>JAOYMR010000007.1:18174072-18206512 GCA_025802075.1 Tenebrosternarchus preto | reverse complement strand
GAGATATAGAGTGAGAGTTAGAGAGAGATAGAGAGAGAGATAGAGAGAGAGAGAGAGAGAGAGAGAGAGAGAGAGAGAGAGAGAGAGAGAGAGGAAGTAAGCAGGAGAAAACTGCAAACACAGTAGAGTGAGGGGGTGGGACCAGGGGGAGGTGTGAGGTGGCGTACATGTTAATGAGAGACGAAGAAAATCCCGCCAGGTGTTTGTTAGCAGAACTGCAGCTGTTTCGTGGCAATGCAAAACCTACCCCCAGTCTCCAGTTGGCAGGCTTCTGTCTCAGCTATGTGAGAGGGGAGAGATGGCGGGTGACAGAGGCAGCGCCGACAGGAAGTAGCAGCACCGACAGGAAGTGGCACTGGGGGACCCCGATGTGTAAAACTGAGGTATCTGCCTAAAGTTTTTGTCACCGATGGCACTGGGACAGGTATATGCAGGCAGCTCCATGTCTTTCTGGAAAGGAAAACAGCCCTATCTGGGTAATGCAAGAACACTGCCATGGTTATAGAGAGTTCCAGAAACCATAGCTTACATAAAAGGTATGTGACTTTGACACAAGGTAAAAAATTAATGTCCAACTGCATTTTTACACACCTATTTACAACCCTATGATTTGACATTAGAATAAAACACGCTGTTTTTTTTCTTTTTTACAACCTTTTTGTTCCATGTGCTCATGAACAAAAGTTCATGAATGAACTCTACTTTGATTGGCTGCTTTATGAGGCACCTTGATAACACAGAATAAACAAGTCAAAGGCTACATTCACAAGGCATATTGTTCAATTCTTGATCGTTCACATTAATAATTGCAAGTAACCTTTATCTATGTGTAACATGAACACATTTGGCTTTTGCAACTGCACACTTTTTATCCATAATGTGTGTGACCAACAACAACAAAAAAAAACTGTGTGTGTAAGGTGACGGGCGAAACAGACAGCTTATGTATTGAATTATGTTCCAGAGTACGGCTAACACTTCATCAGCTATACATGATCAAATAGTAGCCAATAAAAAAAAAAACAAAGCCAGCTAGCTGTAGACATTTCCACAGCGACCATTGCCACTGCTTTCCTCCACCGCTGTGCATGCGTACAGGCAAAAAGTCACATGAAACCCGTTGTGTCTGTTCACATTCAAGTTGAGTGGCAATGAATCCGATTTGAATCCAATCTGGGACCACGTACGAAAGTGGCTCAAATCACATATGTATGTCCACAAAGCTCTGGGGGAAAAAATCAAATTTGAGCAAAATTCAAATTGGTAGTGTGAATGCTAGTGTAAACAGACTGAGTATAGAATCTACAGGTAAACCATGGAGAGTTGATGCATCCAACTATATCTGTTTGAGCCTGTATTGGAGGCTATTTAGGTTTTCAAGTTGCCTTGTCCATCATTTCCACTCCAGTGCAATTAATTAACTAACTATTATTAGTAGTTAAAAATGAATTAGTTAGTTAGTTACAGATTACAAACTAGCTACCTAGCCAGTTAGCTTGAGTTATGTATAAAGTGGATAAAATCATATGACAGTACTAGATACTTATAGCTGCAGTTGTGATGCCAGTAAAGTTGGAACTGTCCATCTTTTCAGTTTCAAAAGCTGAGTGAAGCCTTCTCAATACTGTCCAAGGTTTGAGAAACTGTCTGGAATGAAATGTGCAGAACACATCTTGTCCAGGATCCTGTTAAATATCAAATATTAATCAGTCAAGACAGTCCAGTATTTTGGAATTGTTCTGGTTTACAGATTTACGACTTGTTTTGCCTATGTGAGATTTACATTTGAAGGCAGTGACATTATGTTCAAGATAAATCGGTTGCATGTACCAAACACCCCTTTTCCAGCTATGCTGAGGTAAATATAGTTTTCCATTCTATGTCACCTTCAAAATAATTTTTTTAAGATTTTATGAGATTGTGGTGAAATTAGACGTTCACATGGTGCCACCAAAATGCACCATTACCCCCCAGGAGGGGAACAGGCCAAACACAGGACTCCAGCTGCTAACCAGTGACGGGAGAGAACGTGCACGTGGTTCTAAGCGGAAACCGGTTTCAGCACCTTGGACAGTTCTGGCTCCCGCTTCAGCCCGCAGACAGACTAAACAGTCTCTCCAGCAGTTACACATCACAGATCTGACAACATTACGTGGGTTTTTGCCCATTTGCATCTGTATTCCAGCACATCTGTATTCCATGCGGTTAAAGTCCAGAATGTCATCTTGAACTTGAAGGCAACTGCATGTATATTAAATCAATCATATCGATGTACATGCTATAATGTAAGGGTAGATATGACAGGCTGTACATTAACCTTAGTCAATGGCTCATTTATAATTCAGTGGGTTTGGAGTACAGAGCCAAATTCATAAATCCAAATATTTAAAGGCCACCCTGGATGCAAGAAAACAGCATGCATCAACTTTCAAGTCTAAAGCTGAAAAACGATGCTTTCTTGTGAATGTATTTTGACACTGTTGTGATTGAATAAACACCCGTGTACAAATGTCTGGTGAGAGTAAAAAAATAAATGGACTATCCAGTAGTAACTGTGTCATAAATGGGATCAGTTTTCTGTCCTTCTGCATGCCTGTTTGTTTTAAGACAGCATTTGAAATCCTGTCCGCTTCCCACGGCAGACCATGTCCATTTGACACCAGACGGCTAAATGAATCTCAATTCAGCCTTCAGTACTGCTCCTCTCAGAGAGGCCCAAGAGGGCAGAAAAGCACTGTATCTAAACCATAACATGATCCTCCATCATGTTCTCAGAACAGTTACTCAATTCTCTCTCTCTTACACACACCACCAATTATACATACATGTTATTTCAGGCCCGTTTTGCCGTAATACATGAAAGTCAGAGTATTAGCTCATCCTCCATGGCCCTGTAGTCAGTGTGGGATCAAATACGCCCCAATATACAGAGAAAAAGCATTTATCTCCTTTTCCACCTGCTTCCTGAGCATAGCGGCAGGCAGAACATTGTGAGCAGATCTGGAAACGTGTGTGTGTGTGTGTGTGTGTGTGTCTGTCTGCGTGTGCAACTGGGTGTGTGCTTGTGTGTCTGTGCTTGCGTAGCAGGCTTATTCATCCCTACTGCCACACACACACACACATAATGTGTTTTCACCTCAGATAAGCATCCAGGTGAAGATCTGCAACAGACAGCTAGCTTGCTGACAGTGCAATAAGAAAGCGGTTTCCACGGGAAATGCGTGCCTGGAATACACACTGTGCACACACACACACACAGAAGCACACGCCACAGTCCCCTTGTCTCCTCTCCCTCTGCTAAAGACTCCAGAGCTAGGGACCTCTTGGCATTACACTAACAGGAGCAAACCTGTGCTCCACATCTTGTAAGACCGTCATGTAATTTTGGGAGGTGCAGGAGATCTTAAGTGAAAGGATATACCAGTCATCCTGGACAACTGCTGTGTACACAGAAATCCATTCTTGATACAATAAAGATCCATTAGACAATACGTACATTAAAAAAGCCCACAGGTCTCCACAATAGATTATAAAGGGACTACACTAACTGGAATTAATTTTCCAGATGGGGTCCAATACTCAAAGTAAACAACGGTCTGGATAAACAGGTGGTGTTTGCTTATATGTGATCGAACTGTGTTTGGAGATCTACGACCTGTTAGAATACACTTTAAATCATACTACCCAACTGGAACGGACGTTGTACAACAGCTGATTAACCAATATATATACACACACCACTGGTTATAGCTCCTCTACTGCATCTAGCAGGTTGCCATTCATCATATAGTCAATTACGAGTTGTAATCCCAAGTGTTTGTAACCACGATACAGCGACTATAGGTATAACTAGTAAACTGGGAACTCTGACCGTGAATTGATTCTAAGGATAAAGTTCGACCCATTATCCATCAAGGCCAAACTACGAACAAAGCCGCCTCTTGTTTCAGTCCCCTGTGTAAGTGTGCGCGAGTGTATGAACTGATATTTGTATGGTGAAAGGACAGACCTTTCTTCAAGGCAGAAAGATTGTATAAGAAATGGATGTTTTTCGTTCATTCTTTCTTTTTTAAGAAAAATGCGCTTTTGTTATAGATCATGTCCATCTATTTGATATCTTCATGTATACATCTCTACAGCTCTCGCTGAACAGAGTGGGAAAGCGATACTGGAGCATCCATTTCGGCGAAGCCGAGAATGCATGCACCTAATTGGTATTTCTCCTACCGACCAACCATTGATTCTTCATCTTCCTCTTTTCTGTTTCTTGAGCACAAAAAGATCCACTTTTTCGCCTCATTCAACAGCTCTGAAAGCCAGGACAAAAAACCGGACAAAATAGCAGCCTGCGTTCTGTTTTTGAAAAAAAAAAAAGACTGATGTGTTTTTCTCTCTGACGTCAGTGGTCGCGCGCTGATCGGTATACTGCGCGCCTGCCCGCTGCTGCGTGTCTGGTTTTGGTGTGCAGGCCCTGGAGCGGGTTCTTACCCCTCGCCCCGTACACCTCCCGGCACGCGTGGACCTCCCTCACGGCCGTGAGCGCGCAGGGTAGGGGGGTGGGGGCGATAAACAGATAGACAGTTTTTGTCTTCCCGGTTTCCTAAATCCGATGTTCGCTTGCAGAACCTGCACCAGCATCCAACTTGGAGTCAGATGGCAGCAAAGTTCCACACGGGCTGTAGACACCACTTGTAAAAGTCATTTTGCTATCGCTTTCACATAGTGTTGTGTTCTCTTAAAGGTAAACTAAAGCTTAGCGAGACCGCGACTTGACATCTAACTGAGCGTGGAACCACGAGGCTAACCTTAAACGTAACCCTAAACCTCTACTCTTTTCATTTAAAAAACAAGTATTTAAAAAAAAAACGCACACATTTCCAAAACAAGACCAAAACATCGTGTTATTGAAGATATCCAAAAGCGCGCACACGCACGCATATACAGTAGAGTGCTCCCACCTAAATTTATCCACTCGAGCTTCTTCTAGTTATAGACTCAGAGCTTACACAACTCTGCGAACCGTAGTTATTATCGCTGTACTGTGTGGGAAAGGTCTAATGTGACTCATACATATTTATGAAAGCATAAGCCTACTTGTAGTGAATATGCTGCCTTTTATCTTGATTATTATTTTTTGTAAACCCGCTTCTCCCATCTTTGCCGGTAGATAATGTCAGCCAATGAGGTCTAAAGTTGAGTCTCCCAATGCTTTTACAATGATCAATAGGGCCACCTAACTAGCTTCCCTTATATCACTCGGCATTGCGCTGAGGTTTGTGGTCTCAATTTGAAAATGGTCTTTCCTTATAGTAAATGTCGATAATTTAAATAACTGGTGAATCGAAGGCTTTCTATAGGCGACCGTCTACTCAAGCTAATCTTGAAGTGAACCCAGTTTAAAGAGGGGAGGGGGGGCACGCTCGCGTTTAACCCTGTTTATACTCCTAGTGATGCGTCTGAAACTCAAGAATACCTCGGTTGTAAAATGCTTTTGGAGTCGCAAATTATGTGGTGTGCATGTGTTAACGCATACTATTTCTGAGTTTGATAAGCAAACAATCGCCCCTTCAACGTGAAAAATGAGAGTGCGAGCTGCAAACAACAAAAGAGCACTAATATTTCCGCCAAACGGCGCTGGGCGACATCTGGGTACCCGGCGCTTACCAAGACAGACGGTAGCGTCTCATTACGCATGCCACTTTAACACAGCGCAGATGAGCGTTTTTTAAAGCGGAAAAACGCGACAGCGTCGGCAAGAGATCGTACAGCTGAGAGTGGTCACAAGAACTGCCTGAAGAATAACGAAAAAGCCTAAGTGCAGACTCGTGGGTCTGTTAAGACTGTCTGGCGCACGATATCGCAAATGATTATTTATGACGTTCCTGCCAAAACGGTGCTGTGGTGCTATATCGCCGCTATAGTTAAACCGTTGCTATTTTTAGGGCACTGAAGTAAATTTGAATAAAAGTGGTATAGACGTCCTGTTGCAGGAGAGAGCTCTACTGCACACCGTGAACTCCAAATAATTGGCTATATTATTTTGGGTACAGTAACTTGTTTCCGTAACAATAAAAACAGATGCCTGGTGTAGGCTGGAAATGATGCGTATGTTAATCAACTGCTCTTGAGTAAACGACACACATACTCCTGAAGGGACCCACCCATCGGCGTGTTGCAAGGTTGGCAGCATAAACCGGGCTTCGTTTTGTTAACAGTAACCAACGAATCTCGGCTCGTTTCGTCTTCCTTTAGGTCTTTTCTTTCTGCTTCAGGTGGTTCGTAACGGGCGCTGCATGAAACGAAATTGTGTACATCGAAACCCCTCTCGAGTGGTTCTGATGTACTGCGTAACTTTTGATTAAAACAAAAAGCCATCTTAAAAAACGCAGGCTACAATGTACACAGAGTGAAATCTAGGAATTCTACAAGTTAAAACCCCTCTTCTGCTAAACTTTGGTACAGCGTAAATCGGTTGTTAGTCCGGCGGTACAACATACGCTGCTGGGTGACCTTCAAAATGTTATTTGTTCCCCTTCACCCCAAGTCCTCATTTTTCTTTTTCTTGCCTGAGTGTTGGGCGAAACATATTTCTTGTTTCGCGCAACACACAGGCAAAGTCTTACGGCAGCGCAGTGTATGCACTGCATGGACTGTCAAAAGCAAAAAATGTGGACCTGTCGTTCTTCACGGTGAGATTGGGCCATCAAGACCACAGGCGAACTTGACACGGAAAGTAGGTCCCTTCCCTGGACGTCATGACCCACAACCAAGTAAAATGGTGCAGAGGTAAAGAACACGTGACTCCTTACCAGTAAAGTTTGTGTGGTTGCGAGATCGGTCTGGATACTGTTGTATACCATTATAACGTAAATGCAAAGGAAAGAGCTTTCCAAATAAATGAGGTGCCGAAACTGCTTGCAGCAAACGTCTTAAAATCACGGCGTTGCAAGAGCGCCTCCAAGTGGAAACGAACGGCATTACAGGAGGACAGACGTTACAGAGTTTGCTTCCGAGATCGAGATCCAGTCCATCATTTACTGCAAACCAAGACGCATTATGTGCTTTGGACAGAAGGTCCTGAAGAAAACAAACAAACAAAAAAAAAGACAGAAGTCGGCGAGTCATTTAAGATATTTATTTTAAAAATAATCTGTAGAAAAACTTTACATAAAAATATCCAGGGACAAAAATGGAAAAAAGGTATTTACTTCAGTTTACATTCCAATCACATTTAAGCAAATTACATGTATTTGGCCCACGTAGTCTGATGTACAAGATCTACTCTCTCCTTCACTCGAGCACCAAAGGGTCTCTAGAGGACCACTGTCTAGGTGCACAGCAGTGTTGCCTAAATGCATTAGGTGGTAAAGCAGACTCTTCCCTCTGTTGCCTCTCCCTCCCTCTCTATGCTCCAACTACACACAGGCAGATGAAGAAGCAACTTTTAAGGCTTCTGAAAACAAAAAACGCACAGCTCACAACTGACTTTGTACTTGATCTTTGGCACAAATACATAAAATAAATAAATAAATAGAATACACCCCCACAAAAAAAAAACAAAAAAAAAAACACACCTTCCAAAGAGATCCTGAAAGCTTTTCTGACAGTAACTATAATCAGTGTGTACTGAAATACTTGGTGGCCTGGTTATTTTCAGTAACAAAAAGGCAGCTAAAATGTGAGCAGGATGCAATTCCTTATGGAGTTACAGATCATCACCATTCAGTACTGGAGCATGTTTTCAGGTGGCAAATCAAAACAACTGAACAGCAAGATGTTTGCATAGATTACTGGTAGACATACTATACTGCAGTGGATCTAAAAGGGTCCAGGAATCCTGTAGACGGACGGAGGTAAAATACAGGGCACAAGAATAAGCACCACCCACCTAGTCTGCGTGGTCAACGGGACTTTGTTCATTTCCAAAAAGTGTAATATGAAGGCTAGTATAAAATGAAGACACTCCTTTGGCAGTCTGACACACACTCCCCCCCTTCTCCGAAAGAAAAAGGGAAAAAAAGAATAAGGAAAAATCACTTCGGTTTATGTCGATGCCTGGAACAGAACGAGGAGGTCAGAGATTCCATGATGCAATCATTATTGTAAATGACTCCTCTCTCAGTCTGTCCACTGAGCAGGTAACAAACAAAGCCTTTTGTGGATAGCTTAAAAAAAAAAAAAAAAAAAAAAAAAACACACGCACACTATTTAAATACAGACTTCTCGTTAGCCCCTGGATGCTGGGCCCTAGACAGAATGATCCTGACTGAACTAAAGGATAAAATCAAGGAGAAGGGATTTAGTCTGTTGCTGGCTGTAACTAGACACCGGCTACAACGAGGAGCCCTTGGTCCGTCCGGCCTCTGGCCATAGCCGCTGTGGGATTTTGGCACGGAGCAAGTTAAGAGCTGAGTGGAGCCATCGGCTGGTGTGGAGGCTGGAATGCTCACGTGGCAAAGCCAGATCTTCAGAGAGGACGTCCGGCAGAATCGAATATAGACGTCCGTTTTGAGCGTACATAAAACCCCCCTGATCGCAGTGCACAAAAACGCTTCATGGTTCGAACATGATAAAACTTATGTACATAATATCAGAAACCTGATCCATTGTTACAAGAGCTTACATTCATCAAAAGCAAAAATGTAAACTTTGAAGTAAAGTTTTAAAACTTAAATTAAAAATGTAACTTAAAAAAAAAAAGTCAAAAATAAAAACACCCATATTGCACAAATATTACCAAATACAATTCCAAGTGGAGTCGGCCCGTTTGGAGACGTTTAGTGTGTCATTACAAACAGAAACCCAAATGCAAGTTTAAGGTGGTGACGGGGTATGAGGGGAAAAAAATAAAATAAAGGAAAAAAACAAAAAAACTCAAAAACACGCGTGTAACAAACAGGCACACGGTCCATTTGAACAGGCAGCCACAGATGGCATTACTCGGGTGACCTGGAGGACACTGCTCAAGACCACAGAGATGCGAGACAGAGGGCAGGGTGGGGAGGAAGTGCTACCTTTGACCTGTGGTGTGCGGAGGGGGAGGGGAGGGGGCCCTATCTGCTGAGGTTGGAGGGCATCATGTCCTTCCTACGGCGACGCCAGCTGTTCCGGTTGTGCTGGGGTGAGTGGATCCGAGCCACAGGCACTGGGCCGGTGTCGTAGCTGACCGCATGCACCGGCCCCTTCGGTCCAAACCTTTGGCTGCTGTGGAACTGGGGGGGAAACCAAAACATTAGCAAAGCTCCATTAAAAAGTTGCACCATGAAGGAGTTCGCTGCAGTTACTAAACGTGCCATCCGCACGCCTGTAAAGGAGTAAACACTCAAGCGGAAGTAGGAGAAAATGGGGTCTGGTTTCAGCCAATGGCTCATGCTGAGGGGGGCGTGGCTAACTCTACTGTTCTGCCATCACTGGACACGCACAACTCTTCAGCAAAACACCAACTCCAGCTGTCGCGTGTGGAGTATGGAGTATTTAAAAAAAAATTAAATAAATAAAATGTGGATGAATGGAGAAACTAAGAGGAAATGTATTCTATAAGACTAGCAGTTATGGACAAAAACACCCCCCCCACAAAAACGTACCTTGACGGGTTGAGGTTGATGGTGGCCTGGCAGAGGGGCGAGGTAGATGGTGGTGGACGAGGGGTGCGGCAGTCGGTAACCGGCATTCAAAGGGACACATCCATCCATGCACACCGGTCTGCCGGGCAAAGGTGGGGGCCCAGTTCCGCATGTAGGGAGAGGTTTTTGCTGCCGAGGAGAGAGGAAGACGTAGAGCACGAGGGTCAGGCTGCCTCGGTCTTCACACCGGGCCAGTCAACGACGGCACCCGAAGCCCGTCTTACCTGTAGCTTGGAGGATGGCTGGGATTTGCCCCAGTCGGCTGGATTTGCCCCATTCTGCTGCCTCTGCTGGGTGCATGTTAGGGTGCTTGCGGGGAACGCTTCAAGAGTTACCGTGGTCCCACTTGGAATGGAGTCGGAATCCTTGAAAAAGGGCACGTAAGAAAATTACATACAACACATTGAAATAAATAAATAAATAAAAAACACACCACATGCACCCCCTCCAACTCTATTAGTATCAGTATGTGTCTTTATACCTTTCTAGTAAAGGAGATTGTACAAAAGAAAACCACAAATTAAGGGAATAGGTTTACAATCACTTCAGATTTAGCAGGCATGCTTCGGCCAGCAGGGGGCAACGCCGTTTGCCGCCATTGGGAGCGCATTCCGCAGACTTACGATGTCACTTCCTGAGAGGGAAGAAACCGAGGAGGACGACGAGGACGATGAAGAGGACGAAGACGAAGAGTGCTGCTGGGGGCTGGACGGGGATGCAGGGGAATGGGCACTCTGGGGAGGGGCGGAGCCTTGCTGCTGCTGGTCAGAACTGCCTCCAAACTGGACAACTGTTGCGCACGCACACACACACACTAATCTGTTAGCAATTTAAATACATCTGCTTGAATACAAAGCCATTTCTGAAAAGTAAACAGTAACCCATCAGGCGCAGATGAAAGAATTTAGGGCAACGTCATGCCAGACGCAAAGCTGACTAAACCACTTGCTCGGACCAGATGTTTACTATGGGCCATCAAGTACAGGAACCAACCAAAACAAGAGGGTTCCACTGCTGCAACGTCAGCGCAAACCCACACGCTACACAAAGCGCGTTTGTAAAAACTGAACTTACCGCGTTGGTTCATTCTGGCATTGTGGCTGTTGCCCCATTTCTGTAGGATCCACTCCCTGTAGTCAATCACTTCCTGGGTCAGTCTGATAATCCGACCTAGGGTACTGAGGAAGCAAAGCGGGAGAAGCTGTTCAACACGACTTCCAGATAACACGCCAAACGCTTAGGGTCTAAAACAAAGTCAGAAAGGAGAGAATCCTATGACTCCACCAGTTGAACGATTACCTAGTTTAAAGCTTTATAGTTTAACCATTGTAGAGTTTTTTTTTTTTATAAAACAGATTTCAGAGCTGAAACTGCAACTTGTAGGGAAACGAGCTACAAACGCAGAAGATCTTTCCGGGCCGAATGGCCGGAGGCGTGTGCTAGGCGGGGCCGAACCTGTCCATATCTTTGTTGGGGTAGGAGCGTGCCAGGGGAGACACCGCGTGGCTCAGAACGATGTAGGCGTAGTCAAACACCTGTTTCACCTGCATAGCCCCGTACGAACTACGGCCCACGTCGTTGCCTGGTGTGCACACAAACAAAAATTAATTAAAATGGTACTACCCAACCATCGACCAAAGTGCGTCCAAAGCAAATGAATTAACGAACCGCGATTCGTCATCCAGCACACGGACGCTAAACAATTGGGTGCATGGCAATAACGGACCTGGTAGGTTTGGGTCTTCGATGCACAGCGTGGACGGCCTGTGCCCGTTGGTCATCACCTTCATCATCTCCTCTTTGGCCAGGTAGGCTCCTCCATTCTTCACGCGAATGCCCGTCTTCAGGTAGTTGAAATGCCTGCCATACAACTCGAAGAACTCTATAAGGAGAATGCCCAGGTTGATGTTGGAGCCTCTGCAGTCGATTCTGGGGTGGAGCTGAAACGGAGCAGACGAGTGGAAGGGGCCATCAGCACTCACAACCAATCACAGAAGCCCCTGTCGAATGGAACCAAAGTGCACAGGCGCTGGCACCAGACAAGTTTCTACTGGCCGATGGAGATTCTCAGAAAGGCACATTCAATTCAGGCGTCCTAACCTGAAACAAGTCGGATGGACTTCCAGCGTTCAACCAGCATTTCCAGCCCTCAAAGACAATTCCTGTGACTAAATATGAGCACTCAGACATCAATCAGAAACTGCTTAAATCGAACAACAACCACGACCCCAGTACACCACGATGCACAAGCTCCAGTTTCACAAGTGCCTTAACCATCACTTGTACCAGTGTGGATGAACAGCCAGTAATCAGCCATTAACACTCAATAATACATGTACAACTGTAACCTACCCACCATTTTGCCTACCGCACTGGGCGTAATGGTCACGTAACCTACAGTATAGAGATTTGGACAGGTTACTGCATGCTCCATCGCCCGCTGCCGTTCCACGTCAAACACTGCAGTGCATCCGCAAGAAACGAACCTTCGTTCCTCACTCGCCACGTCTGTGGTCAGAAGGAAAGCCAATGCTGACCGACTACTTGACCAGAAGGCAGCACTCAGTTGCACACCTCTAGGAGGAACGGTCAGCAGCATAAAGTCTAAAATCCCATTGGCTGGCTAACAGTCAATCACATTGCTCATTTTGTTTACGGTTTGTACTGTTGTTATTGTGGTGACCAATGGGTGGTCAGAGGAGGGCGGGCCCCCTCTTCGAGTCTTGATTCCTCTCAAGATTTCTTCCTCTTGATCTCAGGGAGTTTTTCCTTGCCACCGTCACCCTTGGCTTGAGCACTGGGGGGCTGGGGGGCCTGACTTTGGAAAGCTGCTTTGAGTCAACAGTTGTTGTATAAAGCTCTATAAAGGCATTTACTTTTTGACTTGACTAGCGAGACATGTCAGCACCAATAGGGAGAAGGTGGGCCTGCCCCGCAGTACCATGGACCCTGTACCAGCCTGTGAGACACAGAATCGAGTGTAGTCTCCCAGAGTCAGTCCATTACCCGCAACAATATAAGGTCAAAACGCACAACTCAAACATCAGGTACGTCAGGACGAAAGTTACAAATGGCCAAGAATTCGTTACTGGCGGCTAATTTATCAATTTCAATAAGCTGCACGCCACATGTACCGGCCATGAAACGAAGATTCTCAGCACTGAAACCTGCTGTGCCCACACTGGTTGCGGGGGCTCGGACTAGCTGCAGCTCGGTTACCGTGGAGACCTGGTTCTGCTCTCACCTGCAGGAAGCTGATGGCCATCAAAATGAGGCAGTAGGAGCTGATGCCACCAGTGAAGACCTCGTTTAGGTCCCGCTGAAGAAGGAACTGCTTCAGCACAAAGATGAGATAGGGTAGCACCGAGTACTTCTGAAAGAGATAGTGTGAAAGAAGAGGAAGAGTTTGTGCGAGGGTACAATTGCATTTTTAGGATTCCGAGAAGAACAATTAGAGATAAAAACATGAGAAGCAGTGAAGGCCAAACAAGACCGAGACTCTCAAAACAACCAGTGGGAGGACGGTGATTGTGTTACCCATATAAACATCTCGAATTCAGCTCAAACACAAAATCTGTGGTCAGAATTATAATGAGGACAAAATTCTTGGTACACATTTCAGCAGCAGCAGGATTCAAAATCTAAATCAGGTTAAAACTTTACCTTCAAGTGCTCCTTAATAAAACGCGCAGCCTTAACGCCAGTTTCCACGTTGAAGCTGATGTCAACCTTCACTTCCGTTTCTCTGTCAGTGAGTTTGATGATGGGAACCTGTGGGAGAGAGACGGACAAGCTTAGTTTGAGAGCCACTTCAAACGGGGAGGAGTCGGACGTTACCACCTAGAGCTGGTAACTGAACAAGGGCGCCTGGAAACTTTGCCCTCTGCTTGATTTAAAGGGCAGGGGACTGACCGTGGCCTTGTCCAGGATTTTGATGGAAAAGGGCTCAGCCATATTCTGCTGCCGAAGTGCCTGGTCCAGCTGCTGCAGAGGGGGGCGGTCCCAGTTCCCAAACACCACCAGGTCGATGTCACTGTCAGGGGAAACCAGAAGGCAACCACCGATTAGAGCTTGAACTGATCATGGTGCGATTTGTCCGTCGCAAAGAATATCTTCAGTAAAATGAGTTAAACCTGGTCGGAAGATAGAGTCCGGTACTGAAGCTGCCAAATATTTGGACCTGGTGGGGAGACACACACACACACACACACAGTCAGTCAACCGAGTTACCCTTAGTTCTTCCGCCCTCACCGAGCAGCTGGTTATCTAAGCCACAGATTGGCTGTAGAACCACCTTTCTTGCAGGTTCTTCTTCGTCCTCCACCCCCACCCTTTCTGGAAATCCCAGGTGGAGATAAGCCAAGCAGATCCCCTAGCTGGACTTTAAGGGCTGGCTACTGGAAACATACTACCTTATCTCTCCTAGTTGCGAAGCATATAAACGTGACATGGGCTTGGTAGTTTCAGAAAGGCTGTTACTTGTCAAGGGCTTTAGATGCTATTCAAAAGGCAAGAAGCTTAAAAACCCACCAGTGCTAAAAGACTTCAATACAACCATCAGGATCTGCGCTGTTAAGATGTTTAATATAACGTAATTTATGAAGCGTGAGTAGCGTCCAAGGGCAACAAAAACCACACTCATGGACCATTACGTCTCTCTATGGACAAACGAGTTACTATTCGTACTGCTTCTGAGCGTCCATATCTGAAACAACCTATAGCAGCATTAAGCCGCAATGATGTTTCAGCTGCGGTTTTCATGGCCATTAAACAGTACGCATCGGATTCCAGAATTTATAACCCTCCGGGATTCGTTGGGTTACCCACATTAGCCGTAGGCCAAAGGCCCTTGATCACCGTCTCAATGCGGTTCACCACGTCTCTCCTCATTGCTTCTTCTTCCGGCCGCGGAGACATGAACTCGTAGAAGTCCACTATCTCTTCGTGGAGGCTGGGGAGACATGCCATAAGACGAACAGACATACCTAATTAACTACACAGCCTAACCAAAAAAAATAGATAGATATATAAATATATAGTCGGGATTTGGTAACAAAAACATTTGTTCTAGCGGTTACAGAAAACGAGAAGAAGCGTTTAAGCCATTCGGCATTTTACGGGTTTGCATTAAGTGACGGGGATTCCAAAACGGCGGAGGCCTACGTTACAATGCATTTGCTCATCATACGCACTATGGAGTTAGCCATCGCTAGCCGTCTTGCTTATGCACTTCAGACATAAGCAACCCGTTTTTTTAAATGAATAGTTTACCTACAGTAACTGATCGTTAAATATGGAAGCTTGACGAGAAAAAGTTACGCCGAAGCGTTCGCGTTGATGCGCGTGGGGAAGAGACACCTCCTACAAACAGTTGGGAGTTCAAACAGGGGAGAAAAAAAAACTCCTACCCGTTAACTCCGGGACTGTATTTTCTCATTTTCCACGGTGTCCCAGAACAAAAGTAGTTGCCATTCGAGTTGGAGAGCAAGTAGTTTATCCCATAAGTGCTCGCTTTGTTGTCGCTTTTCTTTCTCCCCGAATGATGGTTGTGCTGGATATCTGGTACTAAAGAGAACTGGTGTGATTGATGTCGGTGATGATGCGGCTGAAAATTGTGGAGGTGCAGCTGATGGTGTTGGTGGAGCAGGCAGTTGCTGATATTGTGCAGATGTTCGGTGAAATTGAAATGAAGTTTGGCACCATCTGCGGGGACGGTGGTTGTGCTATCACAAGTTCCAGAAGAGTCCGATTTCGGGCTGTCCGTTTCCGAATCCACTGAAGAGGACGGGGACAAAGAACCATTCTTTTGAGAACCATTTAGTTTTCCCAGTCCCATGCAAGGGCCATTTAATACAGTCAAGTTACAATTGTTAAATGGCGGTTGGACATTTGTCGGTGCGTTTGGACAGAAATTTGAAGAGATAGCACCGCCGTTTACAAGATGATGGGCGATGCAGCTGGCAATCAGTTTGCCTGGTGCTGGGGGAGCTAACGCGTTTTTCATAAAACTTGAGGCCAGTGCTGGCGAATTCACACGGTGCGGATGACGGGTATTATCGGAGTTGGTCCGCAACCCCTGCGAGGTTTCCCAGATATGCATCCATAAAGCGTTGGCAGGTCCTTTCTGTTCGGGCTGGATCCAAGCTACCCTCGGATCCATTCAACTTATTCGTCACAGCAACCCTCTATTTCTCTACGAAATCCTCTCGCCGAGGGAAAGAACGGTACTCAAAATGTGAGACTTACGCGAGCGGTTTAAACGACGTTGAGAAGTTTAAAAAAATACCAGCAGGACCAGTAATCCGAAACAGCGACTGGGTAGCAAGATACGTAGCCGTCTAGTAAGCTACTGTAAACTGTTGTACTCCACAGTATTCCAATATGGCGCAGTCTTATTCAAAACCTAAGTGCGCATGTCTGTGGGATTTTAAACTGTTTCTGGAACACACCCCCAAAACGAGACCGACCCTTAACACCGTCTCGAACCAAATCAACCCAGCCCGAAACGATTCTTCATCATTTATAACTAAGATTCTATTTAACTTGAGCAAGTCATCAAGTTTGTACAGTCTGAGTGAGCGCCTATCTTACGATTATAATTTTTAAGATGTTTGTAAAGGCAATGCAGAAAGACTTATTTTAAGTCTTTTTTTGGTTTGCTTCTATTTGTTTCATTTATTTGCTACAGGGTGCAAGGATCTTGTACGTGGTTTATTTTGATCTTCACACCAATAAACCTCATCTTTCAAAATGGTATAGCTGATCTTACGTACCTTTGTTTAGAGAATGTTTTTAAACTCATTTGAATAATGAAAAAGTAAATAAAAATTAAAAAATGAAAGTGAATGAAATGTAAAAGGTGCCGGTGTTCACATTTATTACAGGGTTAAACTGGTGGTTAACATTAAAAAAAACCTGCTGTTTAACTTGTCCAGCAAGTCAGTAATTACGACAGTGCTTCATATGGAACGACCAATACCTCCGCACGAATCGTTCCGTTTTTTGCCACGTGACCAACGACTACCGTAAGATTGCTGCTCTAATCAGTACCTGCCTTGCTTAACTTTATTTTTGCAGCACCTTAAAAAACAGCTTTACAGATACAAAAATGTACAAAAAAATTTACAAATAAACAACCATATCTCCCCAATCATCAGGGCACTCTTTGATACAGTAGAATCCAGAGCACCAGATTCAAGATCAAAATGCATGGAACACGCAGGGACATTAGCTGGTGAATTCGCCCCATTTAAATATATGCAACTCCCAGAATGCTTTATGGTTTGATCTGCCGGCAGAGGGATCCAATCTGCGTGATGTAGCTGGTGACGGCCGGGGGAACGGGCTGCGTGGTTTCAACCCGCCACGACGCCAGCGCGTCCAGGGCGTCTTTGGGGCTGACAGGCGCCAGGTCGTAAATGGCGTAGACAGCAGACAGCTGCACCTCCTGGGGCACACCTACGCAACGGAAAAGGTTGGATTCGTTAGCTGCGCTCTTGTAAATTCAGTAGACAGGCCGCACGCTTTCCTTAAGTTCTCTTATACTTGCTTTATTCTTTTTTTTTATATCCAATTCAGTTCACAGTACCTTCCTTGATTCCATGTTTAGCAAAGAGGTTTATGGTTTTTGAGACATTTTGGACAAATTCGCATAGCTTCTCCCTAATGCCAAGCTGACCAAGTCGCCCTGAGAGAGAGAGAGAGAGAATGAGAGGGAGAGAGAGAGGGAAACATGTGAACACACACACACACACGTTAGATCGAGCCCTGAATGTGTAACAAGGGTTCGATAAATTAGATACTTACCAATTAGTCTCAGAACAGCTGCTACACAAACATCTCGCACTGGTGTTTGCTGGTGTCTTGGCTGTGTCACCCATGCATTCATAACTGGCCAAAGCTCTTTCCTGATTACAAAAAAAGAAAATATTTTATATATAATAATATGTTTGAAAGGTTGAAAACTATGTATTTCAGCCCATGCGCATTTTACCCGATAATATTTTCAATAGTCCACTTCCATCCTAGATGTGCACACAGAAGATCCACTGTAAAAATGTATTCCCAAGCAATGGGGCAGAGGTCATCACCGTAGCGATCGTGCTTCTCGAATTTCAGATCACCATCCTCAAGAAGTGCTTTTACTGTGCTAATGACCATCTTGTTTATGTCACCCGAAGGTGTCTGTCAGAAAATGCGACACTGGTTAGAAACTCAGGAAATGTTAACTTCTGTGACATTTGTTAATTTACTAAAGTATCTACAGTTTACAACTCCACAGAAAGATTAGCACTTTATTAATATCCAAAGGGAAGTTAGAGGGTTCAGTAGCTATCCTAAAGTGCAAAGTGTACCATATAGGTGCCACAGCCACAGCCACACACACACACACACACACACACAAACACACACACACACTTCCAGTTTACATTAAGGCCACAGTTGCGACTTCAGTTAGTGTTACAGTATTTTTCTACGGTAATAAGTACCCCAAAAGATGCGGTCTTTCTGCAGAATACAACAATGTACAAAAGAGCAGGATCTGTGCAGAATAATAAGTAAATGTAGCTCAGCGCAAAAAATGATGCACAATAATGCCTGAGAAACAGGTGAATTAGACTGGAGCTGTGCAGAACTTCATGTACAGAAACATTTGTTCAGCAGTAGAAAGAATATTCTTAATTTTTTAAACCAAGTAGCCACTGTGCCTGTTGACTGACTATAAAGGTGTTAATGATATATGAACTCATACAAGGAGTTCTAGAAGAAAAACGCAAGTTAATGCTCTTGAGAAGTGAAGAGGTTTTCGAGCTGCTTGGTTGACAGATCATTGACCTGAAAGCCAAGTAGGACCTATTTCAGTTTTGCAGCTGGTTCTTTCACTCTACAGTGGATTCAAGAACTGGAATGGGTCGATGGGAGGTTTCAGCCAGACCATGGTCAAAGCCAAAGCCCAAAGAATCCAGGGGAACAGAACGAAGCAAGCTTACCTTATCCCAGTGAAGATACGCAGTGAGGTAGTCCAGTACCTCTCCCTCTGCCTTCATCTTGCTCACTGTGTGGATAGCTCTGCACAGAGGATTCTCATGGGTCAGGACACTCGGCCACGTCGTCACCGCGAACAAAATCATCTTCACGGCCTCAGGGAAGTCTGTGTGGTGCCAACACATTGCAGCTTTACTCCCACCATGTGGAAACAATCTAGTCGAGGAAAGCCTATCCAAGAAGGCTGCATTAACATAATGCACAGCAGACGAGCTGCTTTCTCTTTGAACAGGTTTCAGATACACAGATATGTTTTTTGCAAGTACTTTTTTTCCCGGAGGAAAACGACTACCGGTACAAACCCACCTTCTTTCAGAAGGTGGTAGACTAGGGCGTGGACTTTCTGATAGTCGGCTCTTTGGCGGCACAAGCCTACGTAGACCCTACAGAGGGCGTGCAGGTGATCCACTTTCGCAATGGCTCTCTCCGTCTTCATTTTAGACAAAATGGCCTGCATCAACTCTTCGGCTGAGGACTGACAGAAAAGAAGGAGAATCGTCATCACAACTTTCCATGAAATACTTGGAAAACGTGCCTTTGCAGGCACTTACTGAATTATGGATGGGTTGGGGATTCCAGACTTAAGTTTGACCCTGGAATGAAGGGAATTTTCAATGGCAAATGATTTCAGCTATTCAATCTAAACAGTGCACAAATGTATAGGTAAGTGTCATTACACAGATTAAAACCTGACTAAACTACTGATAATCTTGGATTTCCAATTGAGGACTATTAGTTCTGCACTGATCTTTTAAGTCCAAGGCTAGGATCAATCAATATCTGGAAAGAGATTTCCAACAAACACACACACACATAAAGATTAATAGTCATAAGACAGAAAGACAAAACAGTTTACCTGGTTTGAGCAGAAATCAGCAAGAACAGACTTCTCTTCATCTCTTAGGACAGGGATTTTAGATATTCTTCCAAGAAACACATGACTCTTGATTACAGGCAATATATCAAAACATGACATCAGGATTTTCTCTATTGCATCAGAGATTTGCAACTGTTTCTCATTTCTTTTGATCTCAGCACAGCCTTCCGTTCTCTGCTCCTGATGGCTGTTCCACGGGCTGTCCACTGGCCGGGATTCAGTCGGGCGTGTGACACTGCTTGACTGGGCGTCAGTAATCTCTTGTGAAGGAGAGGCGATGTTAACAGGCCCCGGTGAGCAGGCATCAAGCCGGAGTCTTTTGGCACTTTTAGGCAGCAAGACATTCGCGCCCGCCCTTTTCACTTTTTGCTCCGTCTTGGTGAAGGCCGTGGACGAGGAGTTAATGGTTTTGTTTCCTGAGATTTGGCTCACCGTGGTGGGGGAGGCCCTGGCCTCGCTGGAGGCCCTGCCGAGGCTAACGTTCCCCCGCAGGATGGTAAGGGTTCGTGCCTGGGCGGACAGTTCTGGATACATGGTGTCCAGCAACTGCATGGAGCTCTCCTGCGCAACAGTGGGAGAGGAGGAGTTTATCGCAGATGAAGGGAGCCTCCCTGGGACAGGAACAGCATGCTTTGGAGTTTCCGATCCAAACTGCAAAGGGAAAGAGGGAACACCAAGGCTAGATGGGGAAGGTGTGGTCAGGCAAGGGGACATCTTTGCTTCGTCTTCGAAACTTGAATTGGGAGAAGATTCTGTTGGCTTCTGCACAGGAGAAAAGTGGCATTCTGATGGTAACCAGGAAGGAACCTGCACACTGGGCCTTACTGGGTTATGATGCTTCACAAACTTTGGTGGAGTTGCAGTCAGCGGCATAACCACTGGAGGTAGAGGTGGACCCATCTCTGTACGAACCCTTCCGATTGATTCCGGAGATGGTGTTGAGCTAAACGCGTCTCTGGAAGCAGTAAGCGGCGACAGATTCAAACCTTTATCCAAATGTGGCAGCGTCAGCGGTTTCACTGTTGTAGCCGAACATGGCAGATAAGCTTCCTGAGGTTTAACACCGATTTGGTCTTCTGCTTTAGTGAGGTGCTCCTTCAGGTCAGTGTCAAGACTACTGTGCATATCTTCAACACTGGAACCCAGAGCTTCAAGCAGTTCCTGTTTTTCTTGATGGTGATGTGCATCATTCACTTGTTTACCATCTATTACTTCATTTTCCTCAGGAACTGCTGGCTGGCATGTATTCTCTTTAATGCCTTTATCTTTCAAAATAACATCATTTCTCTCGCTTTCAGGATTAAGTGTAGTGCTGGAGATGTCTACAACAGCTTCTGCTTCTGTTTCAGGACTCTTCCTCTGCACCAGGCTTGAGGATGGTTGCTTGTCAACTGATTTTTGATCATTTGTACCTACACTGTTCAAATGTGAAGAATTAGGTGGGCTAGGTCTTGAACAAACTCCTCTGTCTTTTTTCTCAAGACAAAACAACTCCTTTTCAGCTGATGATTCATCATCATTTAAAGACCCTAAAGAAGAAACACCATCAACCTTGGTACAAGATTCATGAGTCTTTGAATCTCTTTTTATAATTGTGTCACCTGGAGTCAAGCCACTTTGGATCTGTTCTGGAGTAAAACTACTCAGGATTTCCTCTGGGGTTACGCTGCTCTGGTTCTCCAGTCTCTCATCAGTATCTGGACACTTGTGGTCAGTGTTTATAAGCTGTTGACCAGAATCTGAACATTTGTTGATTATTTCACAGCAAATTGTGACAGGTATTTTACTGCCAACAGACTGGGACTGGTTCACCAGATTCATATGATCTTCCACAGTGCTAAGATGCGATTCTGTTGTAATTACCATGGCTGGGTTTATTTGGACACAGTCCCTTTCACATCCATTCTGTAAACTCACTGCTCCAAGGGCACCATTTTCAGACTTTTCCTTCACCTTGCACAATTCTTCCACTTCCATGTCTTGACACTCTGACAAGAAGTTGTCAAGAACTGCATTATCTGTATTCAGGCGAGTCAGTGGTATTTCTGAGGATAAGCAGCTTGTTTTTAGTGGAGAATCAGTGGAAGAGGGAAGTGCTATAGCATCCGGCAGAGGCTCTGACTCTGAAGATCTTGTGCAATTTTCACAGTCTTTGTCGCTCGACTGTGAACCCTCCACTGGATCCAATGGGGCTTCATCGATCTCAGCCTGTAAGCAGCATCACATAGGACCACGTAAACATGTTTCTCAAATCAACTACTCCAACTTCATTCATCTGAATTGTATTAAACAACATATATAAAAATCTTAAGGAGCACAATCGAGATGATGAATCAATACAAAGATCTGAAACACAACTGTGCCTGATAGTGGCAGTTACCACTGCTGAAATCTGTAGAAATTACAACTAAAATCTGGAGGAATGACATAGTTCTGAGTAAACGAGGAACGGCCCCTTACCGACTCGTTCGAGCAAAAAGACAAAGGAGATAGAGCAGGAGCCAAAGGTCTAAAGCTGTCGAGAATCTCCCACAAATCTGTGCCGTTTCCCCAGCTGTCTCTGGCTGCCTGGCTGTCATCACCACCCTCGAGTGGCAACTTGGTGGCTTTGGGTATCAGCGTGTCATTTTCATTTATCCCCTCCGTTCCCAGACTTTGTTTCTTCTTGCAGCCTGGTTTTCTGTTCACTTGTTCTCTCCTTGGACTGTTCTGTTCTTGGAAGAAGGACTGGAGCTTAGTCTTCCCTGGAGATGCTTCCAACTGGAAAGTAAAGGGGCCTGTTGTTTGAGAGTCTATTTTTTTCTCAGGGCTTGAGCCACTTGCTTCTGGCGTCTGCTTTCTGACAAGACGGCAAGAAGGTAGGTAAAATGGATCTCTTTGGGATCCTTGTTGTCGGAGTGCGGTGAAGGATTGACTGTCCGTGAGGTCTGAAACACAAGAATTTCAGTTATTCCCTGGCCAGTTATTCTTTTGCTACCATATCAGTTAATAATAATCAGTTCAATATGAAAATAGTAATTACCAGTTAAGTCCAACTTTTCTGTGGTCTGAGCCAAAGGATCCATACACTGCCACAGCTGCTGTAAGAGCATTCTGACTTTAGCTGAAGAAATTGAGAAGCAGAAGAAGAAAAAAATACAAAAGCATTAATTTTGACAGGCTGAATACATTACGATTGAAAAAAGGTATCAGTCAAATGCATGGAAACGTTTTTTTTCTTACAAAAGAACTTATCAAAACATACCTTTGTCAACTTTTGGCTCTCTTTCAGTTTGTGTAGAAATATTCATTTTCTCTATTACAAAAATAATAATAATAATTAAGTAGCTTAAAATATATAATCAGTACTTTGCATATTAATGCATGACTTTCGGATCAAGATATGACTATTACCTTTGTTGAATTCTTTTTCGATGTTTTTAAGTTTTTCCTTAAAAAATAAAAACAGAGTTAAATGAACGTTGAAGGTGTACACCAAGTGTAGTTAGAGTAAGCATAGTTACGATTCCCCCCTGGAATTACATTTTTTTTTTTTTTTTTTGGTGTTTTATGCAGATAGATGAGCAACTGAGCACCTGGGTTTTCTGCAGGATTTCTGCAAGTCTGCTGTTGTCAAATTTCAGGTCCCTGATCTCATTAGTTTGCTGGAGGCTTGTGTCTGTGTGCAACCAAAAATGAACAAGACAGGTACAAATTGAGCTGCTGACGATCCCTCTTAAGACCACCAGTGGGCAAACAGAAGTCTGATCTTTGTTTTTTGTTTTTTTATATAGAGAATCATAAACTGGACCCATTGGTATGAGGGAAAACGATTAAAAAAATGTTTAAAAAATATCAAACAGACCTTCAAATGCCAGGAGCTGATTTTCAAGATTACTTTTTCTGGTAAAAAAAATATATATATAAAAGACAGTTTAGAAGGAACATTTCAACACAGCACATTCATGCACTACTCAGAGAAGCGTTTCTTGCTTCTGAAATGCCTGCAGATACTCACTGAATCAGAGCCTTAGCATTCTGCAACTTCAGACTCTCCAGTTCCTCAGCTGCCTGCTGGCACGTCCTGAGGGAATCCTTTTTGAGAAGAAACGTGCCAAAACCAGATTTAAAGGATCAATAAAGGGATCAATTCCAGTTTTTTTAAATAGACAACAAAGTTATTCATAAAGATGTGTTAACAAGATTCTGACTTGAGTCTTCTGCAAATCTTCTTCGAGGCCTTTCTTCTCAGATCTCAGTTTCATGTTTTCCAGACTTTGCGTCTCCGCTGTGTCTGCATGAGGAAACAGACAAGTTTAAGGAGAAAGAATACTGTACATTTCCAGGCTAAACAGCTGTCATTTCCAAATGGCTCTGATGTGTGGAAAAAGGCCGACTGAAATACAACTGAAAAATCAAGTTTGCCAAATCGTTCCTTCTAAAGAATGACAGACTGTTTAGAGGGTCGTTTGAGGCAATTTTCTGCTCCAGTCCCAGTTAGATATTTTCAACACTGGAACAGACAGTAGTTCCCAGAGGTTTCTTACCTTCTGCCTTCTTGAGACAGTCTTCTAGCTTCTGCTTCCTGGAAACCGCAATGTAAACAATGTAAACTAAGCAGGCAGGCAATGCGATTGGAGAAACGACAGCAAAAAAAACAACAACAACAAGATGTCTTACAAAGTGAGTGTTTTCAGGTTCTCTGCCCTCAGACTATCCAGCTCCTCTGATTTCTGCTGATAAGACTTCACAGCAGACTGAATAGAAATCAGAAAACAACCTACTTGCTGAACATGTGTGAAAGCCAACAGACCAGCAGACGGTTGTGCTGGCTGAAGCAAGTGTACTCCGTATTTAAAATGAATAAATAAATAAAAAGACAAAGGTGTTGTAAATAACCTTCATTTCTGCCAGTTCGGCCTTTACAGCCTCATAGTCCGCAGTCTGTTTTTCTAAAGGGCCGAGTTTCTGCAGCACTTCATCCAGCTGTTTGTGCAATTTACTGCTCTCTCTGTACAAAGAAAAAGAAATCCCACACACCAGTGACAAACGATGCTGCTAACAATATGGTCAATGGCTGTTTTTCTCCAATTCTTTTTTTATATTAAAGGAATCATTTCATTATAACCCAGAAACACAGAAACAGAAAGGAGAATAATTACAAAATTTATTGAAAAGGATACTGCTCTTAGTATTGTTATTATTGCTGATGATTTTGTTATAAAGGTAAACATGTTCATACATTATTATTGTGTACTGTTATGTTACTATTAATGTGTTAATGAAGCATTACTTGTAGGTCAAAATAACATAAAAACAGCGGTTGATTGATTTGTGAGTCACCATTGGTGACACATAAATGAAAAGAAACTCTTACCTTTGGGATTTCTGAAGCTGTAATAACTTTGTCAAGGAAATCTAATGCCATGAAGACAAATCCAAATACTTTCTGGTTTAACAGGAAATCTGCATCTTTCTTTAATGGTAATGTCATATCCTACAGACCTGTTATTAATACTTTGCTGATGATTGACTTTAAATGTGAATAAGCACTTGGAAAGAAAAGTTTTTCCCATTCAAACAATGATCAACATCTGTATATAATAATGTAGCATGGAAATGCCGTATTGTGAAACCTATAGTCAAACAATCCATTGTTGTTCTGATTGTTATGTGCCCAATGAGTAAAGGTTGTTCAAGACTGAAAGTCTTGCAAGACTCATTTCAGTAGTCTAAATACCTACTGCGAAATAGCAAATGTTTATTGTATATGAAAGCATTTGAAGGATATCATCACATTTCTCCTTGTACTCAATCAAAAGATGGCTGGAAGAGGAGAAAGGTTTCTATGTTACAATGATCCAGACAGTCAAATGAAGTAGCTATATAAAGCACTGTATAAAAGTCCCCTACTTACTCTGTGTCAATAATCTTCTGTTTCAGCGCCAACAAAGCAGACATGTATTCATCCAGGCTCTGGAATATTAATATAGGATTACAAAACTAATACTTAATTACACAAATCAACATCAATATATGAAATATTAGCTATTCATCATGGTCTTTGCACTAATAACCTATTACTTATTGCTCCAGAAATACAGTGAACTCACTCGCATTACGCTTTGTCCGGTTTACTTTCTGACTGATGAGACACGGTCTTCAATAGCTAGTTACATTCATTACAGAAGCCGTTTCGTACTGCATAAAAAATCGGTAACGCTTCTTGGATATAGGCTGTAATTTGGATGGAAACATGGTTTCTAATACCGCTTGTATAACTATCGTACTACTTACTCTGTAGATCAATTCTCTCTAGTCTATTCATGCGAATCCCCAACGCCTAAAAAATGTCAGGGAAACATTCGCAATGTGCTGTACCAGCAAAGATCTAAGAAAGATGCGATCAAGTAAGGTTTACACAATATAAGAGAAGTAAAAAAAAATATCTTATTTCGCGCCACGCATCCTGAATAGACTTTTATCAACTGTCAGTTTACCAATGAAAGTCGCGCAATGATGAAGAACTTGGAGTTTCTTGATAGGCATTCATTCCGACTTGTATGAAACCTTCATAACATTCTTATCTAGTGAGCCAGCATAGTTGGGTAACATTGCTCGTTTTTATTAAAAACGGCATAAACACACAACATAACTGTAACTAGCTGACTTATGCTTCCGTAACGCACATGAACAAAACACGCCACATAGCTAGCTAACTAATTAGCTAACCAGCTAACTGGTTTAGTTTAAAGCTGCTATACTGAAAACGTACCCGGCTTAAAATAGTGCAGTTTTGACAAGTGCCAGACGTTGCTTCTGATGCAACGTCTCCGGCTTTAGACTGGTTCTCTCCAGGCATCATGGTACAAAATCCTTACCACGACAAGGATACAAAACAAACATCGATCAAAACAACTTCGATCTCATGGAAACACAGCGCACCACGTTGACTTAGGACCCTACACAAGGCCCAAGATGACCGGGCAGAATGCCTGATTGTAAAAGTAACTGCATGTGCCTCTGGCTGAAACTGTACTTGTTACGTAAAATTTGCAGAGCTTGGTCCAGCAATGAAGAGATGTGGTGTATTTTGTAGCGATGCTGTAATAATGCTGATGAAGAAGACTCCGCTGACACCGTCTTGCTTATACATATGTTTATTACACAGCAGACCAGTATCTTGTCAAGCACCCGGGTTGGCTTGAGAGGCTTCAGGCCAATATGAAATCCTCTAAAGCCTCCACCAAATCTCCCACAATATATACATGTTAACCCAAGTTCCATACAAGGAAACTCTTTGCCTGTTTAAAATAGGACCACAGTATATAGTCAGTTGGTGTCAACCAAAGTCCCATACAAGGAGACTCTTTGTCTGTTTAAAATAGGGACCTAACTATAGGAAGGTTGTCTGTCAACCTATATTGACATATAGGCAAACCAGCTGTTCCCTATATCTCCTTTTTCCCTACTGTAAGCGTCTTCTCTATGCTTCTTAGTCTATTCCTTTCAGCAATAGCTATATGGAGCATATTTAAAGGATCTATATGGAATATTTTTAAAAGATGTCATATGTAAGCCTAAATATCACTTTACTTGATGGCCTTAATGTAATACACTACAGAGACTGAAACAGCTCTTGATTAGTGAGAAAGGGTAAAAATCTTTAATTGTAAATCTTTAATCATTAATTTAACCACACAGAGTATACAACAAAGGAGTTGCCTCGAAAACAACTGAACATTTCGCATCCATCTCTTAATATACACTATTCTTATCTCGTTATCTATGTTCTGTCCAATCACATTATATTTTAGGTCGTAAATACATCAAGGGCTTCTTATGAAAATATACCATTATCTCGAAATCTGGTCATTTTAATACTAATAGTTTATTTTCTAAATAAAATAAACTAAATGCCATAAATGTAAAAATTTTCCTACCATTGTTTCTCAGACTCTATTCATTTGTTTTTAACCTTTTAACTCTTATAAAAAAAACATCTAAGCCTCGTAAAAACATTTTAACTCTTTCATTAACATGTAACATAGTAAGAAACCTTTTAACTCTTTTATTAACAGGCAACATAGTTTGGTTTTCCCTGGAAAAGGATCATTACATGATTCTCTTAGGCCTCCCAAGCCTTTTCAGGTAACTTGGGTGTGTGTCATACCCCCCCCCCCCAATTTTCTACCACATACTGCACTTCTACCACTATGTATGACAAAATACGGACAGACTAATGAATGACCAGTAAAGCGAACAGGCCTGAGCGCCGATGCCTGCTGTGTGCGCCGTGGTGCGGGTTACGAAGATAGCGTTGTGTTAGGATTAGCCTCTGATCTGTCCGACAGAGTACCCTCAGGGTTCAGATGGAAATTATTTCAGCCCTCGGTGATGTGCTTCGTTGCCGGATGCCGGAGAACAAATTCACAACACACGGGTGTCAGGGAGATGCTTTGATGTAACAATACCTTAAGTTTAAACAGAAAAAAATAATGGTATGGAGATAAGATGATTGGTCGAGTGAGATGCCCCATCAACAAGTAGATGATTGTCCTTAAGGGTGGGGTGAAAAACTCCAAGAAGTGGCCTCCACAGCGGTTGTTTAGACGCTGGTCGGTCTTGGGTCAACCTGACCGGCATACAGGGAGCGTGGGCGGTGTGTGGGGCGTGAGGACAGTTTTATATCAGTCTGCTACAACAGCTAAATGCCAACTAACTTAGTTGGTTTAGCTACCTTTAGCTTTATCTACATTTCTAACATAACTTATCGTTAATTTACCACACGTTAAGTTATATACTTATGGCGGAAGAGTTGCTTTGTCAATCTTTGAGTAACGTGAACCTGGCTAATTAGCAGTTAATACTTCTCCATTACTAGGTCAGCTGCAGCGTTAACTAGCAAAGCACTACACTGAAATGTTCATACATTTCACAGCTTCTTAATAATTGATCAAATGCCTCTGCTGTCTACCCACGATTAACAAGAAATCAAGGGATTTGCATCTATAGAAAAAAAAAAAACACAAAACACATCTGGTTTTCCCCAAAGCTTTAATCTGTGTATGTCGTTGGCAACAGGTTATCTACACATCTAAACAAGCCAGCACTTGGAAAGCTTAATAAAATAAAAAAAAAATCCGGGGGGGAGGGGGTTATTCCTTAAGAAAATTACCTCCACAAAATTGTATCATAGCTTTGGACCTTTCACAGATGAAGGAAACTGTTCTCTTTCCGTCCCTGAAAGCCCAGCGACGTTTCACATACATCACAGACAAACCCGCTGGTTTGCGTTATGATCCCTTATGAAACTTTCGCCACCAAGTTTGCACATCCCCTTGACAATAAACGAGTATTCCTGGAGCAGAGTGGTGCCACGGAAAAGTTCAGTTTTAGGGACGGCAGCCATCGGTAAACTGCATCACTGACACCTGGTGGCGAGGTTGCAACATTACAGCTTCAAACTGTGTAAAATGACTGAAACCATAAAACAGATGCAAACACACATAACTGTCAACGTGTGGCCGCCTAAAGCACAAGTCTAGTACCCTGAAGCTCGACTGGTTTTATTACACAGTATGGCAAACCAGTCAGTTCCTTTCTGTAGGTCTTTAACAATCTTCAAACTTAACATACTCATTCACTCACGGCCTATGTCTCTCACTCACTCACACACACACACACACACACACACACACACACCCTCCATCACTGTGTCAGTAGACGGGTGGTCCGTAGACTGTGCTGAGAGGCCTCGTGCTCCATCAGGTCGGCTCCACCTCTGTGCTTCTGTGGCCACGCCTCCGTGACCCCGCCCTCAGTCGTCGGCGGTTTCTAGGACACTCTGGCTGAGGGCGAGGTCCCAGTAGTGCTCCGTGCCATGCTTCTTGAAATGCTCGCGCGCCATGTTCTCAGTGGGACACTGTTTAAACTTCACATCGCCGAAGCTCCGCTCTTTCGCCGTGCCCTGTGTGTGTGTGTGTGAGTGGGGGGTGGGGTGGGGGTCACAAAGCCATTCATTATGCAGACACCGGATTTAAACAGAGTGACTACCTCAATCAAGTCTGTTTCATGTCTGTGCAGAATTTGTGATTAAAAAGTATATGTCAGGTGGTTCTTATTTAGAAGTGTAAGGGTTCAAGGGAGGCAGGGCTCGGGCCAGATGCTCACCTCCCACACCAGCGTGCACTTGTTGTTCTTCTTCGATCCCTCGTCGTCCGAGCCTTCTACCTCTGGCAAAAGGATCAAAGTTCAGAGGGCAATGCCCACATATCTCAGGCAGAGGCTGCAGACCAAAGCCACGGCTGTGTGGCATGGGGTCGGATTAGGGACCCGGAAGTGGATTGCAAGGGCACAAAATAGTACAGACTCTCAACGTGCTCAAGTTCCTCTGAAACAAATGAACTCGCCCTGCATTCATACTACCTTAAAGGCTTCTCCAAAACTGTGCTTCTTGAGAAACTCCCAAGAAAAGTGAAGCTTAAAAGTTTACTACTCGTTTGCTAAAAGGCTTCTTAAGTGTGATTAAAGTATTAATAAAGGTGCTTCTGACTGATAGCTTATTAAGCATCAATAAAGTATTAATACTGAATGATGGCCCTTCCCTGTCTCTCACCTTCTCTCTTTGAGCTGGGCTCCTCCCATTTGATCCTGTGGAGCATCAACTTCTTGAACTTTTTTTGAGACTTGGGTCCTGGAATGTCCGCACGCGCACACACATGGCAAGAAAATGTAGTTTTAACATAGAGTGCAAGGGTGGCTAACCACAAAAGGACTTCACTCCCAGACGCCCTCAGTCTCACCTCCCTCCACTACCACGATGTTGACGTCTTTGTGCAGTACCACCGTGCCGGTGAGATACAGCTGACTCGCGTTGGCCTCCACCTTGAACTTCTTGGCCGGATTTTGTAAGTTTCGGATCCTGACAGAGGGGTGAGGTGTCGTGTCAGGGAAGACAGCGGTGCACAGCGTACCCCGTTCATAATCGGCACGCGTGGCCTGAAAACGTCTGTGCACAGCCACTAGCACGCCCATAGGTCTAATACAGTAGAACTATCAGTAGAGCCAAGTTAAGTGCATAGATATGGCGTTGATTTGCGAGGGCGTGTGGGCACAAGTGAATGAGCATGTGTTACCTGTAGCGCGCGTTACCTGTAGCGTGTGCACACGCATGTATTCCCTGCAGCATGAGACTGTGTGTGTTACCTGTAGACAGAGATGTGAACTCCATGACTCAGATCCTCTTTGAGCTTCTTCACCTTTTTCTCTTTCCTCTGTTCTGCCGTGAGTTTACGTGCTGCGTTCGCTTCCTCGTGTGCTCTGGACACACACACACACACACACACACGCACACACACGCGCTTCCAGTGAGTAATCACCCATTGCGTGTACAGTGTAGTTGCAACAGTCCTGTTCTAAATTGGGTGTGTGCACATGAAGGTTGCTCACTTCTGTCTTTTGGCCATCTGTGCTCGGACGTGGGCCTCGACCTTTGTGGGATCCTGTACAGCCTCCGTACCCAGCACACGCATGAGGTTAGAGATGCGCACTGCCCACACACACACACACACACACATATGAGAACCTGCAGCTATACATCAGCGCACACGCGCAATCCTAAAAAAACAGCATTTCCGTATCGACGCACAGCCGCGTGGGAAAGGTCGCAGGGTCACAGGAAAGGTCGTGGGCCGTTACCTTTGGGCTCAGGCGGGGGCATGAGGCCCAGCCGCACCTTCTCCTGCGTTTCCTTCTGCGTCTCCCGCCGCATCTGTCGCCTCAGCTTCTTCTGCTCCTTCTGGGTCAGATACACGCCCAGAGTAACTGGCCTGTCGACGTCCACTGGGAGAGAGGGAGGAGGAGAAGAGAGCGGGAGTAAGAGGAGGAGAAAGAGGGACGGTTTAAACAGTTAAAAGTTCTGCTGAACCATAACTATGCAGTGTAGTGGCCTCTGTAACACCCCCTCGGTGTGCAGGACGTCCCAGCCTGGCAGTACCTGGAGGAGCCATCTGAACTGGGTGCTCCACCAAATTAGTCACCCCATGGAACTCCACATCATCGAACACCGACTGCTCAGAGCTGCAAAACAGACACAGAGACACAGAGAGAGAGAGAGAGAGAGAGAGAGAGAATGAGAATATTTCAGTACTGGGATTGAAGGCTCTGCCTGCGTGTGGTGCATAAGGTGGTGGGGTCCTTACACCTCGAGGCCAGACGGGAGGACGTAGGAGTCCCACCATTCAATGGGGGGCACCTCGCCCTCACCCAGCTCCTTCTTGGGGGCGATGAGAGCCAGCTTGGTGGAGGCCTGGATGCCCGTCTTCTTGGCAGCCTGAGCGATCTCCATCTGAAGCCTCTCCAGCTGCGCCTGGAGGGGGGGTGGGGACAGACAAACAAGACACAGAGAGAAAGAGAGAGAGGAGTCAGTAAACCTACAGTACTGTGAACCATGGACAGTTACCATGGACATGGTTTAATTGACATATTGCCACATACAACCTCATAGCGCAGTTAATTCTAGCAATTCTGTTATGTTAATTCTGTTAACACCTTCTTGAAAATGTAAATAATTTATAGCTGGATTTCATATGTACACGGTTACAGTGTTAGTCACATAGTAACAGTGTTGGTGGTTTGGACTAGGGCTGGCCGATATGGCTAAAAACTATCACGATATAAGCATTTCATATCGGTCGATGTCGATAATTATTGAATTTTTTTTGACGTATTTAAAATAAGGACTAGGAGAAAAATATGCTACATTTAAACATTTTATTTCAACATTATTTAAACATTTTTATTTCAAATTTAACCTTTAAATTTGCATTTACTTTAGCTTGCATTTACTTTAGCTTTCATGGAGAGCTATAAACTAGTCTACAATTATGTTTCCAGGTCACTGCGTAGTAGGGCG
>JAOYMR010000007.1:18161495-18173972 GCA_025802075.1 Tenebrosternarchus preto | reverse complement strand
GCTTTAAGTAGGTAAAATCAACACGGCGCTAAAAGGAGGTAGTGACGCTTCTAGGTATAGGTATGTTAATGAAGCTCGGCGCTTCTAGTGTTAAAGCGGAATCTTTGCTCTGGTTTATTCCAATGAAAAAAATGTATATCGAACGTTCTATCGAGCGCATTTTCTATTGATATCGATTACGTGTCTGTCGCGATACATATCGTTATCGTTTTATCGCCCAGCTCTAGTTTGGACCTCAGTTACTGAATTTGGTCATTTTTGTAAACTCTATGGTGGGTCTGGCGATCATTTCAGTATATTTCTAAAGCGTAAAAACCTTTGCGACGTGCAGTGAGGCCTGCGTACCTTGGTGCGTATGCGCTGGGCGATCTTTTCGAAGCGGCCCCTCTCGTGGAACTTGAAGCCCCTCCTCGCTCTTTGAGGCGGGGTCATAGACATGCGTGCATCGAAGTAGGACGTGGACTCCAGGTCGTCGGTGGGTTTCTCCTTCAGCTGCTGCCGGAACTGCTCTCTCTTCACCGCTCGGATGTTAGCTGGACACGGACGGAGGGGTCAGAGCGGCGCACGCGCTCCGGGGTGTGAGGAGCACACGTGCGTATGTGTGTGTAAAGCGCAAGACCTTTTAAAGTGGGCATGCGGTGTGTGAGCTCCACTTCCTTGCCGCTAGCGTCGACGGTTCGCCCCAGCTCGTCCAAGATGAGTGGCGTAGGCTTTGTGATCTCGCGAGCCTCCACCTTACTGCAGCATGCACACACACACACACATATCATTGTGTGTGTGGACTATGCCAAAGGAGTTGTGTGTGTGTGTGTGTGTGTGTGTGTGTGCGCGCGTGCAGTGCACTCACGGCGGGGCGATGCCCATGGCATGCAGGTTGGCCAGTGCCACCAGGTTGTGTGGGCCTGTATTGCCTACTGGGCCCAGGATGCCCGGCTTCATGGCCAGCGTGGACTGGATCTTGGCCTGGAGCTCGGCTGCCTTGCGGGCTTTCTCTATAGCGTCATTCATGAAGCTGGCCGCCTGCGACGGGGCGATGGGCCGGCCGGCGATCAGCCCGGACCCGCCACCCGGCGTGGGGAGGAGGGCCCGGGGGGTGGGGGCCTCTGGCTGGGAAGGGGTCAGCGGAAGCCGGGGCTGGAGGAGAGTGGGGAAATGGGGCAGAAACTAGAGTTGATGTTCGACATAGATGGACTTGACGTTTCCAGATCTTTTCAGGACATCAACTGTACTGGTAGTATAGTTGACGTGTAGTTATAATAGGGGTGTAACAGTACGCAGAAGTTCAGTTCACTCAAACAAACCTCCTGAGAGCTGCTCCCCCTACTGGTCTACTGGTTAAAAGAAGGAAAAGAATCTATTTAACATAAGAGTACAGTTAATCAGAATTTAAAGTAAATCAGGGATCAGTTTATTTGCAACTTCTCAGATTCCCCCCCCACCCCCCCATTTCTGACCAGTAGGTGGCAAGTGTGTGTTATGCATTAGATCATAAAAAAAAAAAAACCAGAAACATGTTGTTAAAAGCTTTTACACTTTTTTTAAGGTGTAGTGCCCCAGATCTGCTCCAGAGGTATGGCTCAGATTTTTGAGGGATTCATATTTATTCGATTATTTTCACAGCTCAGCATAGGACACTTTTCCACTGAAGTGGGGTAATAATAGTATTAAGTGTGTGTGTGTGTGTGTCCTACCTGAGGGACAGGAACAGGAGCGACAAAACTGAGCTGTTTTTTCCTCTCCTCGATCTGCCGTGTAGCTGCCTCCATCATTTGCTTAATCTACAGACAGAAACAGTGTGTTTAGAAAAACCACACAAATCGGTCCGGTCCTAGAACGGCTCAGAAAGTACTTTTCAGGCAACGTTTCTTAAGGCGGCAACGTGTCGGGGCACACGGGTCTGATCCATGACCTTCCTCGACAGCGTTGCTGAGCACCAGGGAAAACCCGCGGGGCTACGGCAGTGAGGGTGCATGACAGGTGCATTACCTGCATCTTGGTGAGCATTCCTGGGCTCTCGGTTGGGGGTCCAGGGAGGACCTCCGGCTCCTCCACCTCCTCAAAGCGGGGCACCCTCTTCTTTTTCGCGGCCATTTCACCGATGTCCCCATCTTTGGGTGCCTCCAGCTCATCGCCGAACACATCCTGAAGGGGGGGGTGGGGGAGAGAGAGTTTGAGTTACCCCAGGGCAGGGCAGGTTGGACTCTTGGATCCCGGGGTCTTCGGGATGAGCACTGACCTTCAGCTCCCTCTTTCGGTTCTTTTCTCCTGCTCCCTTGTTGCCGCGGGAGATCCTGCTCTCCTCCAGTGCCTCGAAGAGCCGCTCCACAAAGCCACTCGCTGACTCATCCAGGAATGGCCTGAGCTGATCTGAGACAGACCCGCACACACACACACACACACACAATGTTATGCAATCATTTTAACAGCTCTTTTCAGACCGCATTTAACCAACTGTGGACAGGGACCAGAACTTGCATTCCCCTCATTTACGTGGATACATCAGAATAAACACGCACACATTATTAAACGCGCTCCCATTTCCTACCCGTTGTCTTTCGTTTGTCTAGGCCCTTCCCTACGCAGTGCAGCGCCGCGGTGACTACAGTAGGTTCCGAGAAGCCGAGGACTTTTTTCACCGTCCGCTCCACCCAGGGCCGCAACTCCTCGACCTCCCGTTTGGGCAGCGACATGCTGGGAAGAGCTCTCTGTGCCACACGGATGCAGAGATCCATTAGCTGATCTATAACTCACAGACAGCCAGCTACGTACGCAAACTCACAATCACGCGACGACTTGCAGAGAATCTGGGCAAAATCCTAAAGCAATGTAGCTGGCTACTCAGACAAATTAGTTAAATAATAATGATCGCTTCATAAAGATAATACCCGCCCCTATGCGTACGTGAGTGAAGCTTACATGTTGTTAGCTAGCTAATCAGAATGGTGACAAAACTTTTATCTAGCTAGCCCAAAAGATGAGAAAAATCCACGATAAATCAATACCATGCACCAATACCCAATCAGTCAAGTTAACCTACTTCCTAACTTAGCTAACAGAAATAAGACAGCTAAACTAGCTAGTTTATCTGTCTAGATAGCTGAACATCTTTAGCTAGCCGTGAAGCTAACAGTTAGCTAGCTTAATAGTTGCTAAACTCAGAATAAATTATGTTCTAATTTAAAACAACTTGTCAAAACATTGGAACTACGACATTGTGCTTGCAGTGTATAGGTGGTAACTTAGCTGGCTACATTAACCAACTTAATACGATAACTAGCCAGCTAATTATCAAAACTTAAAAGCGGGGTTTAAGCTTAGCAGCGTTGCTAAGTAAGTGGATAAAGGAAACCACTTAGGCTAACCAGAAGTTAGCTAGGCTAGCTACCCAGCTAATAAACCACGCTACAACCAAGCGGGTTTTATGTAGAGGTACCGGCACTTACCAACTATGTACTCCTATTGTTTAGCCCCGGAATAAAACTGTTCTTACAAGACTCTATACTTCCTCGGTGACCAATACTATAATGGGATCAAAAACTACTAAAGATTTCCACTAACTTTCAGCTTCTCACGGCGTACAGAAAACGTTTGAGGCGATTGACCAGCCGGAAACGGAAACGTTAAACGAATTCCTTTCTACAAAATTGGCAATACCGTTCTGATGCCCCCTACTGTATTGGCCCTGAAGTCTTCGTGAAAGGGAGCAACCAGGATGTCTTTAGGTGTCTTTTCTATTTTATTTGTTTGTAGTTTGATCACGTTATACTGGAACTGATATATACCTGCGTCTATCAGTATATACCTATACCTTGTGGATTGTCTCTTCTGAAAAGTTGTAATAATGCTCTTTGGAAAAATGACTGATGGCATCCTTCTAGTCACACAGCAAGACCATGCATTTGACTTTCACAGAAGGTTCCTGCCTTGCCTGGTGTTTTCCACACCTCAAATACACTTGAGCTTGGCAATATACATATTTTAGTGTGGGGTTCGTTTGTTTGTTCTAAGAAAACAAGGAATAAACCAGGATATGGACAAATATAATTTCTGAAATCAGAATTGTGTTGTTGATATCCAGCTGTTTAATTGACCGTATGGTGTATTTTGATAGCTGTCATTTAATCAGTTGGCCACTAGACAGTAGTCAGGCACTAAGATAATGCTTTTCAAAAACACTAGGTAGTCCTTGTGACCAAGCTCTTGCCTTTATGAATAAATCCTGGTTCTTGCTGTCCTACTAAAGACACCCAATGACTTTCAATAGATTTCAGTGGCGCACGGGAGCACATGGGATCAAGCAATTATTCCACGGCGCATTCATCATCCTCGTGCCTCTGATGTGGGTCACCAGGGAACAGCAGTAGTATGACCCGGAGTGCTATGCCCCAGGCAACGCTCCCCATTCTGACAGATTTTACAGTCCCGGCTTGGTTCTCCGCACCTCCCCCTCCGATCCTCCCGTACAGTCAGACTGCAGGAATGTGTTGTAACACCAAGCCTGGCCCATTTCTTGGCTTTTTCTGCTCTGCTGTTCTAACCCTCTGTATGGTATCGTGCTCTTCACCACAAAAGCCACATCTATGCTCATTCACTCTTATGGGCTCAAGAATTTACAGAAGTTCATCTTACTCCCTCCCTCCTTCTCTCTCTCTCTCTCTCTCTCTCCTCCTTCCTCTCTCTGCGCAGGGTTAGTGACTGTCAGAGTAAGAATAGATCAGGTTTTTGTGTGCAGGGCTGGTCGCGGTTGGGCAGAACTTCACGAGTGTGTGCCCTTCCCCCATCGCCACCTTGTGTGTGTGTGTGTGTGTGTGTGTATGTATATGTGCATGCTTTTATATGCCAATTCAAGTGTCAGTGCACACTAGAATTCGTGAATGTGTGCACATCTGTGTGTACATTGTGTAAAAGCAACTATGTAAAAATGTGTGTGCATGTGTGTGTGTGTCTATGCACATGTGCAGTGCACATGATTTGGAGTCTGAAACTGAAGCTTAGCATGGGCTTCATACACACAACCTGTGATGTATTACATAACCAGTCTTACAGACATATGGCATATATAACAATATGACTTTGCCCAGAGTCATTTAAAATCCCCCAGCAGAGGTCATCTGTTCTATTGTTGTCCTGGCATTAATATACAATGTCCTCTCAGGATCCTCCCACCATACCTGAAGGGAGCATTACAATTTCAGTTCCTGGTGAGGATGTCTTGTGTTTTAGCCATCAGTGCAATGTGCTGTTTCATTCAGGAAATTACTGTAAAATCTCTCTCCCCCTCTCTCTCCTCTCTCCTGTGGTTTATTTGTGTGCTTGGTGCACTTCAGATAACTGTATGGCATCATGTGTGTATGTGTGTGTGTGCACGCACGTATGTTTTCTCTGCGTGTGTCATGTGGTGGTTGAGGAATGTAGGTACTGTGGACAGAAGGGATATACTGTATAATTTTTCTTCTAGGTAGAACGGGTTTTTATAATCCCTGTTACATCATTCTGCTGGTTAGCTGTATCTTTTGACTCGCACTCTGACCTTTAACCAGAGACCTGGGAGTTTGAGGCTCCAGTCTGGTCCTTTTTTTATTTTTATTTTTTTGCTGTTCCCAGGATTAGGCTCTTCTGGACTGGGACTGATGTAGTCATTCCTGGGGTCTGTTGGTGGTGCTCCTCCAAGTCAAGCACCAAAGCCCCAAGTGCCCCCCTCCCCGTCAACACTGGGACAACCTTGGTGTTAACCTTCCAGATTTTCTCCATTTCTTCTTGCAGTACTTAAAACACCTTAAAACTTTTCATTTTTCCATCACTAGGGACAGTAACGTTCATTAGTGCTTCTGCTGAATCTTACCTAATGTCATGATGTCTGGTTGGTTCATCAGACTGGAGCTGGAGGTTCCAGGGGACCTTTGTCTTGTTCCTCTCCACCACTCTCTGTGGTTCCTCCCATTTTGACTTGGATTCCTGAAACTTGGTTGCATATCTCAGTGTTTGCAAAATAATGCAGATTAATGAAAATTCTTTTTACTACTATATAAAATATAATATATATATATAATGGACAGAGATTTTGGATCATAGCCCTTAGAGTTTCCGACTACTACTGGAACCACTTTACCTCCACTTCTGGAGCTTCTCATGTTCCTTGTTCCTGATGCTGCCATCACATGGGATCGCTGCCTCCTTCACCACGGCCCGCGTCTGCCACTGCTACGTCTGCTTGGTTAGTCATTTTGTCGTTCTGAGGACCCACAAGATCGTAGCTTGGACATTCTCTACCACCTACAAGGGAGTATCATACTTGGACCTTGGAACACTGGGATAATAGTTGTTGGGGTGTTAGTCTAGATAGTTGGATAGAAATGCATCCATGGTTGCCACATCCTCTGCAAACACCCTCTCACGCCGGGGTTGCTGGTGTAGTAGCATTCCAACAGTCCTTTATTCTCCGTTCTAGTCCATGAGTGGTGGATCTTATTTGTTCCAATAGCCCACTTGTCCTCAGATTGCCCTGGTCCCCCCCCTGGTAGCCAGCATTACTCTTACTTCCATCTCTTGTATTTAACAAGGTGGGCTGTTAGTGTCAAGGACCTTTGCCTAAGATGCCCTGGTAGGGATTTAAAGTCCCAATCTCCTGTGTGGAATTCAGCATTTATTCCACATGTATATCCATGACCCTACAGTGTCTGATAAGAGATATAATTCCACTTTATCCAAGAGTGTACATACACATACCTGAATTATATCGGACATGTCCAAACCTTAAATATAGCAAAATCTTCAAATTATTTTACAAATGCACATTATTTTAATTAACCAATACAGTCGAGACAAGACGTAGTTTGAGATGAAAACTGTACATTTTATGAATACCACCATTAAAAAAAACACAACCCTAACGTTCTATTAGCTAAAAAAAAAAATCACCTTGATTCCCCTCAATGTCCTACACACACACACACACACACACACACACACACAGTCTCCTCCCTCTCCATTCCCAGTTGAGAGAGCACGAGAGAGAGAGAGAGAGAGAGAGGGGGGGGGGGGGGTTGGTGATGCACGCGTAAAAGAGAGAGAGGGGGAGAGAGAGAGAGAGGGTTGGATATATGTTGTGGGGGAAGAGGGGGAGAAAGAGAGAAAGAGGGGAGGCAGTGGGTCTGGGCTGCTCTCTGCCTAAAACTGCATGGAAACAAGGGGGGAGGGGCAGCTCTGCACATGTGTGTGTGTGTGTGTGTGTGTGTAGGGGTACAGGGCTGGCTTGGTTCCTGACTGGTAACACACTTGGTGAATGTGTGTGCATGTACATCGTGTGTGTGTGTGTCCACTAACCAAGTCCTGCAGCATGGATTTGAAATAACGTCTGTGTCACATGGAACATGCAGCCTACACATATGTGCACACGTGTGTGTGCGCGCGCGCGCGTGTTTTACTACAATGTAAAACAAATGCATCAGTAAGACTCGGGGATCGTATTCACTATCTGAACATTACAGAAATAATAAGTATTAAATTTCACACTGTAAGAAAAATCACTCATCAGATACAAAGAAAACGTAGGTGAGAAACTGCTTTTAGTTTATGTATGTATGCATTTTTTTAAGGCACCGTGGACCAGTTGTATTTCTTGGGGCTTCTTGATTTCGACATACATGGCGCTAGTTTTAGTACGTGTGTGTGTAAGAGAGAGATGGAGTGTGAGGGGTGTGTGCAGGCCCTCTTGCTGGTCGTCACTGTAACCACCTGGAGTTGCTTGCATGACAGGCGAAACGGTGACGACAGTTATTAATAAAAGAAGGAAAACAGCCCCCCCCCCCCGCCTTGTTGCCATGGCTACAGAGAAGGTTGTGGCAGCAGTCAACAATGTTTTGTTAAGTTAAATAGGCTTAAGAGTGACCATGTTCGAATAAGTTAGGGGGTGGGAGCTTGGAAGCTAGAGGTGAGAGAAGAGTTCAATGCTGTACACTTCAGGGTTTGCGATGGGGAGAGAGTATATACATACAGCTACGTACAATATATGATAGATTTATGTGTATGATGTATAGATATATGTCTCCAATTACTCAAATTGTCCCAGACAGATTAAAGGAGTCAGATATCACAGTGTTGTTCATCATCGTGATTCTCCTCAACACTACCCCTCCCCCCACACGCTGCACAACTCCAGACACCTAAACTCAGAACCTCTCAAAAATCACCATTATTTCCAAAACGCATAGTTTATTAAAAGATTCTAATTTGTTTTCCTCAATGAAAAAGTAGAAAGTTCAATAAAGCTAGGAAACAGATGACGAGAGAGAGAGAGAGAGAGAGCTGACAGGACAGGACTGGACAGATATAGAGGAGAAGGAAGTCCTTAGCACAGAAGAAATGGACTCCAAAAACACAGGAAACCACAAAACCCCCACTCAGTTAAGAGTTAAGATCATTTCAGTCCATCATTCATGACCAACCAAGTTTGTACAGTAAAAAAGTGAGGCCTACATCCAAAACAGAGGAGGCGCCATAAATTTCTACAAAACTGTTAGGGTAAAAAAAATAAAAAATAAAAAAAATAGAAATAAAAAAAAAAAAATTAAAAAAAGAAAAACCAATAAATGTACACATTAAATATAAAACTAATGCCTCACCATGACGCCCAAAGAATGACAAAACTGTAGAGCTGAAGGGAGATATGGCATTTAAAAATGTTTTAAAAATGTTTTTTTCGTTTTATTTTTTTAGAAAGACTATAGCAGCACAGAAATTTTGTGCAATTCCATTTGTATCCATTTTTATTTTTATTTTTATTTTTAAACCTCAGTTCGATTGATCCAGGGGGGCGAAAGACACCGGGGAAGTGGACGTCACGCGAAACGCTGCATTTGGTGCTTCCTGGGAGTACGCGGAGCTGACCCGAGACCAGCGTTTCTGGACCAGTTACCATGGCTACTACTCTGTGGCATGCATCACGGACTGCTAAACCTCTAACACTCGAGCGCTTCAGTACTTGTGCGCCGTACCCTGTTTGTTTTTTTTTGGTAAAAGTCCACAATCGAAAATGTAGCGTTAGGTATTTTTGCACTGATCATACTGGGGTGAAAAAGGCACGTTTTTCCACACAATTTTCTTCATTTTTCCCCATTAACCTCACAAAAACACCTCGTGGAGCTTTGTGTCCTCACAAACACATCAACGAGGCGCAAAGCTGACGGCCATTCTCCCAGCTGCCATATGAATAAATAATCAAATAAACATAAATAAATGCATAAATTGACATGAATAAATAAAACACTGGAAACTGAGGGACAGGCCTGTAAGGGATGTTCACAGCATGATGGCTGAGGCCCTTGACCTGACCCGTGACCTTTGCCTCCCGGCCTCTGCTCTTGAATTTACTGTACATTCTCCGTTTCATGAATCTTTTTGTCTGAGTATTCTTTGTTTGCCTTATTTTACACCACTTCATGCATTTGGTGCGCCGTGCGTCCATTTTTTCAGTCATATTGTCCTCTACAATACAAAACTGGTAGGAGAGTTAGTCTTATTCCAAGAGGGCTCATTCAAGAGAGGTCTTCTGATGGTGGAGATGATTCCAAGTTGTAGAACATTCTGTGACGATGGCTTATCATGTGAGCTCTAAGAAAGCAGAATAAGCTGAGAGGGCTCCAATTAGTATGTCATTTTAATCACGTTCACATGGAAATGAATCAGACACATCTTAGAAGGTAGGTGGGGTGCTTTTTAACCTTAATAAAACAATTTTTTTTAAGACTGCATTAAAACTGCTTCTCGTTATTTTTAATCATGCATAGCATTGCTGATCCTTTTAGTATTGTGAAACCGTATTTATCTGGAGCCTCTCACTGGGTTTACATAACCCACAAAACCTGTTATTTCAGCAAACTTTCCCCCAAACACAGAACTGCAGGATCATTCAAAGTTCGAGGATCCGGCGGTCCCACTGTAGCCAATCCACTGTGGATCGGCAAAAGACCGGCAGCGAATTCACCCCTTGATCTCCTCTCCATCCATCTGGACAAAATTTACTTCACCATCTTCATGTTCTCTCATTTGTAAAGCACTTCGACTGGGCCTTCGTTGTACAAAAGGTGTGGCATCAACCTTCCTGCCATGCAGGTCTGCTCCAATTCAGATCAAAAAGTTTCATTTTCTACCTCTCATTCGGAATGAGTAAACTGAGAGGCAGCACTGCAAACTGGAACATTCTAGAAGAGTTTACTGGTCTGAAGTGGCACACAGCTGTGCGCACACTCAAAATCCGGAGGTGGCACCACACTCCGGGAAGTTCCTATGACGAATCATGGTATTTGGTAAACTTGTTTTCGCACATCAAATCACTACTCCATTCTTATTTCAGTTCCACTAATTAGTTTAGTTCTATGTACGGTGCAACAAACCAAATTGTTTCAGCACTTCACCTAGTTAAGTGTCTTTAGGTTTGGGAGAACAGCCCCTCCCACAGATGCCCTGCATGTCACAGATCTGTCCAATCATACTTCAGCTCCTGCACCCATGGCGACCAAGGAGTCACGCAGGACCATCCCCCAACCTCCCCCGGAAACGAGCCGCAGCAGGAGCCAATTTCTTTACAGAAGGCTGAGAGGGCGGACTGCCCCCTTCGGGCCAACCGAGGCGTGGGTTTGAAACCATCGCTACGTTTGCCGTGGGCCGGTCCCTGAACACCAGGTTCTTGCTGCTATGCCTCTGGTGTTGAAGGAGATGCAGAAACCAGCAGGTAAGACACAGCACAGACGACATGTCCGTGTTCTTCCTAAAAACGTCCTTCTGTTGTTTCAGTACATTATTGCGTGATGGAGGTGGCTGGCCTCCAAGGCTCCAGCCAAATTCACACCTCCACCTTCCTCTCAGTTCCACATGTGCAAGCTTGCGCTCACACACACCACACACACACCCCCACCCACCCACCCACTCATCCACCCACCTTTTGCAGGAATAGGGAACTGATGCCAGATCAGCATGTCACATGGTTTTGGTTGTTCATGGGCCTCTTTTCCATCAAACGCTCAGGTCTATGTAACCAGTCTCGGAAGTCAAGATGGCCAAAAATAACACTGCGGACACAAATGCCCTAAAGGAAATGCCTTACTGTTCTCCTGTCAATTGCTCAGAAAACGGCTTTGTTGGTTGTGCTTGTTTATAGTGCATCCAAGTTCTGAATGGGTGCTGTTTTGCTCCACTCTAAGGCTGCGTCATGATTGGAGGAGACTGCCCCCGCCCATTTGCCGGATTCGCTGAGGCAAGAGGCTGATTTTGGCACCCAACAGGATCAGAGAAGGGTGTCGTAGAAGAAACTGAGCTGTCCTGTGTAGCTGGACTGCCCCTGCTGGTTGGAGGGGGAACTGTGAGTACAACATAGCCACTCCCACCCTGCTTAGCTCCACCTCTTCCCTCATGAGAGGGACAGGACTTTGGGGGAGAGAAGATGGGGGCGACATGCACCCAAGTCAGGCGAGGCTCAGACCAGTGGACAGCCTTGTGTCCTGATGTCTCTCCACCCATATCGTCCAATCGGTCTGCTTGTTTGGAAGGGGCGGGGCCTCCACCTGGGCGCCCTGCTCCTTCCACTTCCTTTTGTTGACTCCACTTCTCATGACCTTTGACCTGGGAGCACCGGCATGCAACGGGAGGCGGAGTGGAAGAGAAGTCCGAATCCGACCAGCTTAACCGACGCTTCTGCAGAAGAGAGACAGAGGAAAACAAAGTGTAAAACTTCTGTGGCCTTCGGACCAGAGAATCAGCTGCTGATCAGCCGGTCCAGGTTTCTGCTCCAACCATGATGTACCAGGTATCCAGCGTTCTTATTATGGCCCGATTCCACGAGCGTCATCAGTTGGGACCGACCAAAAACGTGGACCTTCCTGTGGACTGTGCGCAGCTTACCTTAACTGGAATGTGCAGCTGGTCTCTGTGCTTGTGGGGGGGCGTGGTTCCGCTGGAGGTGCCCTGTCGTGATTGGTCGACGGACACAGCACTGCTGGTAGGGCAAAGTGTCACTTGTGGAAACCAGTTCTTCAGCATCATCTCTACCTGCAAGAGAGTGGGTAAATACTTCTCCCTGGGGGAGAGGGAGGGAAAGAGAAAACATGATGTTATGCCACACCATGTGTGCTTATGGCTCATGGCTGTGTCAAACTGATAGGCTCTTAGAACTGAAGCTGCAGCATTTCAAAGTTACCCCAACCTGCCAATAAATTACCACTTACACCGAACAGCCACCCCTCTGACCTCTTACCCAATGTGAGGCTTCTGCAGCACTCCTACAATCCTCTGGATCCGGTCCATAGCCACGCTTTGTTGGAAGGTGCTCAAACCTGCCAATCACACGCAGATCAGCAACAGTGTGAACACGCACGTCGCACCTGGTTCTTCAGCCACGACTGGAACCACGCCCCGGGGGGGGGGGGGGGGGGGGGGGGGGGGGGGGGGGGGGGGGGGGGGGGGGGGGGGGGGGGGGGGGGGGGG
>JAOYMR010000007.1:18139138-18154564 GCA_025802075.1 Tenebrosternarchus preto | reverse complement strand
CTATCTAACTACTCTTCCCCTTCCTCCCTTCTCCATCCTTTTTCCTGCCCCCCTCCCGGCTGCGGGTTGCGGGTGGGGGGGCGGGGCGGGGCCCCCCCCCCCCCCCACGTAGTATGCTGGCTGGGGTTCAGTTTCTGGTGATGAGCAACCATCCTTGATGAAAGGTCAGACAGACACTCTGAGGTCCAAAATGAAATGTTCACATCTGAGGGTCTACGGGGATCAAATGAGTTGAGTGTTATCAGAATACAGGTTGAAGAGGAGAGGATATTATGTCTTACAAAGAGCAAGTATAATGAGAAAAGGACCAAGAACTGATCCTTGAGGGACACCTGTAGAGAGCATGCAAAGGGCACATGAAGATCATCTCCACGTCACTAAGTAGGATGAAAACCACAGCCATGCTTAGTTGAAAGTAGAGAGGATGGATAAAAGAATACTGTAATTAACTATGTCACAGAAAGGTTTAAGAGGGTGAAGACTAATGGCAGTTTGGCTGATCTGGCTGCATGATGTTTCTCTCTGAACACACGCACATAAAGAGTAATGACTTTTCTCACGGATTATATATACACATATACACACATTATATAAAATATACTATATTATATTATTATCATATAGGCTTATATGTGGTGATGGGTTTACTGAGTTTTATGAAAACTTATCCTTGATAACAATAGGTTCACTAGATCTAATAGTGTAAATTATTCTGTAATGTGTATTTAAGATTCATTGCACACCTCTAACTGGTCCTGGAGGGCTAGACTCGAACTACAGGATCAGATAATGAAGCCCTTCGTTTATTAAACGCGCAATAACGTGAACAAGGGCAGCAGTGAAAACTGCGTCTTACTGCTGGTATTTGTTTTATTTTTATTTTTTTGCGTTGTTGTTAACAATTGACACAACTCGAGCTGAATTGCGTTTGCTTGCAGTTGCGTGGCCTCACGCGGCTGACGTGATGTTTTCTTCAGTAAACCTCGCAGGAACAAGTACAAAGTTCATCGTAGTCCCCGTCCCACACGGCGACCTAATCTATACGGTCCTCCTCAGAGTCCACAATGTAGTGACAACACCGTTGAGGGAATGTGCTTTAAAAGCGCGTATGCTGGAGAAGACCATAATATCGCGACAGTTGCGTGGCACTGCCTGTTGTTTTCGCCATAGTGCTTGTTCCCGAGAAGGTTCACACGGTCAGAGAGCTGCCTAATTCCGATTTAAGCAGGCTTTGGGATGATAGGTGTTTTTAATTGTAACTATTTTAAACTTCTGATCTTTGTTAACAGTTGGTCTAGTTGCTTATTCTGTAATCTGATAAACCGGCCCCGTATAAAAATAAAAGGGATAAGGAAACGTACCTTCGATAGAATATCAAATGCACAATAACGTAAACAACAGCAACGCTGTTAGCTGTCTTTATCTTGCGGCAAGTATGGCATGTTGGCATCCATGTTAACTATGGAAACGAGTTGAGTTTGAGTTGAAGTCTCCTTGCTTTTTTATACACTTGCAGTCCTGCGACCTTGAAAAATCATCGTGCCAGAAAGTACCTACCTGGACCTCAAGCGATGAGACTTGGATACTTTTGTTCTACAAGATATGAATTAACCATCATTAACCACAATGATTTAACTGACTGAAAATCCAGGATGGGGTTGTGGGATTGTGAATACCTATCTATGGTGTGCACAGTCAATGGATCGTCAGGGCCACGCCCCCAACTACGTGCCACACCCACTCCGGTCCTTGTAGATTAGTAATGGTTCAGCGTTGCTGGTGTATGTGAAATGCTCCGTTCAAATATTCTAATGCCAGGCTCAGCCCGAAAGAGGTACATCCCAGCTCTCCCAAGCCCGCGAACTGGGAGAGATAGAAATGGGAGTCTGGTGTAATGTGGATCGGGTTGGGAGGCTTGGCGTTATGATCCTCGCGTACTGAAACCTGCTATATGAATTGTCCACTGGGTCAGAACACCCCCATAAAACACCCCAATAACTATTTATTGGCAGAAAATATTTTCAAATACGATACAATTTAGCCAAATTCTTGTGGGAGAAGTTAATACATCTACAGTGGGTTTAGATGTGAAGATGGCGCCCTCTTGTGACAGTCAATAAAAAACTAACCCTTTCTTTTACAATTATGTAGCGCATTTCTTAAAATATGATCTTCAAAATCAGTTGTTGCAATCATTTAAATGTAGTGAGTGGTGGCATATTTACAGTTAAAAACATGCATAATGGATTAAAACATTAAGGCGTGGCTGGTTTTCTGAATGTTATAAATCGCCTTCATATACATCATTCACATGCAATGATCCCCGTGTTGTTCTTTGTACCGCTTGATGCGCTGTTTACAACAATATTAGTAAAAAAAAAATTGCTAGACGTTGCAGTTACCATAAGACACTGCAAACTTGTGTATGTATGTCAAAGTGTGTATATGTCAGTGAGGGTATATGTCATAGTGTGTATGACATACAGTATACACTGTATACAATTCCTGACTGATATATTTACCATAGTCAGTGAGAACAAAGCGCAAGTTTAGGCGATGCAGTAGCGGTGCTGATCTGGATCTGAACTTCACCCCCATCCTGCTTCTTCTGTAATGCTATTGTGTGCCTGCATCTCTCTCTCTCTCTCTTATACTCTCTCCCATTATCCCCCTCTCTCTCCCTCTCTATTCATCTATTTTTTGCCATTGTATTACTCCTCATGAGCCCCTTTCAATTAAGCTTTCATCACTCCCCCCAACCACCCACACTCACACAAACACGCTACTGGGTCATACAAATTTTTGAGTGGACAACACTGAGCATTTTTTTCTCTTCCTTCACACTCCTCGTCCACTGCGTTTTCTCTCTCTCTCTCTCTCTCTCTCTCTCTCTCCCCTTGTTCTCACTCTCTTTTCTCTCTTGGCCGACGCTTCCACCCGCTCATCTCTCCGTCTGGCCTTCAGCGACTCAGTGGCTGTGTGTGTGCATGTGTGTGTATGTGGATGAGAGAGGACATGGACCTAGCTTCACTGACTGCAGCGGTCTGTCTCCTGCTCTGCCTGTATACGGGGCCTTCAGGAGCCGGTAAGAGTATCATCACCATAAACAGTGTTACAGTAGTCGTTTTTGTTGCGTGTTGTGTTAACATTACAGATAATCTTGGGTTGTTTTTTTTTTTTTTTGGTTTTTGTAAAACTTTTGTAAAAGTTTTTGGATGTTATGATGGTGATGGCATTAAAGGTACTCCCTATATCCAGAGTTTGGTAGAGCTTCATAAATAATCATTAAAGGTACTCACTGTATCCAGAGTCTGGTAGAGCTTCTCAAACAATCATTAAAGGTGCTCATTGTATCCAGAGCCTGGTAGAACTTCTCAAACAATCATTGTCTAATTGTTAAAAGATTATTTTTTTACCCCCCCCCCTCCCATTTTCTTTCTTTTCAAGTCAAAGAATGGACGTATGCAGGTAATATAATTTTCTTTCTTTCACTCTACCCTCTATAACTCATTGCTGTTGTGTTCTGAAAAGTGCTCAGTTGGACAGCTCCAGTTTCATTAACACAATTTCGACATCAAATAAATAAATGCTCTGGACTTTTCTCTCCAAAGCAGCCCAGCTCACAAACTTTTTTTGGTTTCTGTAGTTTAAAACAGTCTTTCCTTCTGTTCACATCTTGACACATACTAATGATCATTTGTCCATGATAAGAATGAATATCTATGTTTTTGCTGAACACAGGTTTTACTGCCACAGGGTTTGTGTCACTGTGTTTAAAGCTTTCTGACATTTCAAGAAAAGTTTTTTCAGGATTTTTTTTTTTTAAATGAAAGACGTTCTGTCATTGCATCTGTCTCCCTAAAACAGCTGGAAAATCTTGTGGGAATTTGTGACATTTATGCCACGGTTTTTGTGCCATCAGGTTGTACTTTTAGAACTTTGTGTAGAGGCGGTGGTCATTCTTGCTGATGGAGTTTTTGTGGAATTCCAGTGAATTAATTTCAGTCCTGGATGCTTGCACTCATGTATTCACCTGTCAGACACTGTTACTTCCACATGGTCTCTTTGCCATCCGAGAGAGAGAGACAGAGAGAGAGAGAGAGAGAGAGAGAGAGAGAGAGCAACAGACTTTCAGAGGGACAGAAAAAGACAGAGAGAGCACAGACAGCGAGAAAGAGAGAGAGAAAGAGAGAGAGAAAGACAGAGAGAGAGAGAGAGAGAGAGAGAGAGAGCCAAAGACTTTGAGAAGGACAGAGAGAAAGAGAGAAACACTGAAGGTAAGAAGAAAAGAAAGAGCCTCAAGCTTTAAGAAAGAGAGAAAAAACGTTTGGGCTGTGTAGCAGAGACACAGAGAGAGACATCATGGTGGACACGGTAATGAAGACAAAGACACATTGGCATCTTAACCTGGCAGACGTAGTCATGTGACGCTCAGTCATGTGATGCTCAGACTGAATGCACATTCTAGATTGGCTTACCCAGACTTACCAGATCAGCATGCTAATCTCCATCAAACAGTGCTTTCAGCTAGAATTAGTTGCTTTTTTAGAAACTAACACTCAATATCAAACTCACCATTAAACTGGACCGTGATTGAAATCAGCCAATGGGTCTGTATTAAATATATGAATATTTATGAGTAGATTTGGTCATCTGAGCGGATTTAATAAGTAGGCACAGACATATTCAGAATAAATGTTTTTCAGTAGTGACTGAACTATAGTGTTTGTTAAGGACTATGTTTTGTCTTTATCGCATATATTACATGACTTAATATACATATTGAGTTATTAAATTTGTTGACATTATTTAAGTATGGTGGCTGCAGTGTGAAATTAACTGACTTAATTTAGCTTTTTTATTTGAGATGCAGGATTGGTAATCAATATTTTTCTTTAATGTTTAGACACAAAGATCATTGGGACTATAAAGGATTTACATAAAACTAATCAGGTTTGTGTGTGTGCGTGTGTGTGTGCGTGTGTGTGTGTGTGTGTGTGTACATACATGCATGTGTCTGTGTGCGTACGTGTGTTTGTGCATGTGTGGATGAAAGTGTGTGTGCGTGTGCATACGTGTCTATGTGCATGTGCGCATCCGTGTATGCATGTGTGGTGTGTGAGCAAACGCTAGGCTGTATGTGTACTGTGGTGGTGTATTCTTTGTAAGTATTTGGGACAGCCTGCAAGAGGTGGACTGGCAGGGGCTAGGAATGTGTGTCCCGCTGTTGTCATGGTGATCTCCTTGGTAACTGCAGAGCTGTTTTACCAAGTTTTCTCCCCTCCTTTGTGTGCTTGTGTGTGTATGTGTGTAAGTGTGTGTACAGGGGGTAATATGTTGCATGCTAATCCGTATGTATGAAGAATCCTCTTGTCTCCATGCTGGCACACACATACAGACACGTACACACACATACAGACACGTACACACACATACAGACACGTACACACACATACACACATATATACACATGTACACATACGTACACACACATACACACAAATACACACATATATACACATGTACACATACGTACACACACATACACACACATACACACACATACACACATATATACACATGTACACATACGTACACACACATACACACACATACATACACGTACATACACACACATACACACACGTACACACACACATACACACACACGTACACACACACATACACACATGTACACACAAGGCATACTCCTACACTACTTGACTTTAGGAATATTTTATGAAGGTTATGGACAGCCAGTTCTTTTTTTCAGTAAAAGCACCAAAGTGTGAATAATGGCTAAATATATATCGTTCCTGTAGACACAATTACAGCCCAATTTAAATTTAACATCCAGAGAACACTGCACAAGCTTTGGCCTGTGACTGGCCATTAAAAAAACTTTATTTATCATTTACTGAACTCTTCTGACCTTTTCTTTTAGTTTACACTGGCATATCTCCCCTCATCTTTTACTTTACACCAACCTATCCCCACCAACCTATCTCCAACACATTTCCACGTGCCCATGAAGTCTCTGTGTTTCCCCCAGGACATGGCGGGCAGTCAGAATGGCCGGAGCTGTTTCCGGAGTGCGGAGGACAGGCTCAGTCGCCCGTAGACTTGGTCACTTCCCGAATGCGGCACGAGCCGTCGCTGGCCCCTCTTCAACCGCTCGGCTATAACCAGCTCAGCTGGGAGCCCTTCACTCTCTCCAACAACGGCCATACGGGTAATCCTCCCCTCACGCCACTTGACCAGACTCGCTCACACACAGACCCACGCTACGGCACTCAGGGCTGTGGTTCAAGACTGCACTGGGATAGCACCTGTCCCGACATCTGTGTGCTTTTACATTTACATTTACGGCATTTGGCTGACGCTTTTATCCAAAGCGACTTACAATTGTGACTAGAAGAGACTGTATTTTTTTAAGCACCGTATTCTCACCAGGTAACATAGTAAGATTTAACATGCCAGAATTTATTCTTTCTTGCTTTCTCTCTTTCTCTCTCTCATTCTGGATCGTCTCTCAGTGGAGATGGCATTACCAAGCAGGATGGGCGTGGCTGGGTTGCCATGGCAATTCAGTGCTGTCCAACTCCACCTACACTGGGGGAACAGAGTGGATATGGCTAATGGAAGCGAGCATACCATTGATGGACAGAGTGCTTCTGCAGAGGTGTGTGTGTGTGTGTGTGTGTGTGTTTCACCTGCTGCACACATTCTGCAGCTTTATGAATTTAGACTCAGTGTGTACCCCAGAAGTTGAGTAAAAGTGAGCTTTGAGGCGTGATTTAAATATTGATAACACAGGCACTAAAGGAATCTGCAGTGGTAGTTCGATCCATAATGTAGGAACCGCTGCTGAAGACGCCCAGTCTCTCCTCAGCTTCAGTCCCGACCTGGGGACCACCAGCAGACTGGAGGGATTTGGAGGGAACAGAGGACGTCAGCAGATGTGCTACATAGTCCAGAGCTGATCCATGCAGAGATTTATAAACTAATAATAAAACCTTAAAATGTATTTTGAAGCCAGCAAGCCAGTGGAGAGAGGCCAACACAAGGCACGATGTGCTGTCTTCTTCGGTCAGCATCCAAGCAACAGGAATATGGACTAGCTGTAATCTTGCAGTCATTTTCTGACCTCTACCTATACAGAGAGTGTTACAGTAGTCCAAACACATAGACAAACTGTAAGAAGATAAAAAAAGGTTTAACCTTAGATAAATGTCTTAATTGACGTAAACTGTATTTGACTGCTGCGTAAATTCAATAGATTGACAGATTGATCATTTTATTGATCCCAGAGGGAAATTCAAATTTGCTTAGCAAATTTTTATCAAATATAACTACCATATTTTTAACTGTTGGTTTAAATGCCAACACCCTAGGTTCCACTCTGGACTCCAGGTTTTAAGATGAAGTATCCTTCTTTATTATAGGTATGTAAATCTGGGTTCCATCAGCATAAAAATGGAATGATGCTCCATGTTTCCTAAAAATGGTTCCCAAGAGCAGCACATATAGTGAAAATAGCATGGGATCCAATATAGATCCTTGTGGAACCCCACATTACAAAATAGCAGATGAAGAAGCTTATCCACAGGTGACTGAGAAAGTCCTATCAGATAAGTAGGACCTTTTCAAAGTATTCCCTTTTATACCAACACTGGTTTCCAGTCGATTAATTAGAACATTAATTAAGAACAGCATTGTTGCCAGAATTGGTTATTAGCAATAAATTATTAAAGATCCTTAAGAGGGTCCTTTCTGTGCTATGAAAAACTCTGAAATCAGACTGAAAAACTGCCGATGTCATTCCTGTCTACATATGATTTCAACTCCATTAAAACCACATCCTCTAAAAGTTTTGCCAAAAATGGAAGCTTAGAGATAGGTTGATAATTAGTAAAATCCAGTGGATGTAGGTTTGGTTTTTTAATGAGAGGCTGCACTACCGCATGGTAAGAGCCATGGACATACTAAGACTGCTATTAATAATACCAAGAGATTGAGGCCCAATCGTATCTAGGACCAATTTAAGAAGCTTAGGATGTAAAAAATCTGAAGAACAAGCAGTTGTTTTCAGCTAATCTGAAATTTCTTTTCACTATAAGAAGGAAACAGTAGAGCAGGTCACTACTGTTAATGGGTCAATAGGTAAAAGGAGTAATGCTGATTTTTTCTCAGGAGGTAAACATGTCTCTAGATTAATAAAATATGGGGGATTTAAAGCATCATTAGTCCATCCATCCATCCATCCATCCATCCATCCATCTTACACCACATATCCAGGTCCGGGTCACAGGGGCAGCAGCCTAAACAACGAGAGCCAGGCCTCCCTCTCCCTTTCGTTTCCTTTTATCTCAGCTCCATCTTCATCATAATGGGCCTTTACAGAGTCCGCAACACTCTGCTTCATACTGGACCAGAGAGAGCTGGAGGTCCTGGACCAGACTGAGCTGGATGATGCCAGCAGGACCACATCAACTGCAAAAAAGCATACGTGAAATCCTGAGACCACCATACCGGACCCCCTCCACCACTTGTCTGCGCCGAGAAATTCTGTCTATAAAAGTTATGAACAGAATCAGTGACAAAGAGCAGCTCTCCAACCCCAACTGGAAACCAGTCTGACTTACTGCCAGCCATGAGAACCAAGATACATAAATGATTCAAAAATGATATGGCACTTATCTCCAATTTTTCAGTTAAAGTACCCAAACAAAGTACATGTCTTACTGATTTAACTAAAACATAAAAAAAGATCTCAGAAGAGATCAAACAAAAAGATAAGATACTTCATTCGCTGTGCCGTAGATTCCAGAAAAAACATGTTGACATCAAAAAAACAAAAAACAAACTTGAAATACTAAATTGTATGAAAGGGGAAAGTAAATGTTATATTCATTAACTTGCGTATGTGCTATGGACAGAATTTAAGAACTCACCAAAATAATGAGAGTAATATAGTTAATATAGTGTTGTCAAAAGGAGGCTTATATCTCCTTATAGGTGGTGTGGAAATACTCCAAAGTCTACATGGAAACAACTATGTGGTCTGAATACTGCTCCATTGCCCTCAACCTGCTAAGGGAATCTGGACAAAAGGTTCAGTTCAGGGCCCTGTTTCTCTGTTGGCTCCAGTGATTTCATTTACATGCAGCTTTTGACAAAGGTGGGAGTGGTCAGTGTGAGTGATTGACAGGCGTGTGTCTTGGATTGTCCTTATACCTGTGTGTTTTTATCCACCGTTTGTAGATTCTTTTCTAAGACCATTAACTGTGTGTGTAGCCCAGTGATACACTAAGCAAGTGTGCACGCCGGAAAGTGCACTGGAAATAAAATAATTTTTGTTATGATGTTTCTTATTAGTGAGCAGAAAGCAGAAAGCTTTTTTGTTGTTGTTGTTCAGCAAAGTTTAGCTTTAAAGTATAGGAGCTGTGAGCAATCGCTGGGAGCACTGGGCTTTTAGAGACTGGGTTGCTTTTTTCAGGGTTTGGAGGGAAGGACAGAGAAAGAGGCAGGTGTTGTAAGCTAGCAGACAGTCTCCAATCCTGACCATCTGGCCTGATTCAGCAGGGCCAGAAAACAGAAAGTAACACTGAGATCCCCTCCACCCACTCCACACCCTACCTCTCCACCTCCTCCACCCTCCAGTTATTGAATGGGTATGACAAAAGCAAAACAGTCCTGAAAGTCTTTCTTCTGATAAAAACAATATTTTATCATTTCTAGTATTCTGTTTTTAAAATAATTTCACTGAATTAGACCTAATTCTTTCTGGATTTTTGTTACCATGTGCCAAATTTTGATCAATCTCTCTCTCCCTCTCTCCCCTGCTCTTCCTTCCTTAAGCTCCATGTGGTCCACTATAATTCAGAGCTGTACGCAAACATGTCTGAAGCTAAATCCCTGGGAAATGGCCTGGCTGTATTGGGAGTGCTTATTGAGGTGCCTACGACGTTAGCATATGTACAACTCCTGCTGTGCCCACAACCACCTGCAGTAAACTGAGTTACATATGTGTTATACCGTTATAATATCAATGTATGCTGAAAATCCTATGTTCTCAGCCATGAATGTATTTACTGACAAAACTGAATATGACTCCAGTACTTTCTGAGCTTTTATCTCTTTCTTAATGTTATCAGTGTAAAGATTAAGCACCACTGCTCTTTAATCCTTTATTTGCCCATTCTGATTGGTCCTTCCTCTGAGACGTCTGATTGGTCCTTCCTCTGAGACGTCTGATTGGTCCTTCCTCTGTGACTTCAGTGTTTATTGCTTCCTCTCTTTGCCAGTCAGGTGACGAGACCAATCATGCATATGCTAATATCCTCAACTACTTGGACGATATCAGGCATGCAGGTACATCAGTGTGTGTGTGTGTGTGTTTATACATGCATGTTAACACTATATGACCATTATTGTATTACTTTTTTTTATATTAAATACACTTTTTTAAAAAATGGCTTTATTCATATTTATGATTTTTATTTTTTTTTTCTTAATTTTTTTTAAAATCTTCTGGTTTTTTTTTTTTTTTTTTTTTTTTTGCAAATGTCATAGTTTTTTTTGTTTGTTTGTTTTTACCAGTTTAGGATCTTGGATGATCCCAGGCACGGCTCACTGCTGTGATTTTCACTGCACTGATACATGAGGAGATAATGAATTATGAATTATGAATTATCTAATGGGATGTTTCAGGCATGCAAACAGTAATGAGAGGAGTGCACTGGGCTACTTGAGCAGCAGCAGATACTATATTGTAGTGTATCTTGGCATCTGATCTACTGTAGCTCCATGATTCTCGGCATCTAATCTACTAAAGCTCTGTGTTTCTCAGCATCTGATCTACTGCAGCAATGCATTTCTTGGTATCTGATCTACTGTAGCTCTGTCATTCTCACCATCTGATCTGCTGTAGCTTTGTGTTTCTTGCAATCTGGTCTACTGAACCTTTATGATTTATAGTATCTGATGTATTGTAGCAGTGTGTTTCTCAGCATCTGATCTATTGTTGCAACATGTTTTTTGACATCTGATCTACTGTAGGTCTGTCATTCTTGGAGTCTAATCTACTCTAACTCTATGTTTCTTGGTTTCTGACCTACTGAAGCTCCATATTCCTTAGTATCTGATCTACTGCATCAGTGTGTTTCTCAGCATCTGATCTACTGTAACTCAATGTTTCTCAGCATCTGATCTACTGTACCTCCATATTTGTCAGCATCTGATCTTCCCCTTAGGCCCTGCTGCACAGTCTCTGTTTTTCACTCTATCCCAGCTTCTAGATTCCTGCAGCCAACCAACAATAACATGGAATACATGCAGGGAAGCTGTCTGGGGCAGGAATGCAGGCTGTCTGGTGGGCTTCCAGGAAGGCTGTGTTAGATGCCACCAAACACCAACCTCACCGCCCTGTGTGTTGGCAGGTCAGAGTGTGGTCATCCCTGCCTTTGATGTCCGGGCCCTGCTACCTAAAGACCTGAGCCGCTATTTCCACTACAATGGCTCACTCACAACTCCTCCCTGCCACCAGAGTGTGCTGTGGATCGTCTTCTCTGAGAGAGTCAAAGTGTCCCACTCTCAGGTACATCGCGTTGCATTACGCCATTTGTTATTCATTCTTTTGTTTTTGCTTTAATTGAACACTTCCCAGTATCCAAATGATGCTCATACCCTTTTCTGTTTTGATGCAGTGCAATTACATCATTCTCCACTCACACAGACAGATCTTGTACTCCTCCTATATTTGTCTTTGTCTTCACCTCCTCTCTTCTCCTCTCCTCTCCTCTCCAGCTGCTGAAGTTGGAGACAGTTCTTTTCTCCACCACGTCCGGTGAGCCACAGCCCACGATGCTCCACAGCAACTACCGCACCACCCAGCCACTCAACCACAGGGCTGTGCTGTCCTCCTTCAACACAGGTAAATGGTTGGAGGAGTCCTGCTGTCAGCATGGAGGGGAACGTCGGAGGTCATTTGAACTAAAATGATTTTGCCAAACCCATCAAAGAGAGCACTTGTTAGGGGTAGTGTAGTTCTGGGTAGTGAAGTTCTGGGGGTATACCTGAAGGTCATGTCATCTTATAAAACTTTCAAAATTCAAATGATATTTTAATTTGTTAATAATTTTGAATTATAAACATCAGTTTGGATGTGGTTTTATCTTGGAAATGTGGGAAATAAAGGAAACAGGAAGAAAATGGAGATGGGAAGAGGGACCTGTTCCAGTACTCTAGTACCCCCCCCCCCCTACCATGTAGAGGATGGGGGAAGAGGAGGGAACCGTGACACATTTGATTTATTTGTGACTATATATAATAACCCTTCTGTTTTTTTTCCTATTTCGGGTCAGTGAAAGTATACACAGCTGGTAAGAACATAAAATGTTTGATACAAATTGTTTTTAATTTACACTCAAATGTAAACAGTTTTGTAGAATTAGAGCAAATTTCTTTAGGCAGTTATTGTGCTTTATATGTAAATCTTTAAATGTATATTTTGTAGATAATAAACTTTTATTATGTTTTTTTTATTTATGTCTGCCTGTCTCTCTCTCTGTCAGGTGAAATCTCTGCCATTATAATAGGCTCTTTTTGTGGAAGTGTCGGCCTTGTTGTGATCATTCGATTCCTTGTGAAAACAGCACGGTAAGAAACTGCTAAGTGTTTTTTTTTTTTTTTTTAGATATTTTAGATATTTTCACTATGTTTTCAAATCAACAGTTGCATTACTAACAAGTTGAGAGAATGTTCCTATTTACATTAAGACACCAAAATCTCCAGTGGAGATCTATTATGCTTTCCAGCTTTCCAGTATGATCCTGACTCACACATAATCACACTCCAAACATGTAAATTTCAGTTTACCTCATTGAAGTCATTCATTAGTTACATGAACTATGAATGGTATATTCAGTCACTCTGAGAGCTTTATAGGATTTGAAACACTAATAGACGATAGAACCCAGGGTCATACACAATATGTCCTAATGTCTTTGTGTTGAATTGGTCTGTAATCATGTGATTTATCCGTGATTGGTTTGCCATTGGTCATGTGATTGTGTCTCCATCACATGGCAGCTCCACGTCAAGCTGGGACGTTGTGCCCAGCGTCTGGCCGCCTCAACAGCCCAGGTCACTTTATATAACATTTATTTAACCTTTCTAACTTCTCTTCATCTCTTGGCTTCTCCAGAACCATCAACTGTATCGGAGGTTTACTAGGTGCTCCATCCTGGACTGAATTTTCCAGAGAAGCTTCTTAACTTTTTCTGAACTTTTTAGACACAGTTCCACAGAACATTTGTTTCCTATCACGTAATGCACATATCTTGATTTTCTCCAATTCTGATTGTAGGAGTGGGTGGAAAGCTTTGTTTCTTCTAAAACAAAATGTTGTTCAATATCAACCATGCTAGATGACAGACCAGTGGGATTATCTATTAAGGGTTTTATGTTTAGTCTAATATTGTCAATTTTATTATTAAATACATTACTGGTGAAGTTGAAAACCTTTTTTTCTTACACTCTGAATAACCATGCCAGCATGCCAATGGTGGCAGTTATAAACAACTCAGGATCCTGTCTGGCAAAAAAAAAAAAAAAAAATTATGTTTGTTTTTGCATGTCTCCCTATACTAAACATGTACCAGACCCACTCCAATTGAATAATTAACAAATAAGCTTAATCAGGTGTGTAGTTCAAAAACTCATGTTATCCTGCCTTCTCTGTATCACATTTTCTTATTCTACTTTCTCTGCCTCTGAGATAATTTAATGTTTTTTTTAACTGGGTGGGAGAGTGTTAAATGTTTATTTTAACTTTCTCCTGTCCATGAATTTCCTGCTTATCTGTTTCTACATATTTGCTCCTGTTTTGTAGTATTGCAGAGCGCTGATGTGTGTGTCTGACTGGAATGTGGAAAGTTATATAGTCCATAGTAATGAAGCCTCGGACAATTTGCATTTTATTGTCTCAGGGTTTACTAATGTTCGTTTACTAGCAGAGCCAAATGCACACTCCACAGGCAGCTGGGTAAATCATTTAGATTTTAGCAATCAAACAGCTTTGAAAAGTCTTTGTTGTTTCAGTATTAGAAATTGGCCTACATGCTGGTTAGAATGTAAACGTTAAAGGTTATATTTACATGGGCCAACAGCACCCTCTACTGTTAAAAATAAAAATCTATGAAAAGCAGTGAATGCCCAAAAACTACTCATAGTTATAAATATTTGTCCATTTTCCTCCACCTTATTTTTTAATGAATTGTTTGGGTTTCCTCTACAGAACCAAGGACACCACAAAGGACCATAAACAAGGTCTTACTCTAAACATGCCCTCTGATCCTGGAAAAAAAGTGGAGGTCCACACCTCAGTCTGAACCCTGGCCTTTCACCTCCCAACCTGAATTTGACCTGTTTCTTCTGAGAGTGCTAGCCCTCCCCCTCTCATCTGTCTTTGACTCCATTTTATTTCTTCGATTACATTTTCATTGTGAATCTGAGGACTTTTATGTCTGTTTGTGCGTGTGTCTGTTAGAGACTCTTCATTGACATTACTATGGTGTCTAGTATTTTCTTTTCCATGTCTGGTATATGTAACAATTAGATGAAACCCTATTAATAAAATAAATATACATGTGATATTTGTTTATTAGCAATTAATAGTCCAGATTAGCATCTTCCTTGTGTGGAAAATGCCCCATATGATTTGTCATTTGTCATTTCTGAACTGCCTGGTCCTCTGGTGTAATCACCTCTGGTGAAAAACACTCAACATTTCACTAAAGAATAGCTTTGCATTTATTTAAAAAAAAAAAAAAAAACAGAGTGGTTAAAAAATGTGAAAACACTGCTTTTAAGAGTAACCCTAACCCTAAAACTACTCCTAAAAATTATTATTCTTAATTAATCTTCTTATTATTAATAATATTTCTAAATATTACTAGTAGTTCTTGTAACAGAGCTTTAGCATAGGTAGTGTGTCACAGAGCTGTATCACACCAGACAAGATCCAAAATGCCAGCTGTGCAAAGGAGCCTCTGAGATGATCCAGCACCTCGTAGCAGGATGCAAGATGCTGGAAGTCAAACACTGAGAGGCCCAACCAAGCGGCAGGTCCAACATAGAGGAACAGATAAGGCATCTGAGCTGGACACCATCAAGTCCAGATGGGAGGAACCACGGAGAGTGGTGTAGAAGAACCTGCAGGACCTAAACCAACAGAGAGTGGTGGAGAAGATCAAGGCTATGGGACCTCCAGACAGATAAACAAGAAGTGGGGTGACCCAACCAGACATCATGATAGTAGTCAAGAAAACTGCAACGGTAAAAGATATATTTGAGCCTCTTAGAACTTTGTTTAAACTTCTCTCTCTCTCTCTCTCTCTCTCTCTCTCTCTCTCTCTCTCTCTC
>JAOYMR010000007.1:18117485-18130603 GCA_025802075.1 Tenebrosternarchus preto | reverse complement strand
TATATTCTCTCTCTCTCTCTCTCTCTCTATATATATATATATATATATGTTTGTGTGTGTGTGTATATATATATATGAGATATATAAACAGATGAGATGAAGACGCTTTACTAAAAAAAAAAAAAAACCATCACAACATCCGGGTACCTTCATGCGAGGTCAAAGGTTAGACACAAAATGTCTGAATGCTGCCTAGGGAAGACCATTGATGTGTGAGAGAATGGAATAGATGTTTCGTACAGCACCAAAACGGAACGAGATGGATTTTATTGGTTTTACTGGTGTCTTTAGATGTGACTGCATTAGCAATTTATACCGTTGCACCTAGCTACTTCGTGCTATACAAGTAGCGGGATAAGTGCGCGAAAATACCACATCCGAGAAACTAGCTAGCCAGCTAGCTAACTTAGTTGGCTATTAGCAATTTTGGATTTCAGGCATGCTTGAATATAGTCTCGATGTATAAAAACTATTTTTCTTGTAAGGAGTTTCTCTTTTCCGAAGGACCTGTCTACCTAGATACATACTGCACTATTTTTTTAAACTCCTATGGTTAGAAACAGAATACCGACTCCAAAATGAACCGCAAGAAAGACAAGGGCTTCGAGAGTCCGAGACCATATAAATTATAAGTATCAAACCATTTTCACACGCCTTGGACATAATACATTTACAGAGCAATTCAATATTAACAGTAGCATTCGCTTTGCTGTTGTACACGTATTAAAACCTTTATTTCCCCCCCATACAACCCACCAGGTCGTCTGTATAAACAACATCAACTTTCAAAGGAAGTCGGTCGTTGTAAGTGGTCTTTACGATTATGCGTGTTTTATACAGTAGAGATTTTGTCTAGTAGTAGTAATGATAGTTATGTGTGTGTATGTGTGTTACGAACAACTCTTACACTCTCGGGTGAACACTGAAATATCGTTGGTTGACTGATTGTCAATATGCAGTTGTTGTTTTGTTTTTGTTTTTTTTTACATTTCGCCAGGGTTACGTTGAGCTAACTATCTTCCCAACGGTGGTAAACCTCAACCGAATCAAACTCAACAGCAAACAGTGCCGGATATACCGGGTTCGGGTGAACGACTTAGAGGCGCCGTTCGTTTACAACGATCCCACCCTGGAAGTGTGCCATCACGAGGCCAAACAGTGAGTGCTGCGCATTAGTTTCCGCATCTCTCGCCGTTCACATTTAATACGTATCACTTTGCTCAAACCGTTTGATCAAACCGTTATTTGTTATTCAAATCTTGATGTTTTGGAGGAAGAGCAAACGTATCGAGATTGTCTTTTGAAATACTCTAGAGCTTCGTTATGTTTAGGTAATGCCTGGCGTTCAGCTTCCAGGTTGACGCCTTCTTATTAAACTTGTGTCTTGTAGGAGGAACCTGAACTATTTCTCGAGTGCGTACACCGCGGCCGTCAGTGCTGTGGACCCCGACACTGGGAATGGCGAGCTCTCCATTAAAGTCCCCTCTGAGCTGTGGAAACAAGGAGATGGTATGGCACTGTAATGCGGCCTAGTCGCTATGGCGATGCCTACAGATATCATGGCAATGCGAACACATTCTGGTCTATAATCTGTAGTCAATGCCATAGCAACATCTTAATAGGTGGCCCCACACCTACTGGCCACTTTCTTTAGGTGCACCCGTCTTATAGGTGCTTTGTAAAGGTGACCAATCACAGACTGTAGCCAATCTGTTGCCATGCCACCCATTCCTGGTCAGGTTCTGACCACAGAACCTGACTAGCAGCAGCACTGAGGTGGGAAAAGACAGTTGATGATTGGCTGGAGGATGTCTAACACAAACCGCACATTATTTGTTATCGCAGTATGTTTCATGGGGCATGGTGTAATTACAGCATAGCTGTTAGTCGGGAATTTGTCTGGACGTTTGGAGTGACCGGAATCTGTGTGCACTGTGGTGTGTTTAGAGATGAAAGTCCTGAAGGTGTATATCGAGTTCTCCCTGGACCAGCCAAAGGGAGGCCTCCATTTCGTCGTGCCCGACGTGGAGGGCAGCATGGCGGAGAGAGGAGCTCACGTCTTCTCCTTTGGCTACCAGAATTCCACTCGGTACGTGCCGGACGCTCCACCAAACGGCCAGCCCTCTCCTGTGTAGTAAAGTGTCAGGGATTACAATAAGAACACTTGATCATTTTAACTGCTGTGAAACTGTCGGCTCCTCTCAGTTAAAACCAGCGATTGTGCATTTCAGAATGTGAACGCTGAAGACACAGAAACGCTGTATATCAACATTGTGTGTATGCAATTGAATGGGGGAAGGGGTGAGGTGGGGGGGGTGTACTTGAGTGTGTGTTTGTGTTGCTTTGGTGTGAGTGTGTGCGGTATGTGTTTGTAGTGTAGCTGTGAGTGCTTGTGTGTGTTTGTGTTGTGAGTATGTCTGCGTGTGCATGCATATGTAATTGTAGTGTGTATGTTTGTGGGTGTGTTTTGTGGCGTGGCTGTGTTTTGTGCATACTCCTGACCATGTGTGTGTGTGTGTGCGCGCGCGCTCAAGGTTCTGGTTCCCCTGTGTGGATTCCTTCTCGGAGCTGTGCACATGGAAGCTGGAGTTCACCGTAGACGCCGCTATGGTTGCCGTGTCCTGCGGTGACCTGGTCGAGACCGTCTACACCCACGACATGCGTAAGAAGACCTTCCACTACGTGTTGGCCATCCCCACGGCGGCGCCCAACATCTCCCTCGCCGTGGGGCCTTTCGAGATCCTCGTGGATCCCTACATGCACGAGGTGGGCGAGTCTAAACATGCAGCTTCTCTCTACATTGCACTACCTCTTTTTACCCCAGCAGACGCTACTGCAGTAGATCCTTGAAGAAAAAAAACATTTTCATACCGCTTTGACCACTAGGTGGCGATGTGCCGCGCCTGTGTTTTTCACGGATGTTACTGTGATGTTTAAAAGATTTGAATAACCTTTGCTTGTCTGTTTGCAGTGGACTTTGTTGTTATAATTGCTTACCCTAACCTGCATGAACACGTTGACCTGCCTTGGCAAATAAGCCGTGTCTTTTCCCAGGCCACATTTATGTGCACCTGTTACATATGCACGAGTTTGCTCAGCCTGCCGCAGGTTCCTGGCCGTGTCGTAATGGCGTGTGTTCCCACCCCCCCCAACAGGTGACACACTTCTGCCTACCCCAGCTACTGCCCTTGCTCAAGCACGCCATGTCGTACCTGCATGAGGTGTTCGAGTTCTACGAGGAGATTCTGACCTGCCGCTTCCCCTACGCCTGCTTCAAGACCGTCTTCGTGGACGAGGCCTACGTGCAGGTGGCGTCCTACGCCTCCATGAGCATCTTCAGGTGAGCGGCCCGTGGCCCACGCGTCCCCCCTCCCGCTAGTTTAGCTCCGCCTTCTTATAATAGCAGTACATAAGCATGTGGCTGGGTCAGCGTGTGTTTGTTTTGGAGGTGGGAGGTGAGGGGGACAGGGTTTAACTTTGTGAAATGCAGGCTTCTGTTTTTGTGTGCCTGTGTGTAGATTTCATTTGGAGTTTACTGTGTTAAAAGGTGCTTGTGTGTGTGTGTGTGTGTGTGTGTGTGTCCGCCCCCTCTCAGTACAAACCTGCTGCACAGTACTTTCGTCATCGATCAGACCCCGGCAACACGCCGCTGCCTTGCACAGGCCCTGGCACAGCAGTTCTTTGGCTGCTTCATCTCGCGCATGTCCTGGTGAGTGTCTGGCCATGCCCTGACTCTGCCCCCAGCCACGCCCACGGTGTCGCCCTGACTGCCCCCAGCCACGCCCACGGTGTCGCCCTGACTCTGCCCCCAGCCACGCCCACGGTGTCGCCCTGACTCTGCCCCCAGCCACGCCCATGGTGTCGCCCCTCACCTTCTCTGTCTCTCCACATCCTTTCCCCTTTTCTGTGTAGGTAGGAAATGCTGGTATTGTGCTCACAGTGCTGTGAGTTTTGATTATGCAAAGCATAAACATGTTTGTGCTCAGCAGCTAAAAACCTGAATCAGATGTAGCTACTTCAGGTCCATGTATTTCCACAGCTGGACTTTAAAAGGGCCAACTGGATCTCTGGATGTACTTTCCTACTGAGCGGAGTGGCCTCCTGCTAGTGGATTGTGTGATTTAACACAGTTCAGCCTTGTAATTGGAGCCAGCCATCCAGAAGTCTTGGAGAGGAGAGCTTTCACCTACTCTCTCTTTCCTCACACTCTGATTTTACCTAACGACTTCTACGTGCTTTTCCAGAGCGTGGACTAACTAGCCAAGGGCAGCCAGAACCCCCGCTCCTGACCCCAGGGGCCCCATTCTGTGTGTTCCTGTGCAGATGGTCTGTTTTCCTTTGAAAGCGTTTGGTTTGAAGTGAAGATAGCTGAGCGCACATGTTCCTGCAATGCAAACACATTGGTGGTTTTTCTTTTGTCTCCTGTAAATAACACGTCCTATTAAGTACTTTTCCATTCCATTGCCAGATAAGTTTTCCTCTTTGTTTTGAGCGTCTTCCATAATTTCGAGAAATGCGACAGTCCAGCTGCCACAGTCTTATAGGCTAAATTAATTGAGAACTGCACAGAACATGTTAAAAGGTCGTCATGTGTCTACTGGTTAAAAGCGCCCCAGTTCTGCTGTTGATGCTTTTGTGATTTTTTTTGGCCAGCGCTCGTGATTTACTGGGCCACGTCTAATGGAGCCAGGATATGAGCCTATTTCATTGTTTGGGGGGGTTTTGTTGGTTTTTTTTTATTTTTATTTATTTATTTTTTTAGCACAATTGTTTTTGACAGAGTGACAGATTATGTTGTGCAGTGTTTCCATGATTAGTGCAGAGACATTAGAAAGGCTAAGAGAACCTCTTGTTCTACCTGAACAACCTTTGCCTGTCTCATCTGGCTCCTTACAGGCACTGTTTGCAGTGTGGTATGTTTGAGCTGCCTGCCTGTGGTTCAGCCCAGTGCTCTAAAGCTGTGCTCTGCTGTAAACATTGGATAAGCACAGGACTTGATATAGTGAAAGTTTATTTGGTCAGGTTGAATTGCTTTAGGAAGTTAAACTCCTGTCTGAGGCGACGCCAGTATTTACCTGGAGATTTTGAATAGGTGAGGTGGAAGAGAAGAGGGTTGTGATACTTTAACCCTGAAGCACAGTGTAGTTACACTTTTGTAATTACATACATTGGAATTACAAATTTACTCTCAAAATTGTACATCATGCCAAGAAAAAAACAAAACGGCCTGGCAGCCAAAAAACCGTCCAGCCTGAGTGTGTCCCTGTGCGTCACTGTTGCAGGTCAGATGAGTGGGTCCTTAAGGGCATTTCAGGGTACATATACGGCCTCTATCTGAAGAAGACCTTCGGTGTCAACGAGTATCGCCACTGGATCAAGGAGGTGAGTCTCTAAATTCTCCGGGGAACTTGAAAGTTTTCAGAGCAACAGTTATTGCAGCCCCTCCCTCTCCCCCCTCCACAGGAGCTGGATAAGATTGTGGATTACGAACTGAAGACGGGAGGGGTGCTTCTTCACCCAACATTCACCGGAGGAAAAGAGAAAGACAAGTAACCCCAGCCACGCTCGCACATCAGCGCAGACACACACGCGTTTGCGCCCAAGTAAACCGGGCCCTGCACGGCCAAATCCACATAATCGCATTCATCTCTCTGGCTTAATCGCTGACCGTTAAATTAAACCATGAACGAAAAGCCCTTTACCTTTTGCTGAGGATTTGAAAAATGTTCTTATGACTAAGGCGCTTCTCAGTACCTCCGTAAACCGCCAGCATATAGAGACTTGGTTCAAGATAAGATTGGTTCAAGCTCTACGCTGTTTATAATGACCCTCATTCATCCCCACACTTCATCACGCTGTCATGTCAGACCGTGTGCTCTCTACTTCTTCATGCAGAGCACGAGAGTGATGGAAGACTCTTTTGTGTGTGTGTTTCCCCCTCTCTCACCTCCTCTGCAGCCCAACTCCTCACTTGCATTTTTCAATCAAAAACCCCCACACCCTGTCGTGGGAGTACTACAAAATGTTCCAGTGCAAGTCCCACCTGGTCATGAGGCTCATCGAGAACCGCATCAGCATGGAGTTTATGCTGCAGGTAACGGAACCCCCCACACACACACGCACGCACACTTCTGCTTCCGAGGGCGTCCGGCTCAGTTCCCCACGAGAAAGCGCTAACACCGACCAGCAAGAGCGGCGCCAGCCGACCTCGGTGCAGACGCTCCTCCCCTCAGCGTCGCCTCTGCCAGCAGCTTCACTGACCCCAGACCAGCTGCTCCTCCCCAACCTGGTGTGATATTCGCTCTGCAGGTGTTCAACAAGCTCCTGAGCCTGGCCAGCACTGCCTCGTCGCAGAAGTACCAGTCACACATGTGGAGTCAGATGCTCCTGTCCACCACAGGGTTCCTCAAATCCATCTCCAACGTGTCTGGGAAGGACATTGGACCCCTGATAAAGCAATGGGTGTATCCTCTCTCTGGGTTCCTCTGCTCCAACCGCTTGCAGAGTTTTGGAAGGAGTTATAAACTGCTCGGTTAACTCCACACTCAATGATGCATCCTTTAGGTTTTTTTAAACGTCTATTTAGACATGGCCATTGGTGAAATTTATAACTTTCGTTAAAGACCCATGCAATGGTTTAAAATGAGCCTTCAATATTTTGACCAAACAAAATTATTTGTCATGAATCATCAGAGCAGCGACAGGACGTAGCTGAGGTTGGTTGTGATACTCAGCACACCACACAGTGCATTAAACTGATGTGATAGAGGTGTTTGAAGCCCTCCTTTGCCCTTGGTTGCGGTCTCCTTTAACTCCTGCCTCAGTGACCAGAGCGGTGTGGTCAAGTTCTTCGGCAGCTTCGCCTTCAACAGGAAGAGGAATGTTCTAGAACTGGAGATCCGCCAGGACTGCATCTCCTCCGGCACGCAGAAATACGTGGTGAGTCTCCGTGGGTGGGGGTGGTTTCAGAGCGGAGGAGGGGTGGTTATAAAGTTGTAAAGTTAGTTTATGACAATTTGATGTAGCGAGGAGAGGGTTTCATGTGTGGTCTTGAGTGGTCTTGGGTGGTCTTGAAGCACATCTGTGTGTTCGCGCGTCCGTGTGTGTGTGTGTGCGCACGCCGATGCAGGGCCCAATAAAGGTGACGGTTCAGGAGCTGGATGGTTCCTTCAACCACACCCTGCAGATTGAGGAGAACAGCCTGAAACATGACATACCCTGTCACTCGAAAAGCAGGAGGTACTGCCTCACCAAACACCCCAGGGCAGTACAGCCTCACCATAAACCACCTCCCCTAGTGCGGACTTTATATCACAGAGGAGGTCACTGAGTACACTATATACTGATTCCACTTGCTTAAAGACATTATCCTATACACCTAGGATGTCTGCCTTATTCATTCTAGAGTGAATTCGAGTTCAACACCCTTAACCTAGACTGCAGTGTTTACTTGATCATGCTGTTGGTGCAGTTTCCCCTGAAAGCGTCTCATCGCTGTTTCAGGAACAAGAAGAAGAAGATTCCTCTGATGAATGGAGAAGAGGTTGACATGGACTTATCAGCCATGGAGTAAGCCTCCCCCAGTGGACAGACCTCCTCTTACTACTGCTGCTTCACTCTTCTTCCTAGTTCAAAATGTTCACAGGAAGCCATTTAATTCCAACCACATGTCGGGCATCTCAGAGTGAAGTTCACCATCTGCTAAAAATTAGATCACGTGTTCAGCCAATGCACTGTTTGTTTAAAAAACACAAAATAAAATACTATAGGAGACTTATGGCTAAAGTTCAGTTCTCACTAGGAATGGACGTTCAGTTGGTATCGAACAAAAAAACTGCACAGCCGATATCTGACTGTTGTTTGAAAACAAGCAATAGTTATCAAACGGTTGTTTGAAAAGGGCAAAGAAAAGATGTAGCCCTTTTGTATGCACAGGCTAAACAAGAAACATCTTATTTAAGCATAGCCAAAATTTATGGAAGAATCTTTTGGGTAATATTTTTCCAAACAATCGACTGTCGTAATTGGCCGCAGTTTTCATATTGGTACATCTCTGGTCCCGACGGTTGTAAAGGAGATGCAGGACCGCTGACAAGGCTGTGGCGTTGTGTCCCAGGGGTGAGAGCAGTAGGGGCAGGAGCAGTAGAGGCAGGAGCAGTAGAGGCAGGAGCAGTAGGGGCAGGAGCAGTAGGGGCAGGAGCAGTAGGTGCAGGAGCAGTAGGTGCAGGAGCAGTAGAGGCAGGAGCAGTAGAGGCAGGAGCAGTAGAGGCAGGAGCAGTAGGGGCAGGAGCAGTAGGGGCAGGAGCAGTTTCCCTATAGGCAGCAGAGTCACACATCTAGGCCGAGCAGGATCCTCATGTGCTGCATTCCACAGTGCACGGTGAGAGCAGGGAGACCAGGCTGGTCTGGTTCAGGATCGGACCCGCCTCCAAACAAAGGGCAGAACCAGAAAAAAAAAGCCGGGCTGTTGGGCCCAGTGCGAAACGGGCAGTCACCAGACACCTTAACGTCGAAATGTCTGGAAGCCCTGTTAATTTTGACCCAAACATGGAAGGTCCGAATCCCCCCAAATCCAAATCGGAATAAACCTCAGAGCAGTGAGTATATAGTTGGAGTTGTATTAAATTAACGGTTTTATCTACAGTAGTGCAGTATAATATACAACCTATAGAGTATTTAGCTGTATAACACAGTATAAGAATAAAAATGTTTATATTATGTTTTTATATTGTGTTAAAATACTCGTCGTCTGTCGTGTCTCCCTGTGCTGAATCTCCGTTCCGTGTGCTACCGGCAGTGCGGACTCGCCCCTGCTATGGATCCGAATCGACCCGGACATGTCCATCCTGCGGAAGGTGGAGTTTGAGCAGGCCGACTTCATGTGGCAGTACCAGCTGCGCTACGAGCGTGACGTGGTGGCCCAGGAAGAGGCCATCTCGGCCCTAGAGGCCTTCCCCACGGCGGCGTCTCGCCTGGCTCTCACCGATGTCCTGGAGCAGGACCAGTGCTTCTACCGAGTGCGCATGCAGACCTGCTTCTGCCTGGCGAAGGTCAGCCTCCCGGGGCGCGGGGTTGAAGGTGACGGGTGGAGCCTGGTCCGCTAGAGAATTGGACAGCCTTTAGACGGAAGGGAAACGATGCTTTCGGGTATTGCGGCTGTCTAGTGGTTGCCCTGGTAACAAGTACAGCTAGCATACGTTTGGTGTGAGAAGGTTAGTTGTCTAAAACATTGTCTTGTGACTCAGCATGAGCTGCTGAAGGTGTTGGCAATCAGAGTTGTCTTAATTACAATATGTTACAAGATGCTTACAAAATTAATTCATGTTTATTTTTCATTTGCAAAAAGTAAATTCTACCAGGAATTCCAAGGTATCGCTTTAAAGAATCCAGAGCTTCTGCTGCTATTTGTGCTCGACGACGCTGTGGTCGGGGATGCCTGCTGAAGGAACCTTTTTTTTTTTTTTTTTTTAATCCCCTCACAGATCGCAAATGCCATGGTGAGCACCTGGACTGGGCCCCCAGCCATGAAGTCCCTCTTCACACGCATGTTCTGTTGCAAAAGCTGCCCAAATATCATCAAGACCAACAACTTCATTAACTTCCAGAGCTACTTCCTGCAGAAGGTACCGACCTGACAGCTATGGCAACCTTGTTGCCGCGACACTGTTGGTCTCAAAGCTGTTCTTCTGTTTCCCCATCTAGCCTTACATACCCAAACTTTACAAGTATGCCACTCTGCTTTGTGTAATGACTTACCAGTGGCATCACGTGACCAATGATGCCTTTCCTGTTCTTATCAGACCATGCCTGTGGCAATGGCTTTGCTCAGGGACATCCATAACCTGTGTCCCAAAGAGGTTCTCAACTTCATTCTGGATCTCATCAAGTACAACGACAACAGGAAGAATAAGGTGGGTCATTACAACACGATTAAAACTCATCTTTAGAATCAGAATTTCTGACTTTAGCAGTGCTACAGCAAGGGCTACAACCTCCTCCCCCAACCCCACCCCCCCCGGATCCTACAGTTCTCGGACAACTACTACCGGGCGGAGCTGATCGACGCGCTGACCAACTCCCTCACGCCGGCCATCAGCGTCAACAACGAAGTTCGTACGGTGGAGAGCCTGAATCCTGATGTGCGCCTCGTCCTCGAGGAGGTCACACGCTTCCTCAACATGGAGAAACTGTTGCCCAGCTACCGCAACACCATCACAGTCAGGTAGGCCACGCCCACCTCTTGGTTTTCTCATCACGGAAGATTTCCAAGGGTCCTGTGGCCTGTCGGTCACTGGCAGCATTTGTTCCGATGCTCCGTGGCCTTAACACTTGAGGAGGGACTCCAAGCAACAGCTTTCCCTCGACCCCTCCAGCCGTTGTTCTGCTAAAACGAATGTTTAACCAGGCAGTGTGTCTTCACTGGTCTCCACAGATGAGAGTAAAGCTGCCTGAGGAATCACTGCTAACTTTGAAACATCAAATGGCTTATTCAGTAGACGGAGATCTTCACAAGACACCCCCCCCCCACACACACACACACCTTACCCACCCCAGAAAATTAGTTAATAGATGTTGGAAGTCTTCCCTGTAGTCTCTGGCAGCTGGCAGTAGAATAAAAACTGCCGTGTGCTGAAGAGTGTTTGTTAGTTGGGGGCAAGCTAAGCTCCAGTTTTTACCCCCACACTCTAATCAGACTTCCAGTAAGAACCTTGAAGGTGGCTCAGATAAACAAACAACAATATTTACGCAGTTTCATTTCACTCAACTCTTTCAACACTGTGTGACCATTTGTGTGGTTTTTAAAAGACTTTGAGCCAGAGTCTGTGAACTGTGAATCAGTAACAGAATAAAGATTTATTAAACACTGTTTACATGTATAGATTTTTTGTTGGATCGTGGTATCTAGCATTTGTTGGCTGATTGGTGTGATTCACTCATTTGAAAGGTCTGGGATTGGTCAGGATGCTCCAGCACACAAAACGCTTGTTAGATGTTTGATTTGCATACTGAAGATATTTATGATATTAGAGTAATGTTCACAAATGATATATTGTGCAGTTCTAGTGGCTGGTCCAATTTGAATACAAAGGTTTATTAAGGTAATTAGTGATTTCTGTGATGATTCTTCACATTATGAAACAGATCTTATACTGACGCCTAGTGGCCTGGATGTTTGAGATTCTGTATTAAATCCATTTTAAACATGCCCACCTCCCTGTGGGGGGACCTGCTCTCTGGAGTATAAACTGATTCATTTAAGGACTACCACACAGTTTACTTGTTCCTGTCATATCAGCCGCACTTTATAGAGGGGGGAAAAAATTACTAAATATTGTATACTACTTTTTGGTGGTGTAAATGACTTATTGTTCCTTTAAGTTTTAATAATCAATAACTATGTGCATTGTTATCACTAGCATTCAGTAATTACATTAAGTACATTAAGTACATGTGGAATACCTGTCATGAAATGCAGAAGTGAACTGTGTTTCCATGGCGCTGTTTTTTTTTTTTTTTTTCCGTGTGCTCAGCTGCCTGCGAGCTGTCCGGACGCTGCAGAAGAATGGACACCTGCCCAGTGACCCCAGCCTGTTCAAGTCCTACGCGGAGTACGGTCACTTCGTGGACGTGAGGGTGGCCGCGCTCGAGGCCGTGGTGGACTACACCCGAGGTAGCGCTTCGTCAGACACTCCAACTTGAGAGTGGCGTGGTGGAGGCGTGTGAGAGATGCACACCCTACCTCACACCCAGTCTCACACCCTACCTCACACCCTACCTCACACCCTACCTCACACCCAGTCTCACACGCTACCTCACACCCTACCTAACACCCGGTCTCACACGCTACCTCACACCCTACCTCACACGCTACCTAACACCCGGTCTCACACGCTACCTCATACCCTACCTCACACCCAGTCTCACACGCTACCTAACACCCGGTCTCACACGCTACCTCACACGCTACCTCACACTCTACCTCACACCCTACCTCACACCCAGTCTCATACGCTACCTCACACCCGGTCTCACACGCTACCTCATTGACAAGTATTCTAGCCTGACTAAGATTTCTGTTTATCACACCAGGCAGAACTGTGCAGTAGAAGTTAAACAGCTGTGTTGTTCACAAAACACCTAATCGTGTATGTGTGTGTGTGTGTGTGTGTGTGTGCAAAGAGCAAATCAACTCGTCCAAACTCCTACACGGTTAATATTTACTTACTACTTCTTGCAGCAGTAACAGTGCATATTACTCATGGACATTTTGTGCCCTAGTAATGCATATTTCGAGCTACGTGTTTCCTCCGTCATTAGTACCTAGATCCCGTTCAAATCGCTCATAGACATCACAGAGGTTCTATGGTAACGTTACTTGACGGACGTATTTCTGAAAGACGAACCTTCGGCCAGATAGTAATTTTCTCACTGTTCGCTGCCAGTGGACAGGAGCTCGGAGGAGCTTCAGTGGCTGTTGGACATGGTGCAGAATGACCCGGTGCACTACGTCAGGTAGGACTCTCGTGGTCCTTTCTCAGTTAAAAGGCCATAGATATGTGCTCTTTTGAGTATATTAATGTTATCTGTTGTTTGCAAGATCTTTTAAAGGAAAAAAATATATAGTTAAATTTGTTTTCCCACCCCAGACATGAGATTCTTAGTATGCTGTCCAAGAATCCACCCTTCACCAAAGCAACAGATTCGTCGCTATGCAACGAGGCACTGGTGGACCAACTGTGGAAGCTGATGAACTCAGGTAGGGCTGTCGCACAGCCCTCTGGGAGCTGTAGTCCTGATCATGCTGCTGTGGTCCACATATGGAATCGCTCCCCTTTACTGTGGAGTCTTGGCAGGCAGTGAATAGTTCCTGTGTCTGACTGCACCGGTGGCTTAAGTCTTTGGCGTGCGGCTTACCACTGCTGATCGCCGCCGCCTTGCATCGCCACGGTTACGTTTTTGGCATCCGGCCCGCCCCTTCCCAAGCCAACTACCCCCGAGGGGGGGGGGGGGGGGGGGGGGGGCCCGAGACGGGCGACAGAGGTCTGTGTGTGCGTGTCTCCTGAGTGTGTGTTTGTGTGGGTGTTTCCTGTGTGTGTGTTTTTCCTGTATGTGTGTTT
>JAOYMR010000007.1:18097389-18107496 GCA_025802075.1 Tenebrosternarchus preto | reverse complement strand
CTTCTCAGAACAGCAGAGGCTGTTATACCCATCCACACAAACACACACACACACACACATACACACACACACACACAACTCTATATTAATGTCCGTGGTTTGGCCAGCAACAGCGACGGCTCCCACATCCCATGTCCTCACAGGCTCCTTGTGGAGGAATGGGTTTATTTTTCACTCTTTGACTGGATGGCTTCAAATTTCAGTAGTAATTTGTGCAAAAAATGGCTTCATTCCACAAAGTGAGGCACTTCAAACTCTTCCCTTTGATGCCAGAGTACCATTCTATAGCTACTTCCTGTGTCCCCCAAACAGCAGAAAATTAAATCATGCTTTGATGTATGGAAATAAAGGGGACAAGGCACTTTGAATGTTGTGAATAAATCTGGATATCATCTGTTGATCTGGATATGAGGAAAGGTATGTGTGATGTTGTGGGTGGGTTCTTTTGGAGATCTGTAGTCTGTGGGTATTGTACACACACACACACACATAGATACATGCATTCAGAGCCAAGTTCATATGTAATGTGAATTCAGGTGATCTTCCTAATGCTCCAGATGAGTTCTCTTTGTTTGTGTTTGTGTGTTATGTGGTGTGTGTGTGTGTATGTTCTGTGTGTATTTGTGTGTTGTGTGTGTGTGTCTGTTTGTAGTATGATTCCACTGGAGAGGAGAGTGTTGACCATGTTGCACTGGCTCCACCTCCCCGACGCTGAAAGGTACACGCCCACAGGGAACTAAACGTATCTCATTTCAATTTGTACTGATGCATAATAAATGTTATTTTGATATAAATGGTATTTTAGGTACATAATGCAAGGAGTTACTGGCCTTGGTCTTCAGTGAAAGCTTTTCTTGTGGATAGCTTGTTGGCCTTAGGACACGCCCACTTGTCTCTGCCATTGCCATGGTTCTGGTTACTGTTCCTTTTTGGAGCTTACAGCTTAACTGGTTTGCACCCTCAGGCCATATGTTTACGCCATGCACTCTGAACAGACAGATACCTACGGTCACAAACTGGGACCCAGCAGTTCTGAGGTGGGCAGAAATCACACACACACTTTCAATTTTGTGTATACATCACATACTATTTACCAAATGCCTATTGTGCATAATCAGTGTTTTGAAACAAACTGTATAGCTAGTGCTTCTGAGTTTAGTTTGCATGTGTAGCTGGTGAACATGTGAAATGACTGTTTTCGACAGCTCAACACCTCTCTGAAAGATATTGATAAGGTAGTGGGCCAGCTCATGGACGGCTTGAAACAGATGAAACTTCACAGATGCGTTAACATCATCATGGTTGGAGACCACGGTACTAAAGACTTTAAAGTACTGATTTCACACTAAGCTATTAAGCTATTTGTTATGCTTATCATTTGCAGTACCAAATTCATAATCAAAATTCATTGCAAAATTGTCAAAATTAAAGTCAAATGTATTTATATAGAGCTTTTTACAACAAATGTTGTAACAAAGCAGATTTACAAATGCATTGGTCCAATTCACTAATGAGTAAGCCGGGGGTGACAATGGCAAGAAAAAACTCCCTAGGCAGGGATTAGGAAGAAACCTTCAGGTAGGACTCAGAAGGGAACCCATCCTCCATTGGGCAGCCCAGCTAGTAGCAGTCCATATTTAAAGTACAATTTCTAGACTGTAATTGTAATCACAAATATATCACACCCATATGAGTATTCTTGATAAAGATAACTTCATTTAACCTCTCTGAAGTGCTTAGACTTCATTGCCATTTTAGGGATTGTCCCTGTATTGTACAAAAGTATAATGTGTACCAGCTGTGTAGTAACTTGCTGGAATATCTTGCAGGCATGGAGGAGGCTCACTGTGACCGCACAGAGTTCCTCAGCTCCTACATGTCCAGCGTCGATGACATCATCCTGATCCCCGGCTCCCTCGGCCGTATCCGAGCCCGGCAACCTAGCAACCCCAGATGTGAGTGACTCTGGAGGAGAGAGGGTTTGTCTATAGTCCAGGCCTGTTCTTGACCTCTTTACACAACGTTCGGCAGACCGGACAGATTTTCCAAGATACTTTGCGAACATCTCATTTGATGGCTAGGGTCCATGATCAGAACTATTATGCTTTCACTGTACATGTTCTTTGGATGGTTTATAGTGTTCTTGTTCTTAGTACTGGCTGCATCTCATCTTCTCATGCACTTGAAACCAAGCCTGAATATCCAAAATGAATATGAACTGAGGACTAACTTCAGCTGGCCAGTCTAGAATTTGATAACAAAGCCAGAGAGGTTTTCAAACAAGTAGCAAACCTAACCAGATTGCACACTTTAAGACATTCACTGTACTCCACACATGACTTAGAACACTTTTGTAGTTGCTGTATATCATAGTGTTTTAATGCATTTAGTTAAGATTCTCCACAACATACAGAACCCTGTTTTACTGCTGGAAAATTCCTGCCAATCAAATAACAGTTTCTTTCTTGTTTTTGTTTTGTTTTTTTACTTCTTCTAGATGATGCAAAAGCAGTTGTGGCTAATCTCACAGTGAGTAGTTAAGTTACATTGTATCCTTACAAAATCTCACTCTAGACTGCCTATATGAAGCGCCATTAGAGACAAAACCACAAGTTCTGTTGCCTATTTGGGCATGAGCCAAGCTCTCTGATGGTGTTCGCTCTCACTCCTCTCAAAGTGCAAAAAACCTGAGCAGCACTTCAAGCCTTACTTGAAACAGAACCTGCCCAAACGCCTCCACTATGCCAACAACCGCCGCATCGAGGAGATTCACTTGCTGGTGGAGAGAAAATGGCACGTGGCCAGGTAATGTTTAAAGTGACAAATCACTGTTGCACCTCAGACATGCCAGTTACCCACAAATATTAGATAAGAAATGGAACTATCCAGTGAGAACAGTGTGTGGGACAGGGTCCTAGTCACAGGAGCCCCCTCATGTTTGGAACCAGGGTCCTGGCCACAGGAGCCCCCTGGTGTGTGTGCAGTCAAGAGGGTCCTGTATGACTCAGCCTAGCTCCCTGTTCAGTTCCCTTTGGTTCAGTTCCCTCTGGTTTGTGAGCACATTTGCCACAAGTTTGGCCAACGTGCCCTTAAGCCAGGTCTGAGCGCAGGTTAACTGTCCAATCAAATACTCCAAGAAGCTCCAGAGCCTTTCCCCTTTGACATTGACTTTGGTTTATGTTCTTGACCGTTAAGGTGAAAACATTAAAAAACACCCATAAATGTCTGTCACTGGCCATTGGTGGTTAGCTATGACTCCTAGAGGAAACCTATGATGTCATGGGCAGAGAGGTGGTTTTGGTGACCTCTGAAAATGTACCACCCAGCAGGCAGAGAGGCAGCGTCCTGCTGTGGGCCAAGGTAAACAAAGCAGGGTTAGCCAACCCTACCGCAGGACGCTGCCTCTCCGCCCGTTGGGTGGACCAGAATGAACAAGCTCTTTCAGTGCCAGCCGGCAGAGATACAGCCCTACCTCACCAGTGGCACCAGCAGCCTGAAGAGATCGCTTCTTCACCCGGCCACAGCTCGCCGGTCACGCAGGCGGCAGATCGAAACGCCACAGTGAAACCAAGGGCTCAGGTCGCCCAAGGTCCCCTGCTCTTGTGTAATTTGTAGCTCAGGGATTTTACCTAAATTTTACTACCCGTGGATTTTAGCTATAAGTACATCAGAAAATCCACTACTACTAGCAACTGAAGTATATGGTAGTGAAAGCTGTTTCACCATGGTTATTTGACACAGGAAAGCTCCTGAGGGAAAGAGGCATCCAGGCAAGTGTGGTTTCCTGGGTGACCACGGATACGACAACAAGATCAACAGTATGCAGGTACACACACTTGTCAGGGGTCAGCGTCTAGCCTGGGGTCAGTGTGTGGCTTGGGGTCAGCGGCTGACCTGGGATCAGCGTCAAACCTGGGGTCAGCGTCTGGGGTCAGGACACCCTGCTCACTCAGTGGACCTCTCTTTCAGACCATCTTTGTCGGACATGGACCGATGTTCAAATTCAAGACGAAGATACCGCCATTTGAGAGTATCGAGCTGTACAACGTCATGTGCGGTATGACTGCTGTTTATACTTATTTTATTGATGATACTGATGTTTTGAACCACAGTTTATAGCTTAAAGAAACACTGCCAAAAAACCACTATATAGATCGTCATTAATAAAACCACAATAGGATGTATATTAGCATTTACTGTTCAGTTTCCAAAGCAGCATATTGATTGGCAAGTTTATAAGTCACTCTGGTGTCCCCAAAAGCTGTATATGTAAACTATTGTATATGTGGTTACTAGACTTGTATACCTGATTGTTTAGTATCTAACCTACATTAGTCAGACCTCAAAACTCCCCTCGTGACTGTCGTTCTTAGACCTCCTCGGCCTGAAGCCAGCCCCTAACAATGGTACCCATGGCAGCCTGAATCACCTGTTGAAAAGCCCCGTCCACAAACCAAGCATGCCCGAGGAGATCTCTAAGCCGACGTCCTCTGCGTCTCCTGCAGCTGTAACAGATGAGCTGGGATGCACCTGTGAGGAGAAGGTCAGTATCATCACTGTCACTCTTACGAGGACTTTGTAAGGTTCCGTCTGTGTTCAGCATGGTTTGGGACGGGTCGACACCAGCCTGCCCTCTACCCTAGAACTATTGTGGAGGGTAAACCATTTTTTATATCTTAATAAATTCGGTAGCTCACCGCTTTTCTGATGCTGCCAAAAGCAGCAGTGTGAGTGTGAATGGCCCATCAGCTGATATTTTTTATTCAGGACTTCAGCCCCTCATCTTACAAATAAGCAAAGAGTAGGTTTTTCCAAACCTTCGACTAGTACCATACACCCATCAATTTTATTTGTTAGTTGCCTACTGTATAATCTTTAGAAAACATCCAGGGTTCCATGTACACCATTTATTTCCAGTTGAAACGTCAGAAGGAACTTTACAAACTCATTCCAATGTTAAGTGATTTTTAAATTCCTTTTCAGGCAGTGTTGTAGATGTGCTGAAAGTAATTTAAATATCATCTAGAGATTGCAAAATGTAGCAAAATTTTATTAGAAATCTAATAAGTCAGTGCTAACTTAAATCTGGTTTAAACAGTTTCTGTGATAATAAAATATTCTTGATAATTCTGTTTAACTGTATTTTCTTTCTGAGTCCAAAACCAAAAACTGGTGTAATGCTGCAATAATTACACTGCAACAGATTATATACTTTAATTTGCTCTAAAATGACAGTTATGTAATTACATCTAGCTGTAATTACACGTAGCTGTACTTTCAAAACGTTGTTACACTCTAGAAGTGCATGGCTCATTAAATCAAACCATTTTCACGAAATTAAAGACGAGAATTAAGATAAAACCGATTTCCATTGCTGCTCTAAATGCTCTTGCTTTACTGCTGATGTGCTGAGCACCTGCTGGAGATCTTTACCTGCTGGAGATCTTCACCTGCTGGAGATCTTTACCTGCTGGAGATCTTTACCTGCTAGAGATCTTCACCTCTGATCTTTTTCAGTTGCGTGCAAAAAGTAGAAGGCAGAGGGCAATGAGAATGACACTTCTAAGAAGCTATAACATGGAGTCACTCTGGCTCTGTCTCTTACAGAACAAAGTGGAGGAGATCAGCCAGCGTCTAAGACAAGTTACTGATGGTAATGTCCCACCCCACCACCAGCACCACCACCTCCAGGCAATGAATGAAATAGTTTAGTCTGTGTGTGGCTTCTAAATAGTTTCCAGACTAGTTTTCAGATAAAAAGTCCATTGCTTCATGTACATTCACCATCAAAATTAGCTGAAACATCTTAGAATCAAGTTTTCCTCAGCAAAGTACAACAAGGACATTATTGTCACCTTCCTTTTTTCTTCTAACATTTTCCAGACAGTAAGAATCTTCCTTACGGCCGGCCAGCAGTCTTGTACCGCATGAAGTACAATATTCTTCACCACAGTGACTACATCAGCGGCTACAGCGAGCCCCTAGCCATGCCTCTCTGGACCTCCTTTACCGTCTCAAAACAGGTATGGCATCCATGTACTCTGTTATGTCCCCAACCAGCCAGGGAGTTTGTAAATACCTGAATCGAACAACCACTCAAGTGCTTAGGGACAATGGGTAAATCCTGTCTAATACGAAGAGATTTTCATAACTATGGCTTCCAGCTTTGTGGCCTTTTCCATTTTTGGCATTTCTTAACGAGCGAGCCTTGCCATGAACGGACCGCTTTGCTGCCGGTTGTACCTTCTCGCGTGATTCAGGTGGATGTGGCAACCCTTTCTGAAGCTCTGAGTAACTGCGTGAGACCTGATGTCAGAGTAGCTCCAGCCCACAGCCAAACCTGCAGCGCCTACCGGACAGACAAACAGCTCTCTTATGGCTTCCTCTACCCACCCCGTGAGTCATCTCACTCTGAGGTCCATAATACCCTTCATCTGGACTTCTGCAGCCTAGACCAGTGAAGCCACGTATCTCCCAGTCTGCTTACTATAGCATATCAAACTCTGCATGTCTAATATCCAGTCACAGCATATAATATTGCACATACCTAAATAAATATAGTTTATACTAACGATACATTGCATATTCTGCATTTACCATGATAACCAACTGCCGTTCCCTGACATATGTAAATGCGTATAATGTGTTGGTCGCTCATTGGCCAGTTTGATCTTTTTGTGTGATGGCTGACAGAGCTGGCCTCCAATCAGGATGCGAGATATGACGCCCTGCTCATCACCAACACTGTGCCAATGTATCCAGCCTTTAAACGTAAGCCTTCTGGTTGACTTTTGTCTGATGTTCCTTCTCGTCTTATTAGTGTGCATGTGGTTAGGTGGTCAGGGGTCAAAGTTAAGGTCTGAGTGGAATGTACTGGTCAGAAGGTCTGACACATTGCTTCTCTCAGCAGTTTAGAATATATATCCGTCTGAAAAAGAAAGTGAATGTTTGAGTTCTGCTGTAATGTTCCCGAATTGTGTGGCAGGCAAAAGGGCACTGTGGGGTATCATGTTTCATTGTCTGAGCGCAGTCTGTGCTCGGTGCACGAAGAACGCTGGCGGACAGAATTGATTTCACGTTTCATTGGCTAAAGTCTGGTTTGAATTATCCCTGACTAGCTCCACTAGTTCAGTGGACTGCGTTGTATCGTTCAGGAAGTTATTTGTTGTGCTTAGGTAAGAAGGCCCTCTTGAAAAGCCCAGAGGAAAATAAGTCTTTAAGGACAGAGGTGTGTGTGTGTGTGTGTGTGTGTGTGTGTGTGGCCTCTGATGTAAACCGGGCCACTGTGTGCATGGTGCGTCTGTTCTAAATCAAATGTTTATACTCAGAGGAAATTATTTAGTGTAGACTAACATACGTATACAGACACACTGGTAGAGAAACACAAACTGAAGCAGTATCTTTCTACCTTGGTCCCTTGAACACAATGTACCAATAATTTAATAAATTCATTTTACACACACACACACACACACACACACACACACACACGGAGTAGTAGTTTGGCAGACAGTGGGTTGAGAGCTCGTGGGTGACAGGGTGGTGTGTCTGTTTTCAATTAGCTGCCCTGGAACAGTTCTGCCCAAGTTTTGCTTTGAAGTGCAGCCACCCGCCTCTCTCTTCACTATGACACTTGAACTCCTCTGGAGTAATGTTAAATGCCCCCCCCTCCCCCCCACACCCACCTCCTCCACACATTTACCTCCCACGTAGGGCGTTTTTGAAACCAAAGAAGCATAAAAAACTACTACTACTCTTTGTATGTCTATATAACTGGTCCAACTTGTTGTTTGTCTGCTTGCCCATCCTGTGAAAGGACTGTGGGGTTACTTTCAGAAGACTCTGGTGAAGAAGTACGCGAGTGAGAGGAATGGACTCAATGTGGTCGTCGGGCCCGTCTTTGATCATGACTTCGATGGCCTTCGAGACTCTGTGGAGAAGATAAAACAGTACGAGAATCACAACAGTGAAAGGAGCAGGATTATTTCCTATGTTGAGTAAAAGACTGGGAAAAGTGTGCGTGCGTGTATTCAGGTGTACTTGTATGTGTTATCTGTGCGCGCATGCGTGTTTTCAGGTACGCCAGTGGATCTATGCTTGCCCCCACTCACTTCTTCGTGGTGGCGACGAGCTGTCTGGATTACGCCCAGCCGGTGGACTCGTGTGATGGCTCCCTGAGCTCGTTTGCCTTCATCCTCCCGCACCGAGCAGACAACAATGAAAGCTGTAGTGTAAGCCACAACCCCTCCTCCAAGCTCCTCCTCCACTCCCTCTCTTCCATCCTCCCCGTCTGCCCAATCGCACCTCGTCTGTCTTACCGAATAGTTTATCATGCCGTTTCTGTCGCGTCCTGTTATGTTCCCTGGTCCAGAGCGCGGAGGACGAGTCCAAGTGGGTGGAGGAGCTAATGCAGGTGCACACGGCACGGGTGCGGGACGTGGAGCTGCTGACGGGGCTGGACTTCTATCGCCGCACCGCCATGAGCTACGGAGAGATCCTCTCACTAAAGACCTACCTGCACACGTATGAGAGCGAGATCTGAACCACTGCCCTCCACTGCACTAAAGCTGGCCCGAAACCCTAACCTATCCTCGCCTGAAACCCTGTCCTCGCCTGAAACCCTGTCCTCGCCTGAAACCCTGTCCTCACCCGACACCCTGTCCTCACCCGACACCCTGTCCTTGCTCAGAACGCTGCACCCACCCCACACCCCTGTTCCCCTGTGCTGCTCTGCTCCCTGAGACAGTCAGGTGTATATTTTTATACAAGCTGTCATATTTATTGTCTTTCATGGTTAATCTGTATGTAACTTCTTCAGCATTTGAATGCTGTGTGCTTTGTTGAATGCCGTTAGGCCTGAAAATTTGGAGAGTGAGTGAGAAATCCTGTATTGTATATTATAATGGGGCTTTTAATGTCGTTTTTCAACTTGTACCACTTGTGTGACTTCCTTAAATGAATTTTATGACAAACACATTTATACATATTTAGCCTACATCCAAACATTTATGGGAAATAGCTACACCTGGTGGTGATTTGGCAATTTAACACTCTGTTGCAATTCCTTCTCCAGGAAGGAACTATTTTAGGCCCAGAGTCTCATTTCTTATTTTTATTGCTTAGCCTTGTTTTTGAATGTCCTCTTGTCCCTTGGAACTGACCTACAAGAGTTAGTGGTTGAAATCTTCCCCTCTGAAATGGGGCAACTTTTGAGGATCCTAAGATCTAGTTATGGCCAAAGGTTTTGAGACTGACAAATTTCAAACCAGATTTGGTTTTCAAAGTTTGCTGCCTCAGTTTTTTAGATACTTTTGTCAAATGTTTATATGTCATACTGAAATACAGTTATAAGTATTTCATACGTTTTAAAACATTTTATTCACAAATACATCCAAGACTTAATATTTACAGTGTGGACCCTTCTTTTTTAAGACTTTCGCCTTTCGCATATTATCTTGTGGCCAAAATTTTGACTGATGGTAACCCATTTTTGCCTAATCAGTGCTTGTAGTGGATCACAGTTTCTGTGTTTGTCCACCATCTTTTTGAAGACTGACCACAGGTTCTCAACGGCATTGAGATCTGGGGAGCTTCCTGGCCATGGACCCAAAATTTAAATGTTTTGTACACCAAGACTCTTGGTTCTCCCTTTTGTGTTGTGACATGGTGCTCTGTCATGCTGGAAAAATCATTGGTCATCACCAAACTGCTCCTGGATTGTTGGGAAAAGTTGCTCTTGGAGGATGTTCCTGATACCATTCCTTATTCTTGACGGTGTTCTTAGGTAAAATTCTGAGTGAATCACCTCCCTTGGATGAGAAGCAACTCTACACATGAATGGACTCAGGGTGCACATTTGAAACGTTTTGATGTTTTTTTTAGAGAAAAGAGGTTCCTTTGCTGCCCTTCTTGACACCATGCCATCCTCTAAAAGCCTTCATGTTTCATAGTTGATCATTCCAAAGCACAACAGTAACCTTTAACCTTTCTTTCTAACTGTTAGCCGTTAGCTACTCTGATTTTTTTTTAAATATTTTTTTTATTGTCCTGATGGGTAAGAGGAAAAAAATGTTGGTCAAATATTTATGCTCAGGACAGCTAGAATAC
>JAOYMR010000007.1:18080467-18097289 GCA_025802075.1 Tenebrosternarchus preto | reverse complement strand
CCCCCCCCCCCCCCCCCCCCCCCCCCCCCCCCCCCCCCCCCCCCCCCCCCCCCCCCCCCCCCCCCCCCCCCAAGACATTATTATTATTTATTTGTAAAATCCCAACATGCTGTTGAGAATTCTCAACATGGTATGAACTTAAATCCCGTCCCTCAGTAAAAATCATATTCTCACACAGACAAATGGAGATTTAAAGTGCATATTTGGATCTTTGCAAGTATCCCTTAGCTCTAGAGATTTGTGTCATCTGACCTTTGACCTCATTTTGCAGTGATATGTACATGGAGTAGACAAGACAACCTGGAATTTTTTTTTTGAAAACCTGTCCAATAGTGACCTTTATTATACTCAAAATGAAATGATGTCACAACTGAAAACGATGGTGGAGGAAGTTCCTACAAAATGATCTTCTGACAGCATTACACCCCACAAACATTCATGACCAACGAGCAAAAAATAAACAAAGTCACTGGAAAAGAAAGTTACTAGGAAGAAGTAAGCCTGTGAGCAGACGTCAGGTTTCAGGTGTGAGCGTGTACCATGTTTGGCGGTCTTAGCCGTGCTCTCGTACACGGAGCCAGACGCCGCGCCACACAGGAAGGGGAACTGCAACCATGTTGCCGTGGACTTGAACTCCTTAAAGAGGTTGGAGAAGGACACACGGATCACCTGACCCTCCTGCTCCAATGAGGACAAGAGATTGGAGAAGTTCAGGAATAATGGCATACATATATATATCTATTTATGTATCAATCAATCAATCAGTTGATCAATCTCTCTCTCTCTCTTACCTCAGCTGCGATGTCCAGATGTACCACAAAGTGTTTACCAGGGGTGGGTCTAAACAGCAGGTAAAAGTAACGTCCTGTGAGGCCCAGTGATTGGCTGCTGCTTTTGGGCAGCAGGATGAAGTTGCTGGCTGGAATGGAACCCCGGATTCGGAAGACGGAACACTTGAGTGTCTTGTCCTTCCATCACAACAATGCAAAACAAACAAACAAGCAAAAAAGAACAAACAAACAAACAAATATCCATTAGCATATGTGCAGGACACACAAAACAATTCAAAATTAAATAACCAAATAATATAGTATAAAGAAAATACAACAGTTAATATATAATATAAAGTATATTCCTTAATTGTGGAGCAGCATGCCCAAAGTATAAAGCTATCTGGTGTAAAGGAACCAATATTACTCCATGCCATGTTTTGAAAGGCTTTAAAACACACATCCTAATTATTCCGGTATGTATACGGAAGATCTATAGCAGCAGTTTACCATGTAGGTCGTAACGTCTCCTTCTCGGTGGGCTTTCTTCCATTCGTCCAGTTTCACGTGCTTGAACACGTTGACGTAAGGATGCTGCCACGCTGGGAAACGCACACGGGTGCCACGTGAGGAATGAAGATCGACCACCGATTTAGAACAGCTACCGATTAGGTCAAATCTAATAATAACGCTCACGACAATAAAGTGGACAATAATACTGACAACCATGAAATCCCAGCGATGTCTTGATTTCCTCGTATAGATGGTGTTAGTTACAGAGCAGTCAGTCACCAGCATTTAAATCACAAAACAAAGTTAGCACAAACTCTGACTTTAATCTTTTCAAAACGGTTGCCGTAATTGGGACAATAATATAGTTAACCTAGCTAGCTAGCAATGCCATACACAGTAGCTAATTGTAAAACACAGTTAGGAAAGATGGCTGGATGTTTGCTGGAATAAATGTAAAGAACGTTATTTGCGTGTATTTCTTACCTCTGGAGGACATTGTTGAGATATGATGCGAACTGAGGTAGCTAAAGACTGCAGTGGTTAGGACGTTTCACCTGTATATATTCCTGCTAGCGTCGCAGCTAGCTAACTGAATAGCGCATCTGCTAGTTGAAACGTTAACAGTAACTGGCTTAATTTAATAGTTAGCTCATCATTTTGTGTTCAGGGTCTCCACCACACTGTAAGTAAAACATGTTTATGTTTTACATAACTTTTTGTTATTCCTAAAAAGTGTTGAATCACTGTTTATTGATGATGCTCTGGGGTTTGTTGACACATCGACTTGCCTGTCCCGCCGTAGCAGCCGCCGCTTTCAAACGGCGTGACGTCTTCATACGTTCCCAACGTACCTCTGGGAAATGGAGTAAAATGTCGCAGACGCCGCTTTTAGCAGTTTATTTGTCTATGGCTTTTCGAAGCGTTAGCAATAACGTTATTGTTGTTGTCTCTGTAATATACAAAGGGGTTGAATTTATTTGTAAACCACGGTAGCGTGCGCACATTTCTGACCTGTTTTTTTTTTCTCTCAGTGCGTAGTTGCAAGAATAATACGACCTTGTTCCGAAATCTTTTGTTTAAATTTGTATTTTGTATTTGTAAACTGTATTCTGTGCAAGTAAAAAAAGAAAAAAAGCGCTTTAAAGAGGATCTGAACCCATATCATCATGAAATATGAAAAGAAATTATGAAAATATCCTATTTAGATAGTAGAGGGTGTTTGGATATCAGGGCGTTTCAATACCACGAGACTAACGTGTTTTCATTGTGTGAGCAACTATTCACGAGCGGCATCGGTGTAACTGTCCATTGTACAACGAGGGAGAAACACTAAAAATTATGATAAAGATGTTATTGCACAGACATTAATATTATAATAAATACATTTATTTCACTCTTATCCAGACCTTCATACATTTATCACTTTATATGTCGATTTAAACATACCACTGAAAAAACAACCAACGCTATTGAAAACTGCAAGTAAAACCAACCAGATACCAACGAGCCATACCTTTCTCCGATTCTCCAAAGCTACATACATCAGACGTCATGTAGTGTTTGAACGTTGACCTCAATATATTACGTACACGTCAAAATAGACAGGTACACATACTATTCACACAACCTTATTTTGAGTTCTAAACTTGAAATCACATATGGAAGCCCTGCAGATAAGCAAAACATCAAACAATTAGTTTATATTGCTCCTCCATACGAAAACCTTTAAGAAAAGGCGAAAACTATAATAAGAAGAGAAACAAGAGTATACTAAAGCAACAACCGGGCGCCACAGCCCTTGGTAAAAAAAAAATGTTTCAACAAAGCGGTTAGCTGAACACAAGCAATTTTCGCTTCAAACCAACAGCACTTTACAACCATTACAACAATTGTAGTGACAAGTAGTCTCTTTGTAAACAAAACTCATTAGAAAGTCATCAGTCATAAGGAATCACTAGAAACCATGTGCGCGTAAACCGGGCAATGCATTGTGGGGAAACACGAGCAGCTGCAGTCACGCTCTGTGATTGGCCGGTTCAGTCCCAGCCGTTTATGGTTTGGGCATTGGACAACTCTTAAATCGACTCCACTCACCAGTGACAAACGTGTCTGACGGTTTGATGAAGAGGATGAGATTGACATTCAGCCGTCCCCATGACCAGCCCGTCAGTCGCCAGCCCAACGCTGCCCACTTGTAATGTTTCTCAACATCTTGGACTAACCCTAACCCGACGCTTTTATCATCATCTGAATATTGTTGAGCCCCATGATAGAGAATCAAATTAAAATGAATACACACACACACACACTAATATATATATATATATATATATATATATATATATATATACATACGTTAACTGAAAGGAGGTGAATCAAAACAGACCAAGCAGATCTACGTATATTGTTACTATTTCCAGCGAGGTTATTACTTTAATGAAATAATATCGCTGTAAAATTAACATAAACTTGTATGTGTATTTTCAACTGTTTTTGCACACAGTGTAAAGCCTGGTATATTGGTTTGGTATTTATATAAAACATGTGAAAGTTAAAGCACTGCTATCCATTCTACACAAATCTTTCACAAGAAATTTCTTGGTCTCATTCTCTTTACAGCAAACTTATTTTTAAACTAGGTCTTTTAACTTTGAATGGTTGATGTCCAATAGTTTATTTGCCCCGTCCTTGTTGGTATCAGGCTATGAACTTTTCCATATCAGTTTGTGCCGTGTGTACCTTCCTACATAGCAAACTAGCTCACAGAAAACCCGGCTAGCGTTAACTCTTCGGCTATATTCGACGTTAAGTACGTTTTTGAAACTGACCTCACTAGCATTATTAAACATTACTAAAACAAGACGAAACAAAGCAGAAGTCTTTAGGAAGTATATCCTACAATTTGGAAAATCCTTGCGTTGACTCTTTTAGAATGATGTTGGCTGTATCATCACGAGCACACAGAAATAAACGGCTATTTACTCCAGAAGGGAACTTTACTCCAGAACTTTACCGGGGGGGTGGTGTGTGTGTTGGAGTTGGCTCTCGTGGTGAAGAGCACGTGAAGAGAAATCAGCCAGCAGGCAGATGGCTGTATGTCTTTTATAATGGGGAAAGTTACAGCGGTACTGAGGACTAAACAGCAGTCTGAACTGCACGTGAGAAAGAGGAAGATATCAGACATGTACAATAATTACTGCACAAAACACTGAGAATATTCTTTCAGTAATCACTCATTTTACTCTGTTAAATAAACCATGTGTAAGCCAACTATGTACATGTTAAGAGTCTCACCCCGTATCTGGACTGAACCTGCGATAGTGAAGGTAAGAGACAGAAACTAAATGCAGAGGCTGTTGTTTCCTTTTGTCTGGTTCAGACGTGGTGCTGCATCTGACCCAGACCTGTGGAGACCGCTGTCTGAGTATTTGTACTGGATCATAAGCGCTGTCTTGTGGAGTGGGAGTATGTTACCATGGTTACCAACTCCTGGACAGATTCAAACAGCAGGATCCACCCAGTATTCCATGTGGCATAGTATAGAAAGTTACTGAACACCCAACCCAGAGAAACTCCTTCATAGACAGAAGCTTCGGCACACACTGAAGTGAGAATGCCAGTGTGCCAGTTGTTACTGGCATCCTACGGCTGCTCAGGCCACGAGTCTGACCTCTGACCCCTGACAAGACTTTAAAAAAATGGGTCAAGGTCTCATAGAGAAGCGGGAGGCCTGAACCACGGAGGAAAGGGACAAACAAGTCTTTCATGAGGTCAGCCAACATTGCTGTAGGAGCATAACTGCTCTTCCGTCCATGTTTTCTCCCAGCAAGGTCTGGTCTGCTATTACCACAGCTCCACTAAGGGATTTAAACCTTCTAGTGACAAAGGACTAATGAACATGAAAATGCCATTTGAAGACTTTGTGGTGTTCTTTCAACAGGAGCCAGAGGTCACAAAGAGTAGAAGAGAAAGGAGATCAACCAAAAGACCTGATAACCTGCACAGGGGTCACCAATGTTGCTTCTGTCATAATGAACTGGAGCAAACAGCTTTTACATTCACACCATATAACATGCAAATGCATTTACTGCCCAGCCAAAAGCGCAAGTGTTTCCAAAGAGGGAGATGACCTGGTTCATGAGGTGGGAAAAGAGAGATGGGCTAGCTGAAACGAGAAAATAAAATGTGAGAAAAAAAGGGAGGGGGGAGGGGGGCAGAGAAAGGAACGTTTTTTCAATGGCTGCCACAGAGCTGTCCAGTGTCCTCCACTGTATTAACGAGGTACACTCTAAAAAGTATGTTTAGAAAAACATATTATAATATAATACATATTTAATGCCTTTTTCTCCATACATCTCTACATTTAGCTATATAAACAATACTGCACTCACAAATAATCAAAAACCCTCAAGATAACGGCCGTTAACCATTGCGCATTCCCTTCGGATTAATAAAAAAAGCAACCGAAAAAGATCGAAGTCTTTAGCAAAACATCTTACCGCTTGCTAGTTCAACACCGTTAATTAAACTGTGATCTGACTTTAGAACCAATATAGAAGCCCCGCACTGAAGCATGGCATCAAAAAATTAGTTTATACTCATATTGCTCCTCCCCACGGAAATCTTTAGTAAAAGGCGAAAGATTTATACGATATGAAGAGAAACAAGAGTGTACTGAAGAAGGAGCTGGCCGCCACAGCACTTGGTCAAAACCAATATGTTTCAACAAAACGGTGGGCAGAACATCAACACAATTTTAGCTTCAAACCAACAGCAACATACAATAATTACAACAACTGTAGTGATAAGTAGTCTCTTTGCAAAGAAAACGCATTAGAAAATAATGAATCATTAGAAATCATGTGCGCTTGAACCGAGCAATGCATTGTGGGGAAACACGGGCAACTGCAGTCACGGTATCTGATTGGCTGGTTCAATCACAGCCGTTTGTCACAGCGTTTTAGGGTCTGTGCATTGAACAACCCTGCAACAGACAACGTGGAAATGAGTACGATGCACTGCGCAGCCAACGTTCGCTTACACTGTTTCCAGCGTTTTCAGTTACGACCCCACTCGCCAGTGACAATCAAGTATAGTTTAATATTTAGCTTTTAGTTTCAGCTAAACTCACTCCCACTCATTTTGGACTCGCTGGCGCCTCTAGCGTCTGGCGAATCCGGAAGGCATCACGTTGTAGCACTTCTCTAAATTCCGCGCTTTATGCGTTTTTTGCAGGTTTAAAACATTCTTTTAAGAATACAGATTGAAACAACTTAATTAACTAGATTACAAAAGAAAAATACAACGAGTTAAAGGCGTGCAGTGTATTACAGGAAACTAGCAGTTCGTTTCATTGGTTAACATAGACATATAAGTCTATGGGTTGTAACCCTGCTTTAGAAAGGAAAATTCTACGGCACCAATAATCTGGATGTTTTTGAATGGCGGTGCTGTTTCACTGCAGCAGTTTAACATGTACAGCAGTGTATCTCTTCCTGCCGTGTCAGCGTGTCTGCTATGCCGAGAATGTTCCGGCAAAGCATCAAATAAGTTTAACCGCCTAGAAAGAGTTAACAAATTGCTGCACATTATAAAACGCATCACTTAATTAGGTGCGTGTAACCGAATGTGACGACCCCTTGGGCTTTCCAACGTGGACAGCTGGTTGCAAACCATAAAGACAGTGCTACTGTTTGGAACGATTTAAAACGAAATTTCATTTATTAACTGTACATATTATGTTCTGTAGTTATGAACTACAAGCTGTGTTTGGAACGATTTAAAATGTATGTTGCTGGAGCTCTGGCGTTAACTGTTAAACTGTCAGGCTTCCCGGCATCTTGCCAACACCAAAGTTAAAACACAAACGGGTTTTAATAAAGCAAAATTATTTCCTCAAATTTTCACGTGATTATTTAATTAAATACTGTCAGCTTTTAAACACAGCATAATTATCATCAGTCCTAATTGAAACTGTAATTAATAATTAGAGTTTTTCCTTGTTACTGCTGCCTTCGGCTTGTTCATGGGATATGGACCCATACACTTGTAAAGCTGCTTTGTAACATGTGCTATATAAATACATTTGAATTTGACTACATTTCTGGATACCATTCTGGACAATGGTTGTTGCTCCATTGTCATCACTGTGCTTTTCACAATACCTGCAGAAATGTTGAAGTTTGCAAGTCTTATGTTAATATTGCTTCGGCTAGGACGTGGACTGGTGTATACAGAGTTTGAGCACTTACATATTAATCAAGGCTATAATGTAATAGTCTGGGATTTAGGATTTGGTACATTTCTTGATCGTAGTTTAAATTATTTTAGCTAGTAATGCAAATTTAAGTTTTTGGTATCCACTATTTTTGCATGCTGAATCCAAATGTATTTTAAGGATTATTTACGAACAAGTAATTTATACTTAATCTAAAATTTAAGTCAGGAAAAAAGGACCATCCAGGTAGGCCCACCTGTAGTGGGACAGGTCCTGGCCAGGAGACAGCAGCTCCAGCTCTGGGGTCAGTGGATTGTAGGTGGAAGTGTAGGAGCTGACACTGGAGGTGCTGGAGGAAGTCACGTCTGTAAAGCTGCTTTTTGTCAACAGTTGTTGTAAAAAGCGTTACATAAATAAAATTTGACAGTGTCCCAGTCTGTGTACGACCAGCTGTCAGACTGTTCAGACTGGGACCAGGAGAAGGTTGCTGAAGGCCCAACGAGAGGGAATCATGGGGGAAGGGGGAGAAACACTGAATGAAGGAGACTCACTGCTGCAGACGTGCTGGTAAACAGGGCAGGAGCTTTGCTCACTCAGGCTCTTCAGAACCAGCAGACATTTGTGCCCAATGGGTCTTTAGAAGGGACGATCACAATTTAGTAATATTACCTTAACAATGAACAAGATTCAGGTCCAGGAAGTCCTGTGCTTTTTGGCTCTAATAACTTAGATAGCACCTCATTAAAGTTCTTCTCTATTAATGGAACTTTCTCAGAATATCTCAGTCTTCTTTTCTGTGGTCTTTATCTATTTTGAATTTATGAGATTTTTTATACCTAGAATACCTAGAAATGTACAGATGTAAGCTTTTAAACAATATTAAATTTACAGAAACTGATTCACCAGTGTGACCTCAAAGGTGGTCCTGTCACTCAGTGGCAGGCCAGAAGGTGTGGTCTGTTTCCCGTGCACTTGTGGGCACTTGTGATGTGCATGTCTGTCTCCAAAAGGTTCTGGAAGGTTCTGGAAGTGCAGCTTCTTGACCTGAGAGGTCTGGCCTCGAGCAGAAATGTTGCTGAGAGAGATATTGCTTGTTCTTATTGCTTCTTCATAAAAGACTTTAGTTAGCAGTAAGAGAGAGGTGTCCTTATAAACTGAGATTTGATTACAGCATACATTTAAAATGTTGGGTATATGTAAAGATGTATATTGAGCCCTCTTTGAGAAATGGTTTAGTCTAGTTATGATGATCAAGGGACTACGAATGAACAGTTCAGATAGAGGGTAGAGAGAGTATAGAAATCTTCTGTAGAGTAGCATTCTATGAACTCTATGGAGTTTTATGTCACTGCAGGACCTTGGCTGCCAGGTCAGGTCATTTGCACATAAATCTGGACCCCCGTGAAAGCCCCTAGTTCCTATGGAGTGAACCCTGAACCTCCGTTTAAAATCCCTGACTCACTTCTTCATTGCATAAGCCAGGTGGTTTATCCTGAAAAGAAAGAGTCATGAAAATCACTTTCACCTTTCATCTTTTAAGAAAAGATGAAAGTCTTTCATCCTGCAGTTACACAGCGAATCCGCTTGATGGCGACAATCGACCATCCCAATCACACTCGATTGACATGGCGCATTTCATTTCAGTTCAGAAGAAACCTTGAGAGGGACCAAGACAAATGTTTATATGGTATACTGAAGTAAAATTATAAGCTCGTCAAACGTATTATTGACAAATACATCTAGTTTAAGCAAAGATGGAATATTTACGTGTTTACTCTTTTCTAAGACTTCTGCGATTCACCTTGGCATGCCGGAAAACAGCATCTGGGCAACATTCTGACTGATGGCAACCCATTCTTGCCTCATTAGTGCTTGAACTTGATCAGTTTGTGTTTGTTTGTCCACCCTCTTTTTGAGGATGAACCACAGGGGAATGTCAATGTTTTGTTCAGCCACTTGGTTCTCCCTTTTGCTTTATGACATGGTGCTCATACTGGAAAAAGCCTTGTTTATCAACAAACTGCTCCTGGATCGTGGGGAGTTTTTGCTCTTGGAGGACGTTTTGATATCATAAGTTCATTTTCATGGCGAAGAATGACTTTGCAATTAATTGCAATTCATCTGATCACTCTTCACAAACTACAGTTAATAGAACCATATTTCAGTAGCTGGGTTCAGTAAAATTGGTCTCACTGTTTTTTCCCTAGGAAAATGAATATTATTTCTAGTCAATGGATAACGTCCAACTCCTGATTTAGTATGTAACCCCTAAAAAACCAGGACAGTTGCAAGTTGTTGGTTTATCAAAACGACTTCTAATGTGTTTGGCCTTCTTGTTATGCCGTAGCAAGTGCCCTTTGGCTGCCATAGTGACGCTTCAGGTACAAACACTACAATGCAATAGAAGTAGGTGGTTTGCAACACTAGCTATGCTAGCTAGCATAAGTGTGAGGCGTTAAATTCTTATTAGCCAACAAAACAAACACATTGGTTAGCTACAATAACGGAATTGTCGTTGTAAGTTGTGAATAAAGCATGGGTAGAGCAGATATTTTAGTAACTCGTAATGACAAACTATCCGTATTTATCGCCTGTTAAAATCTACGTTAGCAGATTAGCAAACAGCAGAACGTTATTTTATATGTAGCTAGCTAACAAACAGCTAGCAAGTATTTACCGTTATCTTACCCTTGTTACAAACCTTTTATTGATTCCTCAGTTTTTGTTAAAAGTTTTTGTGGAAAACGGAAAAAGAGACCATGTCTTTCAGAGACTTGAGAAGTAAGCAAGCGTATTAAGAATTTACCGTTTATCCTTTACCGTTATCCTTTCGGTATGTGTTAATAAATGAACGTTTAACTGCTTCTTTTCTGGTTGTTTTTATTTATTTAACTTGGACATATTCATACCCGCGTGTTATTATTTGTTTGTAGATTTTACAGAGATGATGCGCGCACTGGGCTACCCACGGCTCATCTCCATGGAGAACTTCAGAAGCCCAAATTTTCCTTTAGTGGCAGAAATACTTGTTTGGCTTGTCAAAAGGTTACACATTATGTTCTCTGTGTGTGTGTGTGTGTGTGAGAGAGAGAGATAGAGAGAGAGAGTGATAAAGCATGCTGAAAATGTGTTAACATAAATTAGCCTAGGACCCTAGGACTCTTACAGTGCTATTAACATACCTAGTGCAAGCTAGAAATGTTACTCACAACAGGACAACACTACGACCACACCCACATAATCCACACAGTGCAGTGATCAGGTCTCCATTTCCACACAGGTACGAGCCGCAGATGGACATCCCCAGTGATGTTGACACAGAGCCGGACAGAGTGTTCTTCATCAAAGCCGTGGCTCAGTTCATGGTAACACTCCGTTTTTCTGTTCTCCTAATGGACTGTCCTATCGGGTTTCACGTAGCTTCAGTCTGTGGACACGATCCCACTCTCCCAGTCAGAAGTAATCTAGCATTTATTTGAAATGGTTCAGTGTAAATGTTGGTATTGGATTATAAACTTAAGTAAAAGTTACACTCAGTGGGGCACAGTTTTAAAGTCTATTTGCACTGGTGACGGATTAAAGATTATAGGCTATAAGTGGCTATGATGATTCTAAAGGTTCACTATGTGCGGTCACCAGGCAACGAAGGCGCACATTAAGGTGAACCTGAAGCGCTTGTACCAAGCAGATGGTTATGCGGTTAAGGAAATGCTGAAGGTCACCAGCGTCCTCTACAACGCCATGAAGACCAACGAGAGCAGCGCCGGCTACAGTGACCTTGACATCAACAGCAGCAAGTTTAAATTCGACCTGGGTTCAAAGGTGAGAGTGCAAACGGCAATGGAAGCCAGGAGCTGTATTACGTGATTAAATACTGAATAACATCATAAATTATTAGGAATATCTATTGTAATTGAAAAGTCATAAATCGATTCATATCAAATGATCAATTCAGAGAGTCTCTTGTTTGTTATTGTCTTAGATTAAATTATAGGCCTCTTTTCTCATAGTTAGTGGGTTTAAGAACAGAGGAGCCCTTTTTGTTTGATCTACTTTTGTAGTATTGTTAATTTTTAGTGTTGTAATACTGTTCATTTCTGTTTGTCCCACTATGACAAACTCACTCTTTCTCCCACACAACTTTGCACAATATGATGGAAACAGAAACTGCTAGCAAAAAGCTGAACAGTTTTATTCTCACGCAGCCTGATCAGCTCGAAACTGTCACTGGTCTCCCTGAATTAAGTGTGGATGACGTTACAATGTTTGATGCTCTGTTCACATGTGTCTTTTTTTGTTATTACATCTGTTATTTATGTCTGTGTGTGTGTGCGCAGATTGCAGAGCTGAAGGCAGCGCGGCAGCTCAGCTCTGAGATCACGGCGAAGGGAGCCTCTCTCTATGATCTGCTGGGACACGAGGAGGACCTGAGGGAGAGCAGGCTGGCAGCCATCGCACGGCCACTGGAGATTGCAGAGACAGAGCGAGCTCTCCGAGCGGCAATTAAAGATGTCATGGTAACACACGTACATGCACTCACACAGTGGAACAAAATTAGAATTTAAACGACTTCCTCAAATAAAGGGGCTTATGTATGTTGAGTTGAGTACCGTGGGCAGTACCCATATAACACAAAGCTGAAACTGAATCTTGGCACATGTTTTGCAGTTTGGGTGACCAGCTACGTGTGTGTGTGTGTGTAGGAGAACGTCCAGAAGACCAAAGATATGTTGAATAACGTATCGTCGGATGAGGCAAATTTGGAGGCCAAAATGGAAAAGAAAAAACAGGAGTTGGAGAGAAACCAGAAGCGCTTACAAACACTGCAGAGCGTCCGGTGAGTACACACACACACACACACACACACACACACACGCAAGCCACACTTTTCCTTCTGTGATGGTGCTCTGTTGTGGTGTTCCGCTCAGTCCTGCGTTCATGGAGGAATACGAGAAGATCGAAGAGGAGCTCCAGCGGCAATATGACACGTACGTGCAGAAGTTTCGCAACCTCACCTTCCTGGAAGAGCAGCTGGATGACTACCACAGGCTAGAGCAGGAGCGCTTCGAGGTGAGATGCAGACTCCGTCCAGTCCAAATCTGGTTCACAGACTGCTTTATATATAACCGGCTCCCCAAACACCAACCTATTAATCATGGTTCAGTAAATCCTCTTTTATTGGGTCTTCTTTTTGTGCCTTTTAGGAAGCTGAAAATTCCATAAAAATGATGCAGAACAAACTCAGAGAGGAGGACAGGAGACTCATGAGGAATGGAGGTACACAAACACGCATGCACAAACACACACACACACACACGCACAGGCGCACACAAACACACGCACAGGCACGCACACACAAACGCACACAAGCACACACGCACAGGCATGCACGCACAAACACAGATGCAAGCCATACTTTTCCTGCTGTCCCCTACAAGTGCGTGAGGAAGACTCTGATATGGATATCCCAGAAGACGAAGGCTCAGATAGTGACATAGAAGTGGGGAGACCGCCCAAACCCTTCCCCACTCACCACGTCCAGATACCAGGTACTCAAGGCTTTACACTCGGCTACCTCACACAGCTGTCCATTTCCAACACACATACAGTTACAGACCAGCGTGTTTGTTTCCCTGCAGGTCGAGCTGGTGCACGTCTCATTGGCAGCATGCATGGAGTAGACAGTGATGTGGTGAGCTGAGAGACACATGCACCCCCCTGGTTCTTTTACTCTCTTGCCTGGTTGTTTGTTTAGCTCAGAGTAAAGGACACACTCCATCTGGCTGGCACTGACCAGACGCAGAGCAAAGGAAAATGTGTGTGTGCAGAAGTTCGGTAGTGATTCCATCAGAATAATTGTAGAGCATTTAGAACCTTTGAAAAACAGGATAGTTAAACCCTAAACAGAACACTGTGTGTGTGTGTGTGTGTGTGTGTGTGTGTGTGTGTGTTAGAGACTAAACAACTGGGCACCAGTAGAGCTCTACTCTCATAGTGGGTACAATCCAGAGACATGATCGTGTGTGTTACTGGAGGTGTGTGTTTGTGTACCTTGTGCAGCATCTGTGTCTGTGTGCGTAATGAGTTGTGTTGTGTCTTGCGGCCTGCAGTCAGAGGACAGCGAGATTGATGTCGACGATGACGACGACGATGATGAGGATGAGGAAAATGAGGCAAATGAGGACCTTGATGAAGATAATGACAGTCTGGGAGGCTCCGCCTCTAACCCTGGTCGACCAACCAGATCTCTGCACCCTCAGATACTGGAGGAGAGTGACAATGACTTTTAGCACAAATATGCAGAAAAGTTCTTTCTCTCACACACACACAGACACAGTGCCAGTTTCCTGTGCCAGAAACACTTTTATGTAAATATGTCATAATTATATATTAAATCAATAAAAGTAATAAACGTTGATGCTTTTCATGTTTGTTTTATTATACAAAAAGTCTTCTAAAACAAATATGTAAATGTTGATGTTAAAATACAAAATTTATTACCACATAGAAGATGGATTTGATACTGACAGGTGAAATGAATAAATATTCATAAATGGACAAATTTGCTCAGTGCAGGAGTGCTTCATATGTTAATCTGTTAGATGTCTACAACACATCCTGCGGCGTCGGCCCGTATGGCGTCCGAGACGACCTTCGCGCCTGATTCGCCGATCCCGTTGCCCTGTAGACTGACGACCGCAATTCGCACATTTAGTCTTTCACCAACACAAGCTACACCGTCATCACTCTCTTATCTGCTATTCATTTAAGGCAGATGAAAGGCTGGTTTCATCTGCCTGGATTAAACCCAGCCTTGGAATAAAATGTGGTGTCGACCTACTCAGCATATTTACTCCAAAAAGAGCAACACTCCCACATGTGTTCCCACATAACGTCACCATTACCAGGCACTTACTTGATGTAAGTGAGTTGATGGTTCCCTCTTAATGCTGTAGCAATAAAAATGGCTCCATCCATTCCTAAAGAGTTCTCCTGAAGACTGCACAAGAGACACGCATTCTTCAAAAACCCTCATATCCCGTAATGCAGAAGCAGAACGAGCTCCAAAGGAAGCCGTGCTGTACTTACTTTAAACTCCTCAAACTCCTATTGGTTTTCAGAGCACTGGAGAGCGCCTTGGCCCCACCCATGCCAATGGAGTTGCCACGGAGACTGATCACATGAAATTACAGAGGGTATTTGATTGTGGCATAGAGGGTATTCGACACGTGGCATCGTACGTCTGAATATCCTGATACATATATAAGAGCTGCTGAAGTGTGTGTGGTGGGGTGACTCACTCAAGTGTGTGGAGGGTTTGGTTAACCGTAAGAGCTTCAGCTAGTGCCATAGCCCCCATCTTTCCTGCAAACACCCCCTGCAGACTACAAGGAGCAGTGGAAAAATACAAATAAAAATTGACATCATCGTATCAGAAAGGCTCATTTCTGTTCATTGTTCCCAGTTCATCACATGGTGTTTCGGGTGTGAAATAATTCTTGCAGCATGTTTTGCTAATTAAGAAAACAAATTCTACATGACATGAATATCAAAGACCATATGTGGAGCAACATGTTTCAGAGATAGAGACAGTCAGCTTGTTAACTCATGGTGCTTTCTGGCAGACCACAAACTGCTCTGCTGTGTGTGTGTGTGTGTGTGTGTGTGTGTGTGTGTGTTGCTTAACTCACTAGAGCACATTAAGAGAGGAGTTAACCTTCAGTGCGCCTGCCAGCGAGACAACACCATCATCGCCAAGAGCATTTTCCTGTAGACTACAAACACACCCACAATATAGGAACAATTAACAGTATATTACAAATTTGAATGTATATTATAAGGATGAGCAGTGGTAGCCGGAGACTCACTCTAGTAGCCGGATACTCGTGTTGCTGTGGAGAGACTGAGCTAAAGCTTTGGCAGCACCACCCTTCATAAAGTTCCACTGGAGACTAACACACAAACACCACAACAACAAGAGGTAGAGGGAGACGTGGTCTCTAAAGTGTGCTGTGCTTTGTCCAAACACCCAGCCATAAATTTGCTGGGATCGTATATTTTAGTGGTGAATGTTCAGAAACGATTTAATGGGTCCACACACACACACAGACACACACACACACACACACACACACACACACACACACGGAACTCACTGTAAGGATGTGAGAGCACGATTGACTTTCACTGCACCAGCAATGGCTGTCACTCCTTCATCATGGAGAAGATTAGCTGTGAGGCTAAAACACACACACACAATTGTAAATTCTGTAAATTCTGGAGAAAGCTGTTACAGTTATACAGTGACCTATAGAAAGAATATCAATATCATCAGAATGAGCACTTAAACCCTTGAGTGTGGGGAATATTCTAGAAAGTTGTCCAGAGTGGAATATGGTGGTGGAATGTAGTGGTGGAGTGTGAGTGTGTAGTGTGATGGTACAGTGTGATGGTGCAGTGTGAGGGTGGAGTGTGAAGGTGGAATGTGAAGGTGGAGCGTGAGGGTGGAGTGTGAAGGTGGAGCGTGAAGGTGGAGTGTGATGGTGGAGTGTGATGATGGTACTTACTCAAGTTCCTGGAGTGTGCAGTTCTCTTGCAAGGCTCGAGCAATAGCCTTGGCACCTTCAACTCCTATAGAGTTCTCTCTGAGGCTGCATGCGCGCACACACACACACACACACACACACACACACACTTTTTTTTATCAATTTTTTTTTTTATTTCGCCAGACCATCAAACTCCCAGGATTCTGGTAGAAGGAGCAGAAGTGTGGGTAAAAAAAAAAAGATATAACCACCCACTGGAACAGGGATTATGGAACCACACACGCACACACAAACACACACACACTTACTTGAGGCTAGTCATCCCTCTGTTGGAGCGCAGTGCCTGTGTAAGTGCCTTTACGCCTTTGTCACTAACAGAGTTACTCTGGAGCCTGAGAGAGGGAAACGAGAAAGACTTCACTGACACTGCAGTATTAAATGAACTCCATTTTAATGTTGAATATTTCAGTCTTTTCTGTGTGTGAGTATCACCTGAGAGTACTAAGTGTATGGTTAATCACAAGAGCCTGAGCCAGGTACAGGACGCCCTGGTCCCCCAGGTGATTACTGGACACACTGAGGAAACACACACTAATATCACTATGCTATTTGTATCAGGAGAACGGAATCAAAATTATGCCTAACTAGCATCCAGAAATGTATCATTAAAAAAAAAAGAAAAGGAACACATTTTATGAAAATGCAGACGTACCTACCTGAAAGAGCATTTAAGTACACCCGACCCCACACACACACACACCACACACACAGGCATG
>JAOYMR010000007.1:18049843-18068943 GCA_025802075.1 Tenebrosternarchus preto | reverse complement strand
GAGAGAGAGAGAGAGAGAGAGAGAGAGAGAGAGAGAGAGAGAGAGAGAGAGAGAGAGAGAGACAGACAGACAGACAGGAAATGTAAAAAAAGAAGGAAACAGATAGTCAAACTGAAGCTGAGGATGTCAGACACTCTTTACTTCAGAACAACCTACTTGTTGAAACTCTTAAAACACTGCTGTATCAACACTTTTAGCATTCCTTGAACCTGAGCTACAAGAACGAAACGTACAGTCTGTATGAGACATTGTACAGTTCCTCTGATTAAATGAGATCATTTGCCACCTCATGGTGCCCTGTGGATCTCCAACAAAGGGGCATGGTTAATCCTGACATACAAGCAAAAGAGTAGGGTGAGGGGATATATACTCTTGTGAATATTTTTACCCAACTCAGGCCTTATAGAAACATGTGATCTTAATCAAATTTTCATTTGTAGTACAGCAAAAACCATTAGTTTCATGAAGAAAAAAAAAAACCCAAGAAAAATAAACCCTAAAACACCCCTTTCTTCTTTAGACAGAATGTTCTCAGTGGCCAGTGCACACCCACAAATCCCTGAGTAACTCTGAGTAACTCTGAGTAGACGTAGCATCTCCGATTTCTGTAACCCACAACAAATGTAGTACCATTACAAACAAGATGAGGGAAAAGTGACTCCTCCTACCAAGAGGAACCTCTTGTAGATGTGAAAATTGGGATTTTGGTAGTGGAGTCAGATAATGTTTAAATGTAGTAATCCCCTCACTCACAGGGACTACTACAATTTAATGTCTTTAAACCTCTAAAGAGGTAGTTTTAGAGGGTATAAGAACTCCAGTTTGTTACAGACATACACACTTTAACAAACATAAACAATGAAAAAGGCTGATTTAATATCCAGTCCATCTCAGCTTTGTACATGTAAACATAAAAATTCTATAAACAGAATTTTCCACTAGAAGCCTATGAGATGTTAATGGCAATTATATATTTTTCATTTTTGAGGTCATTTACTTAACACAGTATGACTGAACATATGATCATTTGGACAAGTGAGAAGGAAAAGCTCATTATTTCAGAACATCTTCAGGTTATTGATCCTTAACTGATAAAAACAACCAACCCCTCAAATCACCCAGCTTCACCGCTTACAAAGCGCAGCATCTAATAATATTGAGTGACGAGACCTAATGAAAGTGGTGTGAGGTGGGGCTAAAAATTGGCTCATCGTTGAACATGTTCAGCACAAAACTGATAACATTCCATCGGATCTGTTTATAAATTGAAAAGTAATTCAGCATTATGATAAAAAGAACGAAAAAAAAAAAATCTTTAACAGCAAATGCAGGCGCGCACACACACACACACACACGCACACACACTAGAGTTCCATGTTCATTCAGGTGATTCATGTTCATTCAGCTCCATTGAATAGTAGTCTTGAGGATGTCTGGACATACACACAGACACAGAGACACACAGACAAAATATAATTCATGAAACTTAACAAATACCATTATATAAATAATAAACCATATTATTCACCCATACTTTTTCTTGTACAAGTAGAAGAAAATGGATCCTCCCAGTATAATTAGCAAGATCACTGCCAATACAAGCCCGACCTGCAGCCCAAGCGATGAATCTGTTTGGACAGAAAATATGTCTACCACTTTGACAATAGCAATTTCTGAGGAAAATGTGTATTTCAAATTCTCTGTTGATATTTATTATTCCAATAATACTGTTGTTCTTCCTTATACAAAAGTTTACATGTATGTGTGTATAACCTTAACCCGAGGGGCTAGAGAAAACAAAAGAGATAACTATGGTGTGTGTGTGTGTGTGTGTTCACATGTGCATGTGCTCCTACCTCTATGGAGACGTTCCTTGGAGATGGAACAGGAGAGCATGTGTGTGCTGTGTTCAGCCGTATGCTGTAGTGCCTGTGTCATCAGCGCCCTCTGCTGGCTAGACACTGCAAGTGCCTGACCCTGCACATACAGCCTCTCCGATGCGCACGTTAAATTCACACCTAATACACAAAAATGCATGGATGCATACACACACACACACACACACACATCAGGGCACGTGATTGCAAAGGTTTTATCTTTGGTGATATAATTTTGTGAGCTTCACCTCTGAAATGAGAAATGGAGATTCCACATTGACAAGACTGCTCTAACAACTCGGCAAATCTTTCAATGGTACAATCTGAGAAAGAGAGAGAGAGATAGAGAGAGAGGGAAAGAGAAAGAGAGAGAGAAGGGGAGAGAGATAAGAGAGACCAAGAGAGAGGGAGAGAGAATAGAGACAGATTTTAAACAGATGACAACAGAAAAACAAGGGTTTAGTTTTTGACAAAGTACATCATACTTCTGCCATACTTAGTGGAAATGTCCTTGGTCTCCACACAGGGAGTCGCACTTTCAAAATCTTTCAAAACCTCTTCATCCCAAGGGAAGGCAAAGAAGAGGCTAAGAACCTGACCTCCTACCACAAGCAACACAAACTCACCAGCTATTTCATATCAAAACACATACCAACATCAAAAATAATACTTGTAATTCATTTACACTAAAGTTCAGTAAAAGCTGGGAGTGACCAGATAAACGTTAATGAGAATAAAGATCACGTGGTCTTACTGAAATGCCCGTCATGTTCTGGCTGTAGGCATAGGTCAATGTTGCTGGAGTAGGAGGAGCTTGGGCAGAGGTTTTTAAGGCGGGGCGTAGCGTGGGAGACGGACCAGAGGGCTGAGCCTTTCATAGCACATCGAGAGAAGGAATCAAAACTGGACACGCGCACGCGCACAAACACACACACACACACACACACAAATAAAGCACAGAGATGAGTCACACAGGTACAGCCTAAATTGAACTGCCTTGAACAAGTTCCCACAAGCACACAGATATAATGTCACTCACCTAGCAACTGGGTGTATGTGCTGATCCATGGTGCCATGGAGAATGGGGTGTAAGCTCTGCGCTCCGGAGAACACAAGAACGTCCTGAATTTGTGAGTTTCTGCCACACACACCTGCACTCAGTGGCTCAAAACACAACAGAACAGCTCCCAGGGCATCCACTGCTGGCAAACTCTGATCTAGAGAGAGAGGAGAAGTGGGACATTTTAGGTTAAAATAACTTTTTTTCCAACAAGAGGAAGTTTGATATGCAACAAGAGTGGTTTGGCAACAGTAAATATTTCCAAAATGCCTAAAATACTGGCCCACAAAAAGAACCACGAAAATTGAGATTTCTTTAAAAGGTTTTAAAACAGTGATTATATTGGCAATTTAAATGGGCACAGACATACACATGAACTAAAACATACAATACAAGCACATGCATGAATGCAAACACACACATGCAAATACATAAAAAGATACAGAAAAGGTTTTTTTTTTGCCCTTTTTCTCAGAATTGCCTAACCCTAATTTGAAAATTCACATAAACAAAAGGTTCAGATTTTAAAAACATTTGGAAGCAATCACCTGCTTTGGACAGGTTTCCCAGTAAGTAGAATCCATCAGCTCCCATTGCCCCGGTCAGCTGGACAGCGCTAGCCACGCCACCACTCCCGAACAGCATCACAACCAATCCGTGCAAAGTGGCCAAAGGTGGACCAATCAGCTCCACGAAAACATCCCGCTGGGAGTTCTCAGCTCCAGAAACCCCGCCCACCTCATTAATGACCAGTCCTTCAACGGGGCGGGGGCAGTCGTTCTTCATCATTGGTGTGGGAGACGCGACCTAAACAAAACATTGCATATGATTGGTGACTTTGAGGCCAACCGGACCATTAATATATGCATAAAACTGTAACAACGGTGTCTTTCAAAAAGTGCCAAACATCAAGCAAAGGGTTGCGATAAAGAAAATACATTGTACATTTAGCCTTCAATACATGTATTCTAGTCTTAATGTCCAAAAATTAGACACACAACTTCAAAGAGAAGTTATGGCAAGCTTTTTTCTGGAATTTGCATATTTGGGAGCGAAATAGCTGCTGTGTTTTTGTGCAGAACAGAATGGAGTCAGGACAGAGAGTCCAAGTTAAAACCGCAGTTATCACTGTGGTACTGCTCTCACCCGGACAAACTGAAGATGAATTCTGGTTGGGAATGATTTCTGCTGCATCTTTGAACCGCACACCATTCAACACTAACATCTAACAGTGTAATCTGCCCCAGCCGTCCTGCTCCTATGCATCAGATCTGATCTCAGGTCTTGTTGTGTAACTTTGTCTGCCGTTACTGTTTGTCGACCTCATTGAAAATTTTCACCACAGTTTTCACTTCTGCATTTGAATAATGACTGTGTAAGCAAAATCGAAGGCATTTCCACCACATCAGGGCATCAGGCTCCAAACACCACTTCTTCAGTTCTGTTGCTTTTTTTTTTTCTTTTTTGGAAACAAGTTCTTTATTTTCTGAAGGAACTCTAGTAAAATGTATGACGCAATGTCACGAAGGGCGATTGTCTGTGGTGAGTCACAGCAAACACAAGCGTGACGGGGCGGCAACGGGGTGTGTGTGCGACAGGGCGTGGCTGGGCTGTCTCCACGGGAGACGCTTTCAGCTGCTCGCGTTTGTGCAATGAACCAACGACGGCTGGATTTCCAGCGCGTCTCTTTTTCTTTATTGTAACAGCACTTTTAACTGTTCAAAGTTCTGTAAAGGTGCTACATCTATAACTATTTCCAATGCACTCAATATAGTGGCCATAGTCTTACTAAACCAAACATGTACTTCCACAAATATGCGGTAATCTGGAACACATAGGCCATTTAAAACCCATTGAGATGAGCTTATTTTATTTTTTTTCTATGAACAGATCATATAGAATTAGATGAAAAATCTCTATGGAAAATGTGTCTATTACCAACTATTCAGAGGCAACATATAATGTCCTCTATTTAGTCCATTAAAACATGGTTTATATAGACCAGATTTGCCTTGAATCTATTAGATGAATGTTTTTTTTTTATTTTGTTTTGTTTTTTACTTATAAGCCATATTGATTCAGTATCACCCAGGGATGGTAGGAGTGTTATAAAGACATGTTATGAAAATCAGTCAGTGCCGTTCAGCACCTTCCCGTCACACACTGCCGTAGTCTGGAAGCGCCCTTACCCTAAAAGAGTTATGGTCGAGCCTCTTCGGCCCGCACCGACTAAGGCTTTCATCACCCGGGAACGCGGCAGAGTCCTCCAGCAGGGGGAGCTGTCCTGGAGTCAGGGCTCGAATCAGCTCCGGCGAGTCTTTGTCGGAGCCGCGGGCCCGATACACCACCGCGTCCAGCAGGCCCCCCCGCGGGACGGTGCCGTCCTCGCTGGAGGGCTGAGCTGACGAGCGGTATATCGCCACGGCGTCTGGGCCGTTCTGAATGATGTTGGCTAGTATGGCGATGTGTGGTTTGAGTTTATGACTGCCAATCTAAGAGAAGATAAAACGGTAGCATTGCACCCTACGGAGTTGCAGGATTACATGGTAAAAAGCTCATTTTTAGTTACTGACTAAATGCACAATAAATTATAAGCACTCGAAAATGTTTGAATATGATTGTCTGGGTCAAATAAAATCACAATTTGGCAAAATTGACAAAATTCAACTTATTTTAATAGAAATTCTTGCTTTCAAGAATTTTGATTTTTTTTGGGGGGGGGGCTTTGGAGAGCGACTCACTAGGAAGTAGCCATGCTGGTCTGTGTAGTATCCGTCCAGCTGGAATGTGCGGTACACTTTCCCGTTGTTCCCGTTGAACAGCAATACCCAGACGTTGTTGAGCGAGGTGCGTGCGCCAGACGGGTGCCACAGCTCAATGAACTCCTCGTCCTCCGCTGATCCCAGCGAGTCCGCGTTCACCTCGCTGAGCAGGAAGTCATCCACCCCGACGCCCGGCCACGGCGATGCCGTGGTGTTGATGCCAGCTGAAGCGGGAAACGCCATGGTTAGCGTGCGGCTTCGGGTAGCGCGGACAAAGAAAAAAAAAAAAAGGCCAAGGTTGAAGGTTATAAGGTGACGTACCGATGTCGTAAGGGCAGGTGTTGTGCCAAGAGCATTGGCTGGGCTCTCCTGGGCGCTGCAGCAAAATCTGGAATGTTCCGGGATCTCTCGTCCAATGAGCAACCCCACAGCGAGTCACATAGCCGTTGCCCTCGTAATGCCTAACAGCACATAACTGTGAGTCACCAAGACGACCAGCATTAACGCACCGGCCAGTATAACGACCCTCAAGCACTGTAATGTTGAGTGTTACGATGCTTTTGGGAAACCCTGAAAGACTCTACAGCGCGAACCTGCTCAACACCGAAGCAACACCAAAGCGTCCACAGCGAAAGCACAGTTCATTACGGCAAATCGTAAGTTACAAACAAGCTGAGCTGTTGGTAAACCAGCGAATTTCCCCTCTGGGATCGGTCAGTCAGTCAGTCTATAACCTGCTGTCTGCATCGAAGGGCTTCCTCCCTGGTATGAGGGTCTCCGTGAGGTTAGCGCTGGCCGTCCTCGATTGCCCGCTCCAGACAAAGGCGTCGACTGGCTGCACATCGCTCAGAGAGCCCCCTGTGGGGAAGCCAGCCGCTTGCTGTTCGAACACAGCCAGAGCCCAGCCGTCCAGGTCTGCAAAGTCAGAAAAAAGGGGTTTTCTGCCATTCTGCTTGTTCGTGCTCACATACCTTGTCTGTGTGGCATAGAGGCCTGTAGATGATTACATAGCCTGGGGCGTATTTTACATTATATGCTTGCAACAGAAAATGTCTTTGTCCTTGCAATAAAAGCAGGATGTGTGAAGCCAAGCACCATATGCACCCCCCAGGCTTGTTTTTGCTTGCATGTCTGAAATGCAGTGATAAATGTGCTCATCTGAAACTGAAAAAAACATCATTGTTATGGACAATGATATATGATATAGAGGGTTAACATACACAGGAGGTGGAGCAGGGTGGGTTTAACATAAATTGAAATGATTGTATGCACGTGTGTGGGTGTGTGTGTGTGAGAGAGAGAGAGAGAGAGAGAGAGAGAGAGAGAGAGAGAGAGAGAGAGAGAGAGAGAGAGAGAGATACCTGACAGAGCAGTTGTGCTGAAATTTACAGAGATGATCCCACGTTTGTTGGCCTGGAAATCCATGCTGGTCCTGACCGTATCTGTCCGTGTATCATACACAACCACAGTCATTTCCTCCATTTCTGTCAGAGCATGGACCTCCACCAGGCCAGCTGGTCTCCCCCCAGTCAACAGTATCCTTTCAATCCACATGGAAGTGGTCCCCGAGGAGGAGCACTCGTTGGCCTGTCCAGGCGTGGGGAGTCCGGTTTGGAAGGTGTAGAGGCTGTCAGACAGCCAGCACCTCTCCATGGACTCATCATTGATCAGGACTTGGTCATCTTCCAAGTACGGAAGCAATCCGGGCGTGAGGACCCTGGCCAGCTCGTCGGCGGTGCCTACGGCCTTGCGGGAGGTGTAGACGATGACGTCCAGCAGCCCCGCTGCCGAGACGCCGCCTCCTTCGATCACCGGGACCCAGGTGGGGCCGTACAGGGCTATGGCGTCGGGGCCGTTCTGCACAGAGTTGGGAGGGAGCGGCACGCCCGGGGGCGGCCGGAGCTCGGCAGAACCCACCAGGAAGAAGCCCCGCTGGTCCGTGCTGTGCCCGCTCAGGTCCACCACGCGGTACGCCTTATTACCATTGCCGTTGTAGAAGACGAGCGTGTAGCCATCCAGCGAGACAGAGCCGCCGCCCAGCGAGTAGAGCTCCACGAACTCCCGGGTGTCCAGGCTTGGGTTGTCGGCGTTGACCTCACTGATGATAAGACACGGGCGAACCATCGCCGTGGCACACGCCAGCAACAGCGCACCCAGAATGCACGCACGGCGCCAAAGCATGGTGATCACACTATCAGGACCCCAGGACGCGCTTGAACCTCTCCGAGAGGCTGCGGGGAATGCAGCAGGGATAAAAACAAACAAACAGAGTCAGGGAGGACATGGAAATTAGGACAAAACCACCCGTTCCTCACGCTTCAACCACAGGAAAGTGGAACCTAAATAAAGGCAAAGGGATGAGCTAAACTGCTTTGCAAAATGATAAGCACTAGCCAAACTCATTTTACGTGAAACAGAGCATAAAATAACCTGATTGAAATCAAAATTTAAAAAATGAAAGGAGAATTTGGTACCATCAGTGCGTTCTCTGTCCATGACGACCTAAATGAAAAGTCACTTCACAAATTTATCATTTCGAAGGACCGTATTCACAACGTGCCCAGTGTTTTATGAACTTCAAAGTTCCTGCATTTGCTGCCCAGATCAACACTAATACCTCGTGCCAAATGATCAGCAGTAGCCAACTAACAGAAAAAACAACAAACAACAACAAAAAAGATGTATTCACTTTGCTTATGTTTCAGTTTTTTGCTAGAGCTACTGACTCCCCATAGCACCTAACAGGGAGAATATATAGAGTTTATGAATGAGTAAGATCACAGGCATAAAGAGCCAAAAAACACATTAGGATCACAACACACAAGTGCAAAGGTTGGGGCTGACAGAGAAGGTGTGAATGAGGAATGAGTAATGAGGAGAGATATAATGAGAGAGAGTGAGAGAGAGAGAGAGAGAGAGAGAGAGAGAGAGAGAGAATTATATATGCAAAAGATTTATGTGCAATGTACTTACATACTTTTATTTCACTGTTTTAATCTGTGACAATTGTGTAAAAAAACAAAACAACAAACAAATTCTGTCTGCAGTTATAATCACCAGTGCCCTAGAACGTCAGCACACCATCACAAACTACTGAAACAGGATATTGGGGGGAATGCATCACGCAAGGAATTTAACACCGATGCGTTTACTGCATGTAAAAACATTGTGTGCTGTTGTATAGCATCATATATATATATAGGCGCAATATAACTGTAACTTCAATCATAACATATATACAAGTGTGACTCAGAATCGCATCAGAATCTTATAAAAGCAACATTCTCCTCATTTGCAGTTTGTGTAAACAGAAACTTCGAAAACTGCATTTTAGTTGGACTTGGTAAACAGCATGATCTGTCATAAATCTGAGACAAACCAAAACAACTATACCAATACCAGATTGTGTCTAAAACTGGTGCGAATCGTGATTTCCCGGACGATTTAAAACTGCCTGGCGATCCTGACAAACAAGTTATGAGCCGTCGAATATGTGTAATTCCAACACACGATGTAACCAAGAACAATCCAGTTACAGTTCACCGGAGAGACCGCTACACTGCTCTTCCAGAGTCACTGTAAAAGCGCCAAAGAAGAGCTAGTGGTAATCCAATAAACTCTTAAACAACTGATTTTTTTTTAGGGAAAATTGTACTTCGAAGGAATAGGGAGCGACGGCTGTTATTGAGACACTTGGATAACTCCGTAACTGTTAGTCATCCACGCAAATTCCCTACTCAAGAAAGAGACGAACTCCACAGATGACCTAAACTTCACTCTCTGGGATTGTTCTTGGAACTTACCGTAACACAATCCCCCTTTTTGTCCCCAAAACCACGTTTGGTAAAGTTTAGCGGTTAATTGTTCTATCGTCAGCCTCTCTCCTTCGGCCCGATATCTTTCTGTCTGACAAAGCCCTCGTAACCCCCCCGTCTCTTCATTCTCCTCCTCCTGCGCGTGGGCGGTAAAGCGCGAGGACGCTTCTTCAGTTAGCCTCTTCGTCTGCGTGCTGTCAGAAAAACCCGCGCGGGGTCTTTAAAGGTACCCTGACTTTGCAAGAAGAACGGGTGGACCCGCCCACGTCATTGTCCGCAACGAGGCTCAAGTTTTGTAGCAGGCCTGAAACGCTAGGGACAAAGTGGGACGTTGTTTACTGTCGCAGGAGGGTTTTTTTTCGAAAAGTAGCGTAAATATATTAAAATGGTATGTACTTCTGTTCGGAAATAACTAAGACAACTGAATATATGTAATGGAATTTAACTAAAACATATCGACCGTGAAATATCACCTTCTTTATTCCACCCGGAGTACTTTATTTCAGTACTATATTTTGTCCATATATAATTTACATGTGAGTGATTACATCACGTTTTACTTTCACAACTGGACGGCGATGTTGAAATCTGGGAAGTGACAGACGCGTGACTGTCTCAGTCACGTTACGTAACAAGGAAAAAGACGTAATTAAACTTCACAGAGGGGTCTGTTCCCAAATGGAAGTTTACAAAGGGAATTTTTCGATAAAAAGTAAAAAATAATAAAAATAAGTGATCATTTGAATGAATTGGGCCTCTTAGAGCTTTTTGAGTGTATCATTTATTTTTTTCTACTCCAATTGACTCCAATTCAATTTTGTATTAAGGCCTATGACAAACCAGTTATTTGTTAATTATTAATACATTTTATGTAGTGCTTTAAAAAAAAAAAAAATTGTTACAAAACAGCTTTGTATGGGTTCAGATCCCTAACGAGCAAGTCTGAGGCGACTGTAACAAAGAAAAACTCTGTGGGCGGAACTGAGGAAGAAACCTTGGGAGCACCAAGACTCAAAAGGGAACCTATCCTCCTTGGGTGGCCCAGCTAATAAACAGTCTATACTTTATTATATTATGTTTAAACCAAGTAATTCTGTTTTGATGTGGGAGTCTCAGCTACTCAGGTGGACCTAGGGTGGGTAAGATGTATATCAAATTTATTTATATAGCACCTTTTACAACAAATGTTGTCAGAAAACAACTTTACAAACGCATGGGTCCAAGTCCCTAATGACCAAGCCAGGGGCGACAAATGCAAGGAAAAACTCTCTAGGCGGGGATAAGGAATAAACCTTGGGAGGATCAAGACTCAGAAGGGAACCTATCTTCAACTGGACAGCCCAGCTAGTAGCAGTCCGTATTTATAGTACAGTTTCTAGACTGAACAGTACCTCCAAAGTGGATGTTGGTCCTCAGGTTCATGGAGCATCGGCGCATCCCTGGGCAAACTGGAGCATTTTCTAGGTGCTTTATGGCACTGTAATAACAGCAGTCATTGATGTTCAGTTGGTGAGACTCAAGCAGAAGAAGAACATCAGTGTGGATCAAGCAGATCAGCAGATCATGAGTCAGGAATGTGGATCTCTGGTATCTCCTGGTGCCTCACATGTAACCCCCTGGCTCTGCACCTTCTATTATTAACAAAATTATTATTAACAAAAAACTATTAACAAGACGCCTGAGTAAACAAGTACGTTTTTAACCTAGACTTGTGACAGACTGCATGTACAACCACTGGAGTGGATTTGGTGGTAAGGTAGAGAAGGCAGCATCAGTTCATCTGCTGACAGCACTGGGACATTTTCTGGCATCATCTCAGATGCTTTGTCACTGACAGATCCAATCCGGTGTTGGCATCATCTACACAGTAATATCCAGATCAGTAAAGATGAACAGCATGTTATATTCACACTTAAAACCTATCCTGTGAAAAAAGTCATCTGAAGTCATTTGAAGTCATCTAATAATGTTCAGACATTTCATAATAACTAACATCAAATATTTTCACATGCTGAAAGTATAACATTTAAAATGATAACCCCCTGACAAGCCCCTGTCTGGTATAAAGGGAAGAGGTGTGAACCACCCAAACACACTCACATATGGTAATCTTGTAAATCAGATAGGGGTTTCCATTTTTTGTAAGGTTGTCTCTTAAATTTTTATTTTTCTAGAATTCCCAAGCAGTTTTTACATCAGTATACACACATAGTGGCTTATTGTTTTGGGTTGCTGGAGGTGGGATACATTACACCTGTTTTTAGGCAGTTTAATTAGGGAATTATGTCAGCGACACTCACTCTTTGGCTGTATTTGTTGTAGACACTATTACTTGTTACCTCAGATATCAGCAGCTATAGTTATGGCATTGATAGCTGAGTAAGATTTTTTTTCTTCTATTTCTTTTCTGTTTTTTTCTACCTTAATAAAACTGAAACTGATATGGCACAGTGACAAGTCCATATCAGTTCACTGAAGTCCAAAGGCAGGAAAAGAACTTTTCTGTTATAGAGTTTGTTGTTATATACATGTTGTTGTTATATACACACAACCAGAGCATGTACTTTTCACAACAGTTAATGTAGATTCATTGTGAGCATAAAATGTATAACACATGAGTGAAAATAATACTTGAAATAAATGGGCAAATATCAGTACCATAGGAGCAGTTTTATTTTAATAGGATTTTAACTTAAGACATTATTTAAACTCAAAACCCGTCAGACGAACCTGTCAGAGGTGTTTAGACATCATCCAGTAATTACTAAGAAGGGGTCAAATAAGGTGAACTCCCCCTTTAACATGCAACATTCTATCCACAGCCCCCAATATTTGGTTGAAATGATCATTTAACTCATACTGGTTAACTCACACACCTACTGAACATGACAGGAAGTTGAAATGATCAATTAACTCTTCCTGGTTAACTCACCCTCCTACTAAGCACGATATGAAGTTGTTTTAAATTTGTTAATGTACAGTAACTCACACAGCTCTCAATTTGCATGTAATATTAAATATTCAATATTTGTCTAGAAATGAGCACTGTATTTAAAATTTTAGGTTTGTGTTTGTGTGTTTAAAATAAACAGCCATCATGATTGTGTTTTTTTCTTTGTTCCAGCACATATTCCAGTTTTACTCTGGCACTGTTTTGGTACACCATGTTATACCTTTCTGACTGGTGTAGAGTCTTATGCTGAAACACTCCCGCCATTAAACCAGCTTCCCTTATTCAAAAAATTACACAGTTGCTTTGTGACTTATGAACAGTCCACAGCACATATAGAGTTGAAAAAATTTTTACTGCAAATGACCAGGTCAAATAAATAAATAAAAGCAAGATGACCTTGTCCAAACCATCTTCCTCTGGGGGCAAAACTGTACCCACACTGAGGATAAATGTTGTCTTAAGATCAGGATACACCAACACGGACACTACAATAAGTGTCTTCAGGACACAAAGAAGCCAGGTTGGCAATCACCTCATAGTGATACTGTTAGCTGGTGCAGTATACATGCAGCTCCCCAAGCGCTCATTACAAACAAACTCATTCCATGAAGCTTCAGACTTCAGCCTAATTTCTTGGTCAGACTTTATTTTGATGGTACCCGGGTATCCTTTTGTCTATAATTAATATGACAACTAAATAACTGCCAACTTTTTCAATAGACCCTATATGGAGATTGTCTATTAGTGTTTCAAGCTCCTTTTTTCATTTATGTTACATTTACAGCATTTGGCTGACGCTTTTATCCAAAGCGACTTACAATTATGGCTGAACACATCTTGAGCAGTTGAGGGTTAAGGGCTTTGCTCAGGGGCACAACAGTGGCAACTTGGCAGAGGTGGAGTTTGAACCAGCAACCTTCTGATTACTAGTCAAGTGCCTTTACCAGTGAATTACTACTACTTTTTCTTCATACCAGTGAGCTGCCACTGAGCTCCGTTCTTCATACATCACTTTACTGTCTAGATGTCATTAATACTGCAGGTGACATCACTGGTTGCTTAGCAACATAAGCACGATATACAGTTATGAACAAGATGGGCCTCCACCACTTGCCTATGTCCAGATATGCACATTCTCAACAAGCTCTCAGTAGCTTCCTATGTAAGGATGTTCATAAGATGTATGCTATCAGAAAGAAAGGAAGTGGTGAGTGGTGTTCATGAAATGGGTGACCCTTAACAAGCAAATACAATGATAAAAACACAATTCAAATTGTCAGGTTTATTCCCTTCAGGAATCTTCTGCAACCCCCATATCCTGCCATCTCTGCCGTCACTGTAATTGGCTGTTTATAATAGCAGGGGGGTTAAAAGGGATTTCCGCTTCTGCAGTCGGAGAGCTGCTTGAGTCAAGATGTTATTGATGTTAGCTGGCCAACAGACTAAATTATTGTTATCTTTTTTATATTCATTGTATAGGCCCGGACTGGACATAGGGAGTACTGGGAGATTTCCCAGAGGCCTGGCCTGAATGGACAAGGGACATGTTACAACATATGAACAAATCAGTGCAACACAGCTTACAACAAGGGACATGTTACAACATATGAACAAATCAGTGCAACACAGCTTACAACAAGGGACATGTTACAACATATGAACAAATCAGTGGAACACAGCTTACAACAAGGGACATGTTACAACATATGAACAAATCAGTGCAACACAGCTTACAACAAGGGACATGTTACAACATATGAACAAATCAGTGGAACACAGCTTACAACAAGGGACATGTTACAACATATGAGCAAATCAGTGCAACACAGCTTGCGAACACACCCTCTCTCTTACTGCATGTAGGCCACTTTTAACAACACTTCTAACGATCTGTAACCACAAAGAAACAGAGGATTAACATGGAAAAGCCTCACTGAACATAAAGTGTGTATTACTGTTTGGCAATGAGTTTGCATTTATCTTGCGTCTTTAAATCACTTCTTTATAACATTAGTCATCTGACAAAGAATTAAGTAACAGGGAAAGTAACATATGAAAGTTATCTAGGCAATCATGACTCATAGAAGCACTCCCACTGTTGGCTGTATTAGAGAGTACGTCTGGGATATGGTCTCAAGCTGATGCAGAAGCACACTGTCATTCCCGACAAAGCATTGACAGTCTGATCAGGTCATGCCATTCACACGTGTGTGATGGAGTTTTGGTGTCCAGTGACCACAAAGAACCGCCGTTAGCATACTTAGCTATCAGACCACTTAGCACAAGATAATTCCTGTAATGTTTCCCGAGCATTAGGCAGAGGGATCCATTCGCAGGAGTATGTCTGACAAAGTGAAAGTTTATTGTGGCAGGGTCACAATACAACAAAACAGAGTCAGTAATGAGATCAGATAAATGGCAACGGTACAAAAGGGGCAAGGCAAAAGCAGAATCCAAAAAACCAGGCAAAAGTCAAAAACCAAGACAAGCGGCAAAAAACAGGCAGAGGTACAAAGGAACAAGTAAAGTCAATAACCAAAAAACCATAAACCAGAGAAACGCTCAGTATCCAAACAAGGTTGGCAATACTTCGCACAGTATACATGGTAAAGGGAACCTAATATAAGGGTGCTAATGAGAGAAATGGGGAACAGGTGATGGTGGAAATATCCATGAACACAAAAACTCTAGGAGGTGAGACACCTACAGGCCGGCTGAGGTACCGCCGGACCCGACACAACTGACAGTTCCACTCCAGGGACTGTCATCTCTTCCTTCTGATTACTGTTGAAGTGTTCTGAGGTTCTGAGGGTTGTCAGATGGTTCACGCAGGGCTAAGTTCTGAGCAGCTGGTAATGGTGCAATGACGCAGCCGGCAGACCACCAGTGATTCTGAGAAGGAAGCTGCCGGAGGAAAGAGTTGCCATACCATGGAGCTGGAGCTTTGGGGTAATGGTCAGAGACCACTTGGGCCACCTTCAAACCCTCAGACGAGGTTCTCTCCCTCAGCTTCTGGCAGCAGGTCTGGTCCATCTCCCATCAGTGTTCATACTGACCAGGAACACGAACCTGGAACGTTGTCAGAACAGCTGAAACTCCAGAAGAACTGAAGAAAACCTACTGCTTATTTTTATGAGGCAGACCAGGTGTGCTTGGAGACAGTACAAGCATATAAACCAGCAACACTGGCTGAAGTCTTAAGGTTATGGGAACATAAAGTCCCAGTTCTAGTTATCTCAGACATTCTCCAAAAAAAAAAAAAGCTAAATAATGTAAAAGAAGACGTGAAATGGCTGAGATGACAGAATAATTCACCCAGGAAAAGACCTGCCCATTCTAATATTAATAAAATCTGAACTTTGTTCATTACATGACCCAAACCGCAAGCAGAACTTGTTACAACATGACCATGAAACCCGCTGTGGCCTTTCACAGTGGTTTCCATGGAAATGTCCCATTTTTCTCTAGTTTTTCTTTTGCTGTTCCAGTCCTCTAACACTAGGGGGCAATGATCAATCGGCTATCATATATAGACACTGGTTTTGGACTGTCTAGTAATTAGTCAAAGACTTCTGGAACTGAATTTGAATCCGAGCACACACCCATGTCCTGAACTGACAGAACTGGAAAGAAACCAAACTGATTTATTACATCATCAGACATCAGTCTGGTTTAATGAAGCTGTTTGCTGTTCTTCTCTAGTATCTGAAGCAAAATGTGTAATTAGTGTCAAAATGGTTAGTTGACAAAAATACTAAGAGAGACGTCCATGATTTGATCAGTAGCAATGCAATATATACAGTATAATATTTAAAATGTACAGACTACTAATATCATACTTGACATGCTGGATCCATACCACCTTTGAGACATACTTGTGTGACATAAAACTGTAATACCAACATTTACCAAATGGTCTGTATTATGCTAGCTTGTACTAAGCTAGACCATGTGTGATCAGTGCTAGATCAGTAGTGATTTATGGGTAGGTCAGGTGTGATCAATGCTTGACCAATAACGACTGTTGTGTAGGTCAATTGTGATCAGTGCTTGGTTGTAGCGATTGGTGAGTAGGAAGGTGTGATCAGTGCTTGGTCAGTATTGATTGGTGGGTAGGTCAGGTGTGATCAGTGCTTGGTCAGTATTGATTGGTGGGTAGGTCAGGTGTGATCAGTGCTTGGTCAATAGTGTCTGGTGGGTAGTCCAGATGTGCACAGCTCCAGTCCTGAAAGCCCACAACACTTCAGTCTCTTTCTACTACTCACCTAATTCAACAGAGCATCTAAATACTACTCAGTACATCCTGAGTTAGATGTGTTACCATGGAGATGCCATCCTCCTACCTGAACTTGTTAATGAACACTGTTTTTGCACCTATGAGTTGATATTCTATATTTTATAATTTTATCTATGAAATACTATAAACTCACAGACCCATATGAGCTTTATACATATTTTATGTTTGAAACACAGTAAACATTTGAAAATACTGATATAAGCAGATGAAAATCATGAGATGAAAGTGTAGCATAATGAAGGTCAACATCCATATAAACTGAAAACCATGTTATACATTAATAATGTTTTTAAAAAATATTCATGTATTAAACTATACTGTGCAGTAAAATGTAAACTTTTTTTCACAAACTAAAATAGAACACACTGTAATTTGAATCTATTTTTACAATTTATCTTTTATGTATGCTTTGTATGTGGCAGGATAATTAGGTTTTACGTCAAGTGTATGTTACTAAATAAGGCTATTATAAATTAATTATAATGTTACTATAATGAAAATATGTAGAAACGTACTGAAAAACTGCACAGTGTGTGATTTCTGATAATGATTGCCCTCAGGAAGACCCCACTTTACTGTCTGCAGTACTTTGCCAACATAGAATGGCTGGCCTTTACCATACTATACATAATGGCATGCCAGTATACTTGGTCAAAATAAAGTATGAAATGATCAAAAACACTTTTATTCAGCATACAAAAATGCATACAAAACAGGTATATTTTTTCCATCAAGCTAAATCATTGTTGAGCGATCCTATTCTGGAGGGCATTTCCACATTTAATACCGTTTGCTCTTGAATTAGCAGTTGCATTTGCAGTAGTGAACACACCCAGCAGAGGGTCATGAGTGTACATACCATAGTCCCACAGTTACAGGCAATTCAGCTGGGACTGAGTTCAACTGAGGGACTTTGAGTCCTGCTGGAAAATCTGTGGAGACCTTTGGAAGACTTTCTGAAGTCTTTTAGCATTTTCCATCACCAATAATGTCCTTGGAGGAGAGTGAGAGAAAAAGCATTAGGCAAAAACACGTGATCTTTCTTTGCCTTCAGAGTAATCCATCCCATTTTCTTTGTCCTAAGTGGGAAGTTTCCTGTATCAAAGACTTTATGTTTCAAATGACAGTTTAAATTATGTCTCTAATTAATACATTTTTCATTACTCATTCAAAACAGGTACCCTTTGTTGGCAGGCCTGGCCTATAAACAAACTATATGTATCTTTTTCCAAGCAGTGTAATCACCACCTTAGTATTTGAATTTTTTTTAATTATTGCCCTAATAATTCAGAGCTGTGTTTTTAGCATTGAGTATGGATTTTCTCTCATTTGATGTGTGTTTATTTGGCCTCCTGAATTTGTTCTCATATTTTCACTCCAGTAAAATAACAGTTTAAGACTTTTAAGAAAAATTAGAGCACACTTCTACTGCTCCTTATACAGCCAAAAATGACCTTGATACATATGTTTGAGAAGAAATTTGTTTCGTAGTGCAGTTTTACAGTTTTTGAGTTTAAGATTTTTCATGCTTCTTCACAGCCCTGTACACCGATCACTCCCACACACAACCACTTAACAGAAAAACCTTTATGAATTACTTGAGCTTCATACTGAACGGAAATCTTATTTCCTTTATTCTAAAATCCTTTTTTACCTTCATTCATTATAAAGTGTAGGTTATTGGTGGTAGAATTGTGGTGTGTAAACCTTTGTATTTAATACTAGGAATAGTACTAGTAGTTCAGCCAGACCCCCTGCTGTACCTACTAAGCTGTGGTTTGCTGGTATTGTGGTGCATTCTTCTATAAAAACTGTTTCAGTCCATGTATATTATTAGGACGCCGTGCTCACATGGCCTGGTTCAGATAGCACCACTGCATTTGAATGAAGCTCAGGTCAGACCTGGCTGGTTTAAAATACCATCAATTTAAACTACAGTACAGAATTTCTTGTTTAAGTTGAACTAGTGCTAGTTTAGACTTGTGGTTCAGGTTATCGTTGCATGAACAAGGCTTGTTTGAGTTTTACATCATGGACGTGATGGTTGTGTGCATTTCCCATGTAGGTCAGGCTTTATTTGGCTACAGATCATTGTTCTTTCGGTACACAGCAGTATTTTCTTTTCTTTGTTTTTTTTTTAGAGAGAGAGAGAGAGAGAACAGTTGCAAACATTTCTGCTATTCAGTGATTCACTTTTTTTTTGAGCAAAGACCTTATCAAAGACATTTGTGCAGATTCTTAGCTGTCGTCATATATACACCACACAATTTCCTAAATGTCAAGGTCATTGTGTAGTCCTATGTGAAATTATCCTAACAGGAGTGAAATAGCAGTAT
>JAOYMR010000007.1:18022852-18049743 GCA_025802075.1 Tenebrosternarchus preto | reverse complement strand
CCTGGTGCTAATTTCCTTAATTATCTGACAAACCCTATTTAACTGGCAGCCTAACTTTCCAGTTTTCACTGACTTTGTCCAGAGTTTATTATAGTGAAGAAAGTAAGTTTAATTTATTTTGGTCTGACGGGAAACATTATGTTCATCGACAAACTGGGGAAAGACTGAACCCAACGTATGTAAAGAAGTCAGTGAAAGGTGGAGGAGGAAAAGTATTTTTTTGGAGAATGTTTTCGGCAGCAGGAGTTTTACCTCTCATACAGCTACATAAGAGTGAATGAAAGTGTGTATCAGAACCTTCAACAACACGTGGTTCCTTCTTTGCGTTCATCACTCAGTCAGCCAGCAATTTTCATGCAGAACAATGCCCCCTGTCGCACAGCAAAACGAGTAAATGTATCGAGGAGATTGAGGGGCGGACGCAATCGCTGAGAAAAACGAGATGTATTAAAGGCAAATCCATACTCAGGGTCGTGACAACGGTCCAGGGTCGGTTCACAGGGAGGCAGTCCAAAGACACAAAACCACTACGAACAACAGACATGACCAGACATAGAACTAAACCGAAACTAAGAACACGAAAGACTTAACAGAACTAACAAACAGGCGAAAACAACGAACAACTCAACTCGAATGGCATACAGAGATGAAACAGCACGAACTCAGAAACAACGACCGATAACAAAGAACTGAAAAACCCAGGTATATATACTCACACAAACGACTAGACTAACAAGGGGCAGGTGAATACAATTAGGGTCATGACCAAACGAGGGACATGGCAAAACCGGAACAAAAACAGAAGCACGTGGAGAACAGACAAGAAAGAAAACAAAACACGGAGTGGGGGAGGAGCGAGCGTTACAGTAAAGCAGTTCCTTGAAACTGGAAACATTGAAACAGTGAAATGGCCAGCCCAAAGTCCTGGTCTAAATAGAAAACCTCTGGAAAATCCTTGGTGACAAAGTAATGACCAAGAAACCCACAACAGTCACAGAACTGTGGAAGAGACTGGAAGAAGAGTGGACCAAAATCACACCAGAGCGGTGTGAGAGACTAGTGATGTCCAGATTTGCTGAAGACATTCAAAGCAAAGGCCTGTACATTTCCTACTGATTACTGACTGTTGTAACCTTCAAAAGATGTAGTTGTAATCTTTCTCTGTGCTACAGCATTGCTGTTCTCTAATCACGTTTTTTGCAAAATAAAGGTTTCATGTTGATATACTTTCATTATTTTGTAAAACACTGTTCTAGTGTGATGGTGTATCCCTTACAAAAAATATTGATCAGTGTAGATTACATTATTTCTGAAAAAAGTGTTCCTCTCATTTTGATCTCCAGTGTATGACGTGCATCACCAACTTTTTTTCAGATGTTGGGAGAAGGGTAGTCCACACTGGAACTGACTAGAATGTCAGTTTCCAATTTGCTCTCTTTCCAGATGTAATTATTCCAATTTTTCCATCAGCGATCTTTGATTTTTCCGCCAACATAGATATGCCAATGTAAAACACTGTGTGCACTGTTAAATTACCTGCATTCTTGTTATTCATATTTAGGTACCACTCTTGCATGAAACCAGATTACAAACAACTTCTCATAAATGTACATGCACTTTACAGGTAGACAGACATGCTTGCATCTCACACACATGTAAACACACACACACACACACACACACACACACACACACACACATGCACCAGACACTTACTGATATAAACCATGCAGCATCAAGGGGTTTTGAGGCCAGGGAGTTTTCAGAAGAAAAACAGGTCGCCCTGAATACGGAGAGGAGAGCGCAAACTGAAAAGTGGGACAGCAAAAAAAAAAAAAAAAACTGAGACATGGGAGTGGGACAAGCAAAGTGGTGAGAAACAGTGGGAAGAGGTGAGACACAAATGAGAAAACTGGCATGATGAGAGAAGAGAAGAGAAGAGAGCTGACTAGACAGTAGAAGGCTGTTTTTTCTGTTCGGTTCTTCTCATACCTGTGAGGCACTCTCTCTGAGCTTACTGCTAGCTCACTTAAAAGCTCGGTGGAGGTAAATTATGCAGTTGTTGTTGGCGCAAGTATCTGACACAAAACCTTGAACCCCGTCGTTCACACGGACAGACAGACACACACACCACTTATTTCTTTAGCATTACTGTGAATTTGGGAATTTAACTGAATATATTTTATATTTCGCTTCTCAACTTTACCAAAATGTGCAGCCTGAACTGATATCCAGGCACTAGGACCCTGTGCTCACGTGAGCGTTCTTGGGCATTCGTTTTCTCTAGAACAGGGACTGTAGGCGCGAGAGGGACAAAACGCGCACAATACATGGGATTTAGCTGAAGAGGAAGGACATTTTCGTAATGACTCCTGGCGGAAAACACACAAAGGAGCGCCTTGCCCGTTCTAAGGACCTCTATATTGGAGCACACTGAAGTAGGTCATTTACACGCGCTCACATTCGGGCACCAAGGAACGAGGATAAACACAGAAGCAGAAGCCTCGCGCGAGGTATCGCAGGTCTCTGAGCGCCTAGATTTTATATTGCACTGAAAAGAAAAGCATTGATCGCCGCTGCACGAGGATCCACGGAAAATAAACACAGCCAAGAAAACAATCAGAGAGGAAATGTTTCGCAAAAATCCAAGTCTCTCGTTCGCAACACTACGCACCGGCATGTGACTTCATTCATAAAGATATTTTTAAATAATATTCCCAATAGAAACATCAGATATTTCGGAATAATTTAAGTTTCTTAATGGAACAGCAGGCAACCAGCAAGCGCACCACTTTAAATTAGAACATTGGCGTAAGCCAGTGCTTGGTGTGCCAGTGTCTCGCTGGACTTCAACCGGGCATCAACGACCCGGTGTTCCTAACGCGGCGCGTGGATGCAGGAACATGCAGCGGAGAGACAGGGCGCCAGCAGGTGAGTCGAATTACGCTACCGAATTCAGACACCTTCACCTGGAAACACCATCGACATCTTTATGAAAGGATTTCCCCGCCCTTTCCCTTCAGGGGCAGAACCACAACTAGTATATTATGTAGCTTTTACTATACACACTGTTGTATGTGCTTATATTATAATTTTAATATTTGTGCATTTAAAGATACAACACACGTACAAATATTTAGGCACGTGAGAGGTCAGAGTAGTATCAACTACCGAAAAAGTACTTAATTGACAATCTAATCAAAATGTAAAAACCGATTAAAAAAGAATTCTTTGTACTTACAACATTAAATGTAGTTCTCACTGTGTTGATAAAATGAGTGTATGCATGTTTTTGGAACTTTAATTCTAACTGTAATTATGCCGGAATGACACTATAATTAGAACAGATCTGAGAGACAGAATAATTTTCAAACTGTTTTCCGAGATTTGAGTGGAAACCTAATACATATGTTGTGTATGTGCTTGTACGCGCGGGCGCGCGTTTTTCTGTGCATCAGCGCGTGTTAACATGGTTGATAATGATGTCAGTGTTCTCTGACTGTAATGCGTAGTCGTTGCATGCAGAGAGAAATGTGACCCCAGATAAGGACACAAATATCGCTGGGCAGCACATTGCTGATCCAGGGCCAGTAGCCCACAGGCCATGTCAGTGCATGCAGTGTGATTTGGAAGGTGGAGACTGATCCTAAGCCAGCAGGCTTCCTCTTCAGGCGTTTCGCAGTCTGAACGGTGTGGTAGCAGCGTAAAGTAGGAAACATGAAGAAGTGGGTAAGAGATAGAAGGGAAAGTCTAAATTGCTGTGGATGTGTGTGTGTGTGTGTGTGTGTGTATTTGTGAGAATCTGTGTGTGTGTGTTGTGTGCTTGATTTTACGTTGTGTATGTGTGGTGTTTTTATTTTTGTGTGAGTGTCTATGTGTGCACATTTGCTGGTGTGTGTGCACTTGTGTACATGTGTGTAATATTCCAGTCTGGGTCAAGAGTTGGGTCACATGGCAGACTCAAGCTCTCTATTTATTTTCATAAACTTTCTGTCTCATAACCCATCAGATGAGACTTGCACTCCTGTCATTTCAGACAAGCACAAACTGACAAGGGCACAATGTTTGTCTTAAATAATAAAAATAATGATACTGCCTCCTGTTTTTCAGTGCCCACGAGGTTGTGTCCATGGCAGGGAGGGGTGTTGGTGGTGTGGGTATGGTCTCCATGGAGGACGTGCAGACGCTGTCGATTGTCACTCTCTCTGCCTCTGAGGTGGAGCAGCAGTATGAGCTGATTGGTCCGTTAGGAAAGGGCACGTATGGGAGGGTGGACCTTGTGGCTCACCGCACACAAGGTGTGTAAGTGGGTGTTTGTGTGTGTGTGTGTGTGTGTGTGTTGTTACACTGGAGTGAAACTGGAGAATGTTTTGGTGGCAACGGTGATTTCACTCGTCATTCCACATATGTGCCTGTGTGTGTGTGTGTGTGTTACAGGCACAAAGTTGGCGCTGAAATACGTGAACAAATCTAAAACCAAGCTTCGAAGTTTCCTGCGCGAGTACAGTCTGACAGCTGCGCTATGCTGTAGCCCATTCATCATCAAAGCTCTGGATGTGCTATTCGAGACGGAGGACAGCTTTGTGTTTGGCCAGGAATATGCCCCTGCAGGAGATCTCTTCGACATTATACCTCCGCAGGTAGGACATGCCCACTCCCCTTGAGCTGCCCGTCCCCCATGAACCCCCATCTGGGCTGGCCTTTACATGGTCCAGCCCCCTACAGACCAGGCCATGAAATGCCTGTGATCTTATCGATACATCCCTCACCCTCTACTTTCAGCTTTCCGACTTGTATCCTGTACTTAAGAAGGATAGCAGTTTTTTTTCCGGGCCTGACAATTTTAATATTTTATTAAATGTTGTTGGTCATAAAGAAAGTTAAGCAGCTTGAGAGGCATGTAGCTCTCATTCAGGTTGTAAAAGAACATCACGCGAACATCATGAGGTCAGCACTGACACCATCTCAACAATGTCATGACGTCATGTTTACCACGGGAAATGAAGTCATCCTTCACCATAATTTCATACCTTGGTCAACTGCCTTTGTTGTTTTCTTCCTTTGTCCTCCTCTCTCACCTGCTTAAACCTCATCCATCTACATTCACTCAGCTGTGTTTGCATAGTGCTGACTTAAAGCTCTTTGTAATTACAAAGATCTTTCCTCAACGGCCTCTTTCCTCTGTTCTCTTTGAACGTCTGTTCCCTTCCCTGTATGTCCTCTCTCTCTCTCTCTCTCTCTCACTCAGTCTGGTTTGCCTGAAGATATGGTCAAGCGTTGTGTCCAACAGCTAGGTTTGGCTCTGGACTTCATGCACAGTAAGAGTCTGGTGCACCGTGATGTCAAACCGGAGAACGTTCTCCTGTTCGACGGCGAGTGCCGGCGTGTAAAGCTGGCCGACTTTGGCATGACGCGGCGGGCGGGAAGCCGCGTGAAGCGTGTCAGTGGCACCATCCCATACACGGCCGCCGAGGTGTGCCAGGTCATGGGGTCGGAGGGCATCGTCGTGGCCACCACCCAGGACGTGTGGGCCTTTGGCGTGCTGCTGTTCTGTATGCTCACCGGCAACTTTCCCTGGGAAGCAGCATTGCCCAGTGATACCTTCTATGCCGAGTTCCAGCGCTGGCAGAGGGGGGCGTGTCCGCCGGGGGCGGTGCCCTCACAGTGGCGCCGTTTCTCGGACGACGCGCTGCGCATGTTCGTCCGACTCCTGGCGCTGGAACCCGAGCGACGCTGCGGTGTTAAAGAGGTTTTCTACTTCCTGAAATACGACCTGCTGACTCATCACCGCCGCCGAGCTTCCTGTAGGGCCTCCAGGGGCGTGGCCTCACGTGCCCACAGACACGCTGAGCCCTCCCCGCCCTCGGGAACCTCCTGTCTTCGACCCACCCCTCTCAAACGTAGCATCCTTTCAGAGCCGCACTCCTCGAGGGAGGAGACTTCCAAAAGCCCTTCCCCTAATCGCCAGGACAAGAGTAAGATGGTGATGGCCACACCCATTGAAATTTGTGTATGAAACTACACTCCCTTCCACACCCAGAAGATAATAACTGTTGAGTTACAAAATCAATGAAATTTTAACACTCCTCTACTTCCACGTGAGGGTGGCAATTCAGATTTTAAAAGGATTTATGCCAGTGAGCTGTAGGACTGTAGCTGAAATTAGACACTCTGCACTGTTATTATTTAATGCGAGTGAAGCTGAACTTTAGACTGGATCTCATCAGTACTGGAATAATTACAATGCTCACAAGGTCTTATGCTTCCTCTTGAAAAAAGCGTATTATGATAAGAGATTTTTTGAAGTAGTTTTAAGGTCAATTTTTCTCACATTACAGTGTTGCCGATGTGTCTTTGGGTTACAATTGAGCTGTCCTTCTTTGTGAAATTCAAATCTTCAAACACCAGTGAGGTCTACATTTTGTTACCGATTTTACTGAAGAGGCCCTCTGTCCTATCCCGTGACTCCATCGACCAGCCTATCAGAGGGCCAGTGATCTCAGAGGTGTATCCTGTGACTCCGTCAGCCAGCCTATCAGAGGGCCAGTGATCTCAGTGGTGTTTGAGTGAAATGCATATGCACAAGTGGAACCAGTGTAAACTACAGTGAGAGAGAAGGACCAATTCCTATTGGTTATGCAGACATCTGCAGGGACACAGGACACTGCATCACTCTCTTTCACCGCAGATGTACATGTACAATATCACTAGGTTATAGGGATGCTTCTTAGGTATGTATGAGTGTGTGTTAATTGCTCTGTATTGCTTAGGAGACTATGGATTGATATTAAGTGTTTTGCCTTGTTAGGAGAACCAACACCAGTTTGGTTATTTACAGTTTGTTACAAGACTGAATTTGACCGGAAGGCTCCCAAGTCTGTACATCAGGTAGTGCCACTATGTAGCTCATAAGAGAGAGACTTTATTAACAGAATCCTCATGTAGTTGTCTGGAAATTAGTACATGTTTACAAAAATCTGAATGGAGGAGAAATTTAGCATAGAATATTTGGAGAACAAGAACAAAATCTAAAATAAAAGGTATTTTTTAAAGCTTTTAAAATCAGAAGAGTAGAGTGAGATTGTTAAAATGAAAGTAGCAATGAAGGGTAGCAAGATAAAAGTCCAAAAAAGAACAGATACAAAAAAATGAGTCTATGACATTAAACTATGTAGCGAGAGGTGTGTCATCCAGAGTGACTGCACTAATCTGAGGTCATTTTTTTCCCGTGATGGACAGAGCTGATCTTAAATCAGATGTCTTGCATGCAATTTGGGCCCCGGGACTTAATCCGGTCGGGAAAGGGCAGGCTTCTTCCTTACCGTCCTTCATGACTTTCTGGGAAAAAGTGTACGGAGAGGCACGAGGCTAGTGTGACGTGGTGTTTCAGTGCTGACGTGAGCTTTGGTTACAAGGGTTGTGATTCATGAGCTCACGTGAGACGTTACACCCACTCATCTCCAACACCTGAGAAGCTCTCTGGTAGCTCCCAGGTTGTTTTTTTTTAACACCTTTATTTTGCTGCCTTTCTTTTACCTGATCCAAAGAATGACATCAATGAGCTCAGAGAAAGCACAGAAGCTTATCGTCCAAGGACGATCAAACGATCAAGGATGGCCAAATGAGCACAGAAAAGCTTTTCACGTTTGATCGCTACATGCGGCCAAGTCTCTAGTCCATGTCAAACGCTTGGAGTTCATTTGTTCTTGCTGTGGAACCACAAAAAATGGAAGCCAATGCTTCGTAATGGCGTCCACGTCGCCTGTCAGGCCACGAAACACTCGCCTGTCAGACCACATTGAACAGGTCTAGGTCGTGCGGTTGAGTTCAGGTGACCAACAGCAACGAAACCAGCTCTGCTTATACTCGGACGGACTGGAAACCACACCCCACAGTGTGGCCATCCAAAATCTGACCAGCCTTGAGGAGGGACGTCGTCTGGATTGTGGACCCGAAAGGCAACCCACATCATCTCCAGTGCCCAGCTGTTTTTCTCTGTATGCTGTACACACAAGTAGCTCCTAGAGATCTTGATTGGGTAATATGTGTGAATGATGCACGCACGACCCGCCCCCACCCAAGTGCATGACTTGACGAGATTTCACCATGTATTCCATGTGCGTGTCAGACGATATATGTGCTCACGGTTAGATATGTTCTTTCACCAGAGGAGTTTGTATTTTTAATTTCATCAGACAAATGAAACAGGCTATTAAATTCATGACACAACTGACTGGTCTGTTTTTTCACCTCTTTTTTTTTTGTTCTTTCTTCTGCTGTCCCGTTTTACCTTGTTGTTCTGTTTTTTTTTCTTTTCATCCTGTACTCTTGTTTGTCCTGTTCTCTGGAACCTGAAGGTCACAGCAGAAGTGAGCGGTATGTACATCCTTCTGTTAGATGCTAATGAGCAGCACCAAATACAGGCTTTTATGGAGGTGATCCTGTCTCTGTTGCGGGGGGGGGGGGGGAGGGGTGTCGGATGTTGACAGCAAGCTCTTCAAGCACAGGCCTGCCAGGCCTGACAGAGGTGACAGACGTATGGTGTGTGAGTGTGCTTTTCTGCATTGTGTGTCTTGGTGTTTAGAGAGTGTGGATGTGTGTTGATTTGTGTATGTGTAAGCCTTTCTGTGTGTGTGTGTGTTTCATTAAAGCATGGTAAAATAGAGCACTGAGATCCAGTCTTGAGGGAATCCAACAGAAAATAGCAAAATGACACGGAGGGAGGGAGAGAGAGAAAGAGGACAAATACAGATGAGTGGAGAGGATCTTTTTCTGAAATACAATTCTTATCCCATAAGAAGAAAAAGCCATGCAAGGAGAATGTCTGATTCCAAACCCCATATTAACTGCTGGGTTGGTTTATATTTAGCACACTCTCCATTCATCTGTTCAGTTTTCATTGAAATTGCGTGATGCTCTTATTAACCAATAAAAGATGTATTGATTAAGCGTGGGCGAAGTCTATACAGTTTTATTGCTGTGATTGTTAATTGCCTTTTTAAGAGCACCAGCCCCCCCCCATCCCCCGGCATTCATACACAAAAATAGACACACACACACAGATCTGCAAGCATTGCTTTGTACTAGTAGATCTGTGTTGTACTGTAATCTCCATAACATTCCCAGTTACTGGTCTTTGCCCAATAACAATTATTAATATTAAATAAATTAATATTTCCTGCAAAACAGTAGTGAAATCAAAAGCGCTAAAAAAAAATTAAGTACATGAAGATATGAGATCGGCTGGCCTCATCTGTTCTTGGGCTTGAAGTATACACTCATTTACTAAAAAGGCAGATTTTATTTCCTGTGGACACAGTTTACATAAGCTACTGTATCCCTTGCAAATCTGAGTTTTTTCTCTTGTTTTTTTTTGTCAATGTCTTTTCTTTCCAAACGGGTTATTTTTTCTTTGAAGTGTCAGTATGTGACAATAAACAGGATGTTTTGACTACAGATAACAAAAAAAGGATTCAGCAGTAGCTGAAGGTTGTCCATAGCACTGAGCTGTCTCATTGGAATAGTTAGAACATTGATTTCTGCTATTGTGGAGGGGGGGGTTAGTCACTTCCACAGGAAGTAAGATTCATGTATTACTATGGCAACACTGCAGACCACTTCCAGTGTTGTCAGCGTCTGTAACATGGTGAGCACTCTATTCCTCCTTTTTAAAAATTTGCTCTCCCTCCCTTTCCAACCTTCATGTTTCTGAATTTTGGAACGAGCCTCATCTTCTCGAAATGGACAGCAATTACAGGCCGCCATGGTTGCTGCTTCCGGCCGCAAACACACACATAACACACCCCCACACACAGACGGCCAAAACCAAAATGGTATTTCTATTTTCAGCTAATCTCTAGAGAGCAAGATATAAGATAGAGCGAGAGAATATTATGGTCTGTGTAATAATTCCCCAAAATTCTGATTTGAAAAGGTCTCTCTCTGACTCTCTCTACCTCTATAAGAGTGTGTGTGTTTCTTTACAAAGTTGGAGGCTGTGATATCTTTCTCCATCTCTCCTCTCGTGACCTCTTCCTCGCTGTGAGGTGGTTCGTCCGCGAGGCTGGGGGTGCGGCTAGGAGGAAGAGGAGGATCGAAGAGTCGCTCAGGGCAACAGGAGCAGGATTTGTTCTCCGTACTCAGCAGAGACGGGGACGAGATCAAAGGACTTATTTCCATTAGTTGACGCTAAGTCATGCAGAAAGATCTGTATTCACACGTGTGTGTGTGTGTGTTTAACACAGGAAGCTCTTGTGTTAACAACATTCATTTAAATCTTTGATGTAAAAGCGTATATGGGTACACATGCTCTTAAAAAGAGCATAGTGTAATCCTTCTCTGGAAGGACTAATTCGAGAGAGAGAGGGAGCGAGAGCCTTTTTACTGGAGGAGATTCATTTTGGAGTTTTTGTTTCTTTTATTTATTCATCATATAGTACATTCTTTATTTGGAAAGTCATTACTGATATTTCAAATAAACAATTTCACAACCTTTTCTGTGTGGCTGTTTACGCTCCACACAAACACATACACACGGACTCTTTCCTGACTTCGCAGATATGCTCTGTCGTCCATTTTGCCGAACAACCTGTTTTAAAGTAAACAAACTGAAGGCAAGCTCGCATCTCATTTCATAGTGAAATTAGCTCAAACAAATCATTAATAATGAATTGCTGATATTGCGTGTGTAAGCTCTGTACTACGGCACCCCCCTCCCCCCCCCCGTTACATGTTTTAGACACATTTAGCAGACATTATGTTTATCCCCCTGGAAATTTTCCTGTTAACGTGGCAAATTATCCTTAATGTAATACACCAGGCTGTAGTGGTGCAATGTGGATCGTGTCTGTCTGGGTCATATTATATAAACAGCCTTTGGTGCAGCTGTGGTTGGAACATAAGCATTAACTACAGTTCTCCTGTAAAAGAGTAAGCAATGCATTTACCTGGTCTGTCCTCAGTGCTCAGAGCAGTTTATTTTCATCAAGTTCGATGCCTTAAGCATCATTTGTACCTTATAGGGAAAAAAAAAACAACAAAACAAAACGCCCCAGAATATGGGTAAAAATGCTCCTCACTTTCACCTGTACATATTCTGAGCCATCTTTGATATATGTCTGTCTGTCTGTATCTCTTTCTCTCTTTCTCTTTTCTCTTTCTATTTCTCTTTCTGAGAAAATAGCACAACCTTCCCATGAGTCTCATGGGCCAGCCAAGAAGATTTATTACCCAGAATGCTTGGGGGTATCTGCACAATCAATGGGGAAGAGGACAGCAAATCAGAGGGGAAAGAGAGACAGACGGACAGTCGGAGAGGAAGAACGTGTGAAGAGGAGAGTTATTTTAGAGTGTCGGAAGCTCAGGAGAGACAGAAGGTGGAGAATTGAAAGAAAAGGACAGAAGGAATTTCTAGAGGTTCAAATTGCATAGAATTATGGAGAGAGACAGAGCCAGTGTACGTGTGTGTGTGTGTGTGTGTGTGCGCATGTGCAAGCCAATGCATGCGGTTTCTTCATGCATCACGCTGATGAGACTGCAGTCATGTTTGACTTCTTGTTGCCATAGTAACGCGACTTCATGCCGCACCTGACCTATATATGTGATGTATGAACACAAACATGCATGGGGTATCTGCACACGTGACACACACCAGAGGTGGCAGCCGTACTGCGTTCCCCAAGCTCAGATCCTGAGATGGGCTTCACAGGATTAGAAATACATAGCTTCTCCATTTACTAGTGCAAGTACCATTCCTCCTCAGAATGCTAATATTTGACGTTACTGAATGAAGGCACACACACAGACTCATTGATTGAGTCGCTGAATCACTGAGTGTGTGTGTGTATGTGTGTGCGCGCATATGCTCTGTGTGATGTGCTAATGACTCAGTCAGAGAGAGTGACTCAACACTTCATTCATTTAAAACTCTCCGTCTCCCTGAGACAGACACACACACACACACACACACACACACAGCCTCACACAGGAGTTCAGTTTACTTAGAATAGAAATAGAATGGAAAAGTGCTTCTTTTTTTCTCTTGAAATATGTTATTTATGCACACACACACACACACTGCTTTTGTTCCCATCTGTCCAACCTGTCAGTTACGCTCTGGATAACAGAAATACTGATTGAAAAGCTCCATCGATGGAGTGAGCTATCAGACCAATAAAATAACTCAGGCATCCTCCAGCAATCTTGATTGACAACTCAACGCCCAATTACACACTTGAGCTCTTCTCTCTTTGTCCTGCTGCTGACTTAAAAGTTTCATCACTCTGTCAATCCCTCCTCTATATATGAGCATGTTTTTGAGAGAGAGATTTTAAGAAGAAAATCAAAGATAAAAAATGACAGTGAGAACATTATGAATCACCTTAAAACAATATACCAGCCACAAAATCTCAAACACATACGTACTGTTAGGAGTTTTGCGTCCCCACCAAAAAAAGATTGGTATAGCATAAAGCGCTTCCCTACACGGCTTTAACCCCATAGAAAAGGCCAGCTCTGTTACCCAATACACTACTCCACCTGGTGGTGGACATACAGCATTACACCCAGATACATCTCATTTATTTGAGTGCTTTATGAAATAATGTACTCCAGTTAAGGCAATATCCATCTACTTATTGAAGGCCTGGTTACACAGCATATGCTTGTGACAGAAGCAGGCATCATACATATCCACAGGATCAACTACTCATACGCTACAGATGTGGTAGATCAGAATGGTAGACTGTACCATCAGGAAGTCATCATTGTAGCATAGTTTATATATTAATTAATGTATATTTATATATGCTTATATGAACATTTACTCACTTTTTAAATTCATAAATATATATATCTTAACTATTTTAGGAATTTCATGTGGTTTCTTTCTTCATTTAAAGACACTAAGTTAATAATACTTCATGGGTTAGGACACATGAGGACACTACACACCATATGCTGCAGGTGAACTTGTCTTCTCTTGTCAGCTGTTCCCCAAGGGCAGAGGCTCCACTAAATATGCCTGAAGGTAGACAAAACCGTCTTCTTCTCAAAACATGCATGAGGTGCGATGTAGCTTATATGAACCACAGGGGGGACCTGGATTTTGACATGGCATTACGCGTTGAAATAGCATCAGCGGTCAGATAGGAGTGCGCGGTTCCTCGACCAAACTCCCTGGAAGACTGAAAACAGCAATAATAACAACAACAAAAATACAAACAGTGTCAAATGACTTCTTGCATTGTTCATATTTAACTAGCTGGACATGATCGTTGTGTGTCATAATTCAGAGCTCGGGGGTATTTTCTTTGTTCTTTGGAGGATGGTTAGTATTTTTAAGGACTGATCATACCGTCAGCGTTGAAAAGAGTTCACCAGTTACTTCCAATTATGTCAGCTCCTTTGATTCTGTCTCTCCAGCTCCATTTTAGATCTTTTTTTTTCTAAGTAAAACTACTGAAATTATTGATTTGCCAAAGATAGTAACTGCTGAAGATAGTTTGAAAAAGGTTCTGTAAAATGCTATTTTTCCTCTTTTTCCTTCAGGGTATTTGACATGTGTGGGTGCTTTTAGCGCCAGACACCACTGGGAAAACAGGAAAAAAACATTTAATAAACCACAGAAACACTAAAACTGATCTGTAGTGGTGAATTACTGTCTTCTGCAGTATTGAAAAAGTCACCAAAGCATTCAGATAAGACTGGCACTGGTGGTGGGTGCATTACTTGGCTCAAAACTCTCAATCCATAAAGGGGTTCAGTCAGAAATGGCCATTGGCGGCTTTGCGTCCCACAGCTATAGCTGCTATATCACAGGTGACTTGGCTACGACCGTTGCTATCGATGACTCCATTAAACTCCGCTCACCATCTGCTTTATTTGGACCCATCATAATTGCAAAAAACAACCCCCTCCCCCTCAAAAATAGCATGGAGAGCTCACACCAGCTGCTCTGTGGATGCAATCTGTCACTTAGCTACTCCCAGCTTTTAAATGGAGTAGGTCTTTAGACCGCTAACCACCCAGGGGGCAGTGTTCAGCATCCTGGCCAAGCCCTCTCGCTGGAAGGACACAGCACCACCCCCTGCTGTTCGGGGATGCTCCAACTGCCACACTGGATATGCTGTGCATCACATTGGGTAGCGTGGGGGGTTGGGCTTGTTGAGTCGCCGTGCAACCGTGCTCCCGTGCTAGGCTGCTCCCGCGGGATAGGCAGACGTCACGTATCGGTGCCGTTCCGGTTTTACCCATCCCCGCAAGTCATGAACAAACATGGGTTTCCATGACTGTGCTGGACAGAATTTCAGGTAAACTGAGGTTTGCTTCAAGAAAGTATGTGTTCTAACAAAATTCCATTCGCTATCTAAGGTTGCAAACGCTTGAGGCAGGAGATTCAGACAATTATCAGTTTGTGTTATGGTGTAGGTTCAGACTGTAACAGAGAACAGAGGGGAGATGGCGTTTGCTGTTTTGGTAATCAGTAAGGAGTTGAAAGTACCAGGCCAAAGCAACAAAAACACAAATCTAAAGAGAGAAAGTCAAATATGTTACTAATCAAAATCTGTGTAAAATTAGAGATAGCTTCCTTAACTCCACCAGGAGAAAGAGCTCAAAATGAACACAAATGGTGCTATTGGTTCACGACTCCATGTTTTATAAGAAATAAGAGTATCAAAACAATCTAAAATGGAAAAGGCAAGAAGTCAGAAGAAAACTGGCCATCCTTACATCAACCCAAAGTCACAAATTTCCAAATACCAACCTAAACCATAAACAGGCAGGAAGACTTACAGCAGGCTGAAGTGGGAGGGACAGGAACCAGCCAATCAGGTACAGAATTCGGAAGAAACCAATCAGGAGGAGCAGCAGCTAGGATAATGGAATATACCTGGAACAAACCCTGACAGACAAGGCCAGCCAAATAACGATGTTAGTTATCTTAGCGCTCGTCACGGCTATACTGGAAAGCTGTGCTCGTTCGCGGTGGTGTTGGGTAACACTGCTAGTTCTTCTTTCCTTATGACTGGAACAGCGTAAGGCATTTGAACATAATCATGCTCGAGTGAATTGGCCAAAAATTTAGTCACAATATGTTCGAATTTCATTAGCACTTTTCCACTGGCACGTTCTTGTACCAAAATCCCTACCGGAGCCGCACCTTTCCACCACAAAAATCACAGTTTCTTGGGCAGAAAAATCGGTGCAGTTCTGACCCCATTTGCTTGCTGGTCTGGCACCAGCGAACTGAAGATCGGACTCCTAGCATCACTTCGTGAAACTGTTTACCTCACTTACCGCCATTTACAGCTAAAAGCACGAGAACCACAGCAAGTACAGCAGTAATGAATCATCAGTGCTCTGCGGAAACAAGAGCGCTCTGTATTGAGCTGGTCTGTTCTTAAAAGGTTTTTAAAATCCTTATTTCCAGGATTCAACAGCAGTTCCAGCATGAGCACCAGCACTTTATTGGTGGCAAAGTGGCATGTGTGAGCTGTTATATTTATTTCAGAGAAATACGTATATCAAAAGAGATGCTTGACATATAAAGATTAAAATATTTTCTATACTGTGTATTTATAAAAGCTAATTCAAATATTCTCTCCTTGTTATCTGGGTGGTAATTCAAAGAAAGTGGGTTTAACAAACCATAAACTGTTTTTAAGTACTTAACAGCTAACCGTCTGAAATATCTAATAATAAATGAGCATGGAAACGCATTTAACTGACCTTTGAATAATTTCTGCTATGCTCAGACTGCTCGACACGAAGTCCTGTGCTCTGATTGGTCCTCACTTGTGTCTCACGTAAATTTTGGGTAACTTGCCGCTTGTGAGGCGACGCTTGTGAGCACTGTTTCGATCACCTGAATGAGAAACGGCACACCGTCGACCACTCGTTATCCTGGCGCGCGCACCTGTGTTTGTGGACTGCAGAACGTTGAGTGAAACGATTAGGGCTCGGCCTGAGTAAATTGAACTTAACTTCGAAAATCCTCGTCATCTGGTGATAGGATGAACGCAAGCAATAAAAAATTATTCCACTGTCGGAAAACTAATATTTACATATGCAGACTGTTAATACACTATAAAAGGTCACAGAGAAACAGAAGCAAATGATGACATTTAAAGACGGTCAAAACTGAGGAGCCTAAAGCTCAGTTCGTTATTCAACTCATATCGGTTATTTTGCTGCCCTTTAATGTGGGTTTCTTGTGATGATTTTTTATTTTAATTTAGCCTATGTAGCCTAAGGGTAATTAAACAGGGTAACTAATAGCAAAGAAAATCTAAATGTCTTTAAGCATAGTTTAAAATGGTAAGAGTTTTTACTCATAGCCGTTTAATTTCTGTAGTATGATTATAGTGGTAGTGTCTGTAGTAAGAGGGCTGTTTTCTACAGGATTTCGATATGTTGATTTTGTTACTTTTTATTCATTAGAAGGAGGAGCTTATGTTGGCTAGTTCATGCATGATTGAATAATTATTTGGTCTTACATTATTATTACTTGGTCTTACATACCTACTTAGATGGCGTAACCTCTAATATAGCATGGCATGCTATTTCTATGAGAGAGTGGGCCAGTGAGAATTTCTTCATAATTAAGACTCATACTTTCACTCGTTCAAGCAACACCTACATTCAGGCCTGGATAATTCAGTTGGCTGAGTATCTGACTTTTAATTTCAAGGTACAAAAAAACCCAAAAGTCTTCTTCTGCAGTCAAAATTTCAAACGCAATCACAAGTAGAACTACTTAAGCCAATCAGCTAAAGGACTCCAACCACCTTCCTACTGCCCCCCATTCCCCTTCCAAAAAAAATCTGCTAACTTTGGGCTTGACTGTTTTCTATTAAAACTGACCTACCACGTTGTACATAGGCCCTAGCCATGACTGTATTGGCCAGCCCCGTTATCCAAGATAAGGCCAGTCCACTTGACATGAAGTGAACGTGGGAAAAAAAATCAAATCCTTAGCTGGTGCTTTAGCTTCCCTGGTATGATCATGCCTGCCGTTCACCCAAGAACGACACATCCTGCCGTGCTGATAAATACGTAAAGCCACTCTGGATATGAGCATGGCCGGGGGAGGGGGTGGTGTAAAGCGAGGTAGAGTCAGTAAGTACAAAGGACAAGCCCTGCAGTAAACCCAAAGTATACGCCCTGCAGTAAACCCAAAGTATACGCCCTACTGTAAACCCAAAGTATACGCCCTACAGTAAACCCAAAGTATACGCCCTACTGTAAACCCAAAGTATACTCTCCAACTGTAAACCCAAAGTACTCCATTGCACACATTAAAAACCCTCACAACACAATAAGCCTTAATGCTTATCTCTGTTTTGGCACTCATCACATGAACAACAAAAAGACAGTACAAAACAATAATACATAACATAACAGGCAGATGAGAGGCTTAATTATTTGTTTGGTACTATCAAAAACAAAAAACTTCTGCTTGCTAAACAATTGTTTGAAACACAGTTTAAAGGCTCTTTCTGTGTGACTACACTCTATATGTGGGGGAAGTTTGGGCCATAACAAAGCTGCACAATCTATTCTTATCCAACTGGTTTTGAAAACTAAATGGACTAAAAATTGTGTGAGTATCTTTAACCAATAAAATGTAATTATAGTACGTTTTAAAAACAAGTTTTGTTTATTTAAATCATACCTTCACCTGAAAGAGACATCTGAATCACAGCTGTGGTAGTTTTTACTTGTTTCCATGGTAACAATTCCTAATTGAAAGGAAAGTCTTGCAAAAAAAGACACTTCTGAGAACACCCTTTCTCTTGCTTAGGGCACATATGTGGCAGAAAACACCACAGTGTCTCAGGTCCATCCTGACCTGTCCCTCACAGTGTGCATCTCGGAAATATTACTAAGATTAGCCTTCCATCATTCATGCTTTTGTTACCTCAAGATTGGACTACTTCAAGGCTCTGTTAACTTGTTGTCCCACTAAGATCTGAATGAGCTGCTGTTTATCCCAAATATGGCAGCTAGAGTCCTTATCAGAACCAGAAGCCCTGCAGGAGAGTTCCTGCTTACCTACTCTCAGGACCAGTGTGACCAGCATGGAGCCACCAACATGTTCCACTGCCTAACCAGCTGTGCCTGTCAGGTTCATCTACATGTAGCACTGTCTCTCCAGCTGTGCCTGACAGGTTCATCTACATGTAACACTGTCTCTCCAGCTGTGCCTGACAGGTTCATCTACATGTAGCACTGTCTCTCCAGCTGTGCATGATAGGCTCATTAGTAGGTGTTACTTACCCTCCTGATGAGATTAAAACCCACAACTGTGTGTCACTGGGACTGTAGAGAACAGCACATCACCCCTCCCTCTGTACTCCTGTAGGACTGTGTGTTTGGTGTTTTCTCTGGTTATGATTTATTAATCCAAATACCCCATGAAAAGATTAGACTCATCTCACTTTTCCATCCATTGTTGTATGTTTCACTAATGGTTTAATAACACACCATTCTCATAATAAAGAAAATGTATTCATTCTGTGTAGTTAGTTGATATCCACCAGAGGAGGATGAGTTCCCATTCTGAGTCCTCTCAAGGTTTGGTTTATGTCTGCAAAGCCTTGGAATTGTACCCGGCTTATTTAAAAAAAAAACTAAAAAAAAAGGGGCAGAGGGATTTTAAACGGTGTGACTACCGGGGAAGGCGAATTATTATCTGTCTGACGGTCACACCCTAATCCAAAACTTTTCCATTTCAAATACATAAAATAGCACAGCCATATATTTTTGGAGGAAGAGAGTTATGGCGCCCGCTGTTCACAAATAGTTTTCGCCATCGTGTTTATGATATGGACGAAAAAGCCCCTTAAGGCACGGTAACTTTGGTTTAATACAAGCCCGTGTCGCACAGTGACCCCACTCAAGGTCACACTTTATATCTTTATATACAGATTGACACAGAGACTTTAAAATTCAAGTCAGTTTTATTTAGCTGTTGTCGCAAAGCAGCATTACAGATGTCAGAGTTCAAGAGAACCTTTTGTCAATAGCAGACTGAACAGTTGTCGCTTAGATCTTGGCATCTTCTTGGCCAGTGTATGTGTGTGTGTAAAAGTAAACATTTCTTTCCTGGATCCACAATGAAGGAGATCAAGAATTGAAATAATCACCCGGAGACCGAAAGCTGAACGGCTATAGACCTTCCGCAATGAAAAAAACAAGAAGAGAAACGGTGCATGGATGTATAAGATACAGTGATGGTTAAGACATGAACAGAAAGCCAAAACCTCATTTAGACTTCATTAGAGGAAATGCAGTTTAACATTCTATCCACCTTGTGGCAGCAGAGACCTGTTATGTACTTCAGGCTTTTAGGGAACACTCCGCACTGCATGTGTTAAGCATTTTCCTGTGAGACAGATTAAATAATTATGTTTATGGTAATATAGTGGTGCTTTATTAAACTGTCGTTGGAGGCGCACATAATTTACAAATTTTCAATAAAAATGGTGAAAAGATTCCACTCTAAAAAGATTTTTGGTTAACAATGACACTGATATCAAGCACCATCATATTCCTCTCAAATAATCCACACACGCTGTTTGTAGCGCCCCCTTGTGGAAAATCTCCACACGACCTGAAAATGAGTTTCCAGTTAACATGTGGTCCCCTCATCCCTGTCAAATAATGTCAGCAATACAATTTAAATGTGCAGTAAAGGTTGAACAGTACTGAGAAAGGGAGAGTTAAACCCTAACCTTAAACACTTGAGGTTATCCAGATTCAGTGTGAAATTTTCTAATTGCTACATTACAATAAATATTTGTATTGTGACTGAGAATCAATACACAACACAATACACAACAGACGCTGAACTAAGGCACTGACTGCCAAGAGCTGCAGCTTACCCAGTGGTACCCACCTCACCCCAATCACACAACATAGAAAAAAAGGTGAAGCTGGTACATCAGCTGGATAATTGATCATAGCATCTGGAGAAAGGAGCTGAAAGGAACCTCAACTCCTGAAGAATATCATCCCCAACTCCTGAAGAATATCACCCCAATTCCTGAAGAACATCACCCTAACTCCTGAAGAACATCACCCCAACTCCTGAAGAACATCACCCCAACTCCTGAAGAACATCACCCCAACTCCTGAAGAACATCACCCTAACTCCTGAAGAACATCACCCCAACTCCATCACCCTGACTCCTAAAACAGAGAATCATATTGGAGGAGGAAAAAGGGCAAAAGGAGAAAAGAAACGGCTCTCAGCAGGTTGGAAAAGTCCATTACACTCCATAGGGTTTCTGGCCAGCTGGCAGAACAAATAGCACAAGTGTTAATGTCATGGCTGAATTTGAGAATCGAGTCATGCACTGACTGTCATCCTGTAACATCTTTCAAATAGCTGATCCATCTGATTGTGCAGGCAAGAGACAATGCAGTTTAGAAATGATAAAATGTTTGATTTTACAGACTCAGATCAACATCAGAGGTTGGTAGCTCATTTTTGAACAAACTGTACCTTTAAGAGTTGTTTTCATGGGTTTCATGACTGCATGAAACCCATCATTTTGAACATGACGTGTCTGGACTCATGGTGGTGCTACTGAGAGGGAGGCCAGAGGTGTAGACCAGTGAGTGGAGTCAGGTAGAGACGGCATAGACCCAGCTGTTGAAGTGACCCTGCTCTGGAGTCTTCCAGGAGGTGGAGGGAATCGCTTTGTCCTGCTGCCTGCTCCAGGACTTCCTGACAGACTCGTCAGGCCGAGATGCTGTAGGGTCTGTGGGAGGCATGTTAGAGGGGTGTGGGAGGTGTGTAGGAGACACTTTTTACAGGTAAAGGAGAGATGAGAGAGCAACCAGGAATGACACTGGAGAAGGAGTCCTGAGATAACAAAGAGTCCAAAGAAAAGGTGTGAGAGAAAGAAGAGTGGAAGCAGAGGAGAAGAGCACAAGATTTAGGGAGGAAACAGACTGGGATGCATGAGTCACTGATAAAGATGAGGGACAGAGTCAAAAAATAAAGCTGAGATTGAGAAGGGAAAGACATGTTGACCTAGAAAGAGTCAGAGGAAGTAAAAAATTATGAAAGAGAAGTGCTGAAGTGGCTAAATGAAAATGCACCAAATAGGAGGAAGACAAAGTTGGAGAAGAAAGAAAAAAACAGAAAAGGAGAAGGAGAAATGGGAAAAATACAAAAAAAGAAATGGAGACCAGTAAAACATGAAAAGGAAGCTAAAGGTTGTGTAGTGGAGGCTCCCTGAGGAGCAGTCAGACAAGTTTACTCCATGTGTCACAAAAATGCTAATGAATGTACCACAGATACAGTGGCAGTTTTGGAGACCTCATGCAGATTTGTCAGACGTTAGTTATCCTAATGGCAGATGTAATGGAGGGTGTTTGTTTTCTTTTTTAAAGGAGTTATTGTGTAACTGGAAGAAACCACATTCAACAGAGCACACAGTACACACAGAGTTCAAATTTCCAACAGAGAGCTCGTGCATATCATTGCTTGCTCAGTTGTAAAACGCCATCTGTCTTATTTTATTGTACATCTTATGGCTAACTTATAGTCCAATAACATTCTCTGTGAGCATGAATAACACTCCTCCAGTGTGCAGTACTGGGCATACTCCCTAAACTTATGCTGAGAGCATAGCAATGTGGTTTTACTGTGTATGTGAGGACTGGGGCATCCTGCAGGCTATAGCCACACTTCAGTGATCCTGACCTTCTGACCAGGGTGAACAGCTCCTGCCCAAACAACAGCTGTAACTTTTGGCTGGGCCATTTCAGACACTGACCAATGGGAAACAAAGAACTTTATGAATATATGAATATATATTAGAAACTAAGAGTTTTTCTTATGATGGACATGTTTCTCTTTACAAGGGCCATTTGGAGTAGAATGCCACTGGCTTGAGACTGGAGCTAGTCCTGCAGCACTGGGACAGTACTGTTCCTATTCTTATGTCTGACGCATCCACCTCCACTTTGAATGGTTTAGATCGATGCTACAGGATGGCATGTATAGCCTCATGTATTGTAAGAGTTTGGGAGCAAGAGTGGCCAGCCATTTTAAATCCAAGACGTAGAATAACACATCAAGTATGTTCCTTGAAATATTGCAAAATTGAGTTTGGGAGGGGGGTGAGGGGTGGGATGTATTTTACTAATTTTTCCATAGTGCTTGAGTAGATCAAATTTGCATACCAGTGTTTGGCTTTTGAATAAAAAAGAAAGAATGGGCAAGTTTTGAACCATCAGTGGGAAAGTGCTACCCAACCACACATTATAAACAGCAGTTTGACTTCTTCCCAGTAACATCATCAAAAGAACTGTAATTTAATACAAGAAATACATTTGAACAAATCCTTAAAACCAACTGACCAGAAGGTGTCACTGACAGCTCTGACAAGACAGGGACAAACTTCAATTCATTTTGCAACTTAATGGCTTCACACACACAAGTGCCGGAACGTGGACATGGGCCGAAATTAAAAAAAAAACCCAGAAAGCAGCAACAGTAGGTTCACTGGTCATTGGGTGCAAGAGATCCTGGATTCAAATCCTAGAAAAGCCTATTGTTTATACTTTGGTTCCACAAGTAAGTGGCAGCCTGCTTCACTGCCTCCATACGATGAAATGACCTTGGCTTTTTACAAATGTCCAGCCGTCATTTGTTAGCATTACAAATCTGCAGTGCTCGGGCAGCCCAGCGCACTCATGTAGTTGGCAGAATTTGAACCTGCATAGGGAAACCCTAACAGAGTTCTAGCCCATCACCTTAACCAATCAGCCACAACTACAGCAAGGCCAAGGGTGACAATGCACAGCTCTGCCACTGAAGAGCAAAAGTCAAGTGTGAAAAACATGTCAGAAGCATGACTCGAACCCTCCAGAGGAGACTGGCCACTTTTCTGTGCAAGACAAGGCAGGTTTTACAGAATACATCCTGTGTACAAAATGAATGGAATTGTATGGATTTACAATTTGTAACTCAGGATGTGATTGGTGCTAGAGTGTGTGTGATCTTGACTGGGTGCTGCATACTGATCAAAGGGCCAAAGACTGGATAGTAGTAGAAGTAGTCAAACAGGTCATGTTCATATCTGACTGGCAAGCACCCAGCTTCTTTCTTTGGGCCTGCCCCCCTACCAGTCCACCAAGTATTGCATTCCTCCACATTTTTGGTCATTCCTTTCTTCTGGAGTCGAACAAAGCACAAAGAATAGGCCGGTTTGATTTCGATGCTCCTTTGAGGCAGAAGATTGAAAGTAGGGAAAGAACACTGACCACTCACCTACATGAAGTTCAGATGTTTTACTTCAGTCTGAAGGAACTGGAGGTTCTTGAAGTCTGTTGTGATAACATACATATGCTGGGTGCCCTCTAGCCAATACCTTCACTCCAAAATGCCAGTTCAATGTTTCCTGGCTCTTAGCTCACCATACCAAGTTTCTCTCCGCAGGAGATAACTTCATGGAAAAGTATGCCACTGGCATGAGCTTGGGACTAGTCCTAGAGTTCTGGGACAGTAAATCAAATTTATATAGTGCTTTTTACACACATTGTCATACAGCAGTTTTATAAATGCATGGGTCAAAATCCCTGATGAGCAACCCGAAGACAACGGTGGAAAGGAAAAACTGGCCGACTGAATTAAGACTAATGGGTTCTGTTACAGGCCTACTTGAAATCCCCAAAATACATTTCGTAATTTTTTTTACATTTACAAGAAAACTAAATGTGGTATCTAGGATTATCTTCGTTGTTGTTCTATCTAGTAATTTGACCACATTAGACAGTGGATGTGATTAAGGATTAAACTGAAGTTACCATCACCTTCTTTTCAGGAGAGTCACATCTGAAACTTGAGCAAGAATCGTCTTTCTCACTGTTCATGCTGTTTGTGTATCCAGTTTATCTTGATCATCCCTGTGTTGTCAAAACTATTTCAAGTATGTGCTGTTTGTAGAAGCTGTCGTTCTAGCCGAGCTGTGTGTTTTGTCTGTTACTGGCTGAGGGTAGAATTTGAGTTGGAGTGTAGACAGGCTGGGGTACATTCGTCCTGAGCAAATAATACTGAGCCAAAATAGGTTACTGTGTGATTTACACAAACACAGGGCTTAACATGGGGATAATGTTCAATCACAGTCAACTTCTGATTTTTTTGTTTGTTTGTCTTAAGCTTTGCTGCATTACACTCATATAATTAAGTAATTAAGTGTGATACAGTATGCCGGGTTTGCCACTGACCAATACTCCAAAGCAGAGACAGTCAACTCAGAATGGCATTTTTAAAATAAATTCACACCTTCAGACAGAGAAAATACCGACAGTAGCCTTTTCTATAGGGTGTGTGCTTATCTCAGTTCTAAACCTTTACAAAGAGCGCCACCCAAGAGAATCATCGCTCCTTTTGAGTCACGTCACAAATTAGCCTGCGATCTAGCGCGGGGCCTCCCACCTCCTCGTCTCTTCTTCGCGCCTCCGCCCACGCGTGACATCTGAGAGAGAAACAGAGAGACAGAGAGAGAGACAGACAGAGAGAGAGAGAGAGAGAGAAAGAGAGAGAGAGAGAGAGGAAAGCAAAGTATCGTTCCGTCAGGGAACGAAGAGGCAGACAAGAACGTGAATGTGTGAGTGCGAGCTGTGGACCTGTGTGCATGGCGCCTGTCTGACTGAACGTCTTCACTGAGACGTTGCAAGTGGATTCAAAACTGGGATTATATCTTGTCACCAGCATCGCACTCTATACGGGGAGGCACAGACACGCCAGGAGGAGCGTTTTTGGCAATAAGGAAAGAGAAAAAAATCAGGGAGGCTTGAAATCGAAGCAAATATGCCAGCATTTTAACGGAGATTTCTTACACTGCCTTCTGAGCGAGAATAAGGTGCATCACCAGTTAACATCAGTGTACCCTCATAATTAGTGTCGCGGTATTAGTGGTTAGCCTTGTCCCAAAACCAGGAAAAAAAACACCGCTACATCTTCGCTGTATTGAATATTGAAAAAAGACCGCGGATAAATCGGACATTTCTCATCTTTCACTGAAACAACAACAACAAAAAAAACGACGTTTGGGTTAATTTTTTGGGTTGATGTGCGTGTCGGTGAGCACGCACATACGATCCCAACTCGAACCCAAGGCAAGTAAGTATACAGATAACTACTGGCGTGTCTTTGTGTGCGTTTTCCGTGGTGTAACTGTTCAGTGACATTATTCCCTCCCCAAGCTTGTAACACAGACTGTGCCTTTACGCAAAGAAGTGAGACAGGCGAAAGTGCTACCTTTTACGTTCACTTCGTCAACATTCAACAAGTAATATTTTGTTTCTGCAGTCTTGTGGTCTCTTGTGTTTTCACAGCGACTGCTGCGATCATTCTCGCGCCAGATTCACCAGGCTTCACGTGAACTGTCATGGCACGTTACGCGTTCAGGTTTACACGAAACTAGCCTAGTTACATATATGTCGCACATACGTTGGATCTGACGGAACGAGCCTTTGTCAGTGCGACGTCCCGAACGGCCGTAACTCTTAGATATCAGTAATTATACTGGTTCTTGTACAATATGTACTGGTAAAATTCTGTATGGTTTTGTGCGCGTATCTACTATGGCTAACTATTGGCATATCTGTAGCGGAAGGATGAGTAAGCCGACGGAGGGAGGGGTAGGGGGGAATGAAATGGAGGAACGAGATGCTAAAAATATTTAAAGAAAAAGTGACATGGAGAATACAGAAGATGGTCATTTATCTCTGTATCTATTTTTCTGTCCATCTTCCTATATATGTGTGTATATATGTGTATATATACATACATACATACACATATATTCAGAATTTTTGTAATTCACACAATTTTTTTAAATATTCTGTATTTATTACTACAGTACACTGCAGTCTATATATATATATATATATATATATATATGTGTGTGTGTGTGTGTGTGTGTGTGTGTGTGTGTGTGTGTGGGATAAAAATAGCAATCAAAAGGGGTGTGTTGTGGGGGACTCTCCATAAAGGAGAGTTGGGCCCTACATACTTACATGAAAGGGCTGAGAAAAATATGTGAATAATTTAAAAGCTGAGCTCTCTGTCCAGTGAGACAGTGAGTGTTCCAAACTCAGCATCCTATTCCCTTTACATCTATAAATTATAATCTTTTTAATATTAGTCCTTTTCTACTCCTGTTTGTCATCTTATGCTGCCATTAGTATAAACAGTGGACTGATCTCAGATCAGTGTCAAACAGCAACATCCACCAAAGCCATTACTGTGTATCCTGTACATTTTGTTGGACGGGCATAGTTAGTGCCTTAGCCCAGGCTTACTTAGACTTCATATAAAAAAATGCTGATTCTGTTTTCAACTACATTAGTACTCATGCAGGCCATTAAATTCAATGCAAATTTAGGGGAAACACATTGTGAGTAGTAATTATCTGTCTGATTCAGAATCAGTTTATATATTACATGTGCTGCTCAGTAAGTGGTGTGGGCAGGGTTTTCTGGACTATACAAAGACTCTGGCAAGAAATTTAAATATGAACTTCTGATATACAAGCAAATTTTGGTGTCAAATTAGCCTTCACAGCAGAAATGTTAGTATTGTGTGTTTTACTATTTTGTAATGCATTTTTGGTTTGTGTGGGTAATTTGAAATTAGGTTTCAGCATGAGCTGAATGTCACTGCATGTTTTCTCTCCATGCTGTTTACTAACATTCACACCTTTCCATCTCATCCCCTTTCTTTGCTGTTGTTTCTATTGTCCACCACCTCTGATATTTACCTCAGTCACCTCTGATACTTACCTCAGTCACCTCTGATACTTACCTCAGTCACCTCTGATACTTACCTCAGTCACCTCTGATACTTACCTCAGTCATCTCATCAC
>JAOYMR010000007.1:18009740-18022752 GCA_025802075.1 Tenebrosternarchus preto | reverse complement strand
CACCTCTGATACTTACCTCAGTCACCTCTGATACTTACCTCAGTCACCTCTGATACTTACCTCAGTCATCTCATCACTACCCCTTCCTTTGCTGCTGTTTGCAGTGTCTACCACCTCTGATACTTACCTCAGTCACCTCTGATACTTACCTCAGTCATCTCATCACTACCCCTTCCTTTGTTGCTGTTTCTACTGTCCACCACCTCTGATATTTACCTCAGTCACCTCTGATACTTACCTCAGTCACCTCTGATACTTACCTCAGTCACCTCTGATACTTACCTCAGTCATCTCATCACCACCCCTTCCTTTGTTGCTGTTTCTACTGTCCACCACCTCTGAAGGTGGATACTTACCTCATTCATTTTGTCGTTCTCCCCCCATCGTCCAGAGCATCTGCCTTCTTCCTAGACCACTTACAGCTCCGAAGAGGGTCTTCTTTCACTAATGATTTAGAGAAAGTATATTACCTATTTTTCATGCAGGGGTTTAAGGACTATATGAATGTATAACTAATCTAATGACCGTAGCGGCCCATGAAAGATATCCTGCTGCTCCATCAGAGATCATCAGAGCATGGGACTGATTTAAGACAACTTTCATTCAGATTTATGTGGTCAGTCATAAATGTAATTCGTAGGATATCCCAATACAACATTTATACACAACATAAAGCCAGGATTGCAGCCATGCTGTTACAGTACTGATCTTTGTCATGGTTATAGATGAATCTCAGTAACAGTGTTTTTAGTGGTTTGTTGTACTGTGCACTGATGTTCACGACTCTGTATAACCCCTCTATTTGTATGATGCTGTACTTGGTACAGTACAATATTATGTTCTGCATCTATTTCCTGACATGAAAAAAAACGCCAGACTGGTGCTCAAATACAGACTGCTAAACTCAAGCCGGCACATTTTGTATCGACATTTTTTGTTTGTTTTTCAGTTTAATTGAGACAAGATTCCCCTCCGTCGCATGACAGTCAGAATCCTGATTGTGTCTGTGGGTGCCACCATCCATGTTGTCTTGTTTGGATTTCATGATGAGAGCACGAAGTGCTCTCCCTGACACACGGCAGATACACACACGAAGCTTTCACAGTCTTATTGTGCTAATTACAAATAGTGCCAACATTAGGAGAAGCGATGCAGTGTGCAAAATGCACAACCTAAAAGCTTCCATAGGGATGGTCTGGTAGCACAGGATATGTCGCTCTCCTGCATTAGAAGTAGGATCACCTGCTGGTTGTTCATTCGTAATTATGTAGGGAAAAAGCTATGCTTATTACAATGCTGACCCCACCAGCTGCCTGTGTCGGTATGACATTGACACTCCACTGTCTTGATTTTACGAGTGTTTTAAAAGCTAAAGCTGATGTCATGCCTGTCTGGGCTCATGTCTGCCGGTAAAGGTTATTGGTTAACTCAGGCATTCTGTAAGCCCCCCCTCCACCCAACAGCCAGACTGTTGTGGTTTGGTGACGCAAGGTGGAGGTCAGCTGTTATGGTCCAAGTGAGGGGTTGTGGAAATTGGAGAGATCATGAGATAAGTGCTTCTACCTCCAGTCTGTGAAGATCCCATAGTAGGGCTGGAGAAAAAGATCTGTTATCCATTGTTTGAGCCCAGTCGTCAATCCTAGGCAGCAGAGCGAATCGAAATAGACTTGGTGTCGAATCGAAGTGCGAACGCACTGAATAGTGAACAGGACCTGCTGTACAGCACTGTCCTGGGAAACGTGTGACCTAACATGGGTTCTAGAACGAGCCTTGTGCTGGGAGCTGATTGGGGAGCTGATTGGCTCACAGGTGGCTGACTCATTGAGAAGAAAACCAAGCAAAAATGAAGGAGCAAGGATTGGTTGATCAATTGTAATCCAGCCAGGGATATGGTCCGATACTGTGTCAAGAGCATGTCGAAAATGAATGGGAGATGGGTAAATGGAAGTGTAATAGCTTGTACACTGTCATGCTGCGTGGCAGCAGTGTTAATATGCTTGCTCTCCCTCTCTTTCTCTCTCTCCCTCTCTCTCTCTCTGTCTCTCCCTCTCCCTCTCTAGACTCCCATTGCTGTAATTACTGATAACCTAATGAAGACTGAGAAGGTATAGAAGCTTATGAGAGAGGTTTGAAAAGGGTTCCAGGTTACAAGATCAGATTCTTTTTTTGTTTAGATTCTTCTCTGTTTTCCCTTCCTACAGTACCCTGTGATGCAGACTCCTGATTTATACAGACTTAGATGTCTCACTGTGTGTGTCTTTCTGCTCTTTTCACTCTCCAGACCTAAAGGCCTAGAAATAATGGGCAAAGGGCTTGCATGTTTACACTGGATAAAAATCCATTTTCATACCCTTCCCTACTAGATAAGTGTCAGTTTATACAGCCAGAAAGAGAGTACGATTGCACAAACACACACACGTGCCACCCCCCCCCCCCCCGCATATGCCCACACACACACACCCCAGTGATTACAACCATAGGTTCAGCTAGCCAAGAACAGAACCACACAACAAAACAAGATGCATATATAGCACACAGTCGCTTCCTCAGAAAAGAATGTGGCCTTTTAAAACTAGCTGTTCGATGACCTCTGATGCCACCTGCATGGGTGTTAGGTGACCACTCACCCCACATCACTCATGATGAGAGGATTTCAGCCCTTTTCAATATAATTTTTCAAAATAATATCGCAGAGTGAGTTTAATTTCTAAGTAGAAATTTTGGCCTTTTGTTTGGCAGTCTTGCCAGAGTAAGAATTTGTTTGCTTTTGGAATCTACGTGAGCAGGTGTTTATCCACAGAATAGATCTGGATTTATTTAAGTCCATTTGAGTAAATGTATAGGAGCACAGAGTAGCACGTGAAGTATTAGCCATGTATTTCTAGTCTCCAGATTGCGATATAGGGTGGTGTGACTGCTATCCACAGGTTTCAGCTTCAAAGATCTACCTTTTGATACTCATTTGCTTTAAGAGGTTTCAACAGATCCGTAGTAGTTACATTACATTACATCGTTACATTACAGGAGCTGATTTTCTGTCCCGCTCACCATTGGATGGAAAAATCCCAGTTCTTGGTTTACATGCCCCTGTGGCGTCGAGAAACCCTATTGGCCGCCGCAGCTGGTAATTGAAAGCCAAATTTGCTTGCCTGTTTGCTTGTTTCACTTGGCTGATTCCTCCTTTCCTCCGCCTTCCCTCCTGGTGACCCGATGCACACTGCCGTGTGGAGCTCGAGCTGATTTCGCACTTCTGATTCAGCTTAGGAGCCGCGGTGCTGACGATTCGCTAACGAACTTGCAGGAAACTGCCGAGTGCATTTACATCTGAGCAGCACAGTCCTCAAACTTTAAAGATGCACTTTTGGGATTATCCTGTTGAAATTTGGTTTAAAAATGGCAACCATATATTACTGTGGATTTACTATTTATAGCAAAGGTGAAGTCTGGAAGTAAATCCACGCGCAGTGCATCTTTGCTGATGCTATGGAATAATTGTGAATAGTGCTGATTTGTTGACACCAGAATGTCTGCGGTTAACTCACCGAGCAAAGCTGGACGCAGGCAGACAATCACGAGCCGGGGTTGTCGGATCGTGGCAACACTTTACTGCAGTCTAAAGCAGCAGAACCGTTGCACTCTGATGCAAGGGCAAGTTCTGGCCTCTGCGTAAGACATCCCTCCCTCTACACTCCCTCTCTCTCTTTCTCTCTCATGGTATCTTTCTCCCTCTTCCACTCAACTTTCCTCAGTCTCCAGGCAGTTGCGATCACTCCATGCCTGTGTGGCGGGCATCATCTCCAGCAGCCCTCTAACGCCCGGGATAGACCAGCCTGAGGTCTCTCGTAGCCCCGCCCCCTCTCTCCCCCGTTCTTGTGGTCGCTATGGTGGCGATTGCTTGGCCTCTTGCAGGCCAGAAATCCAGGCTTTGGTATTGCCTGCTGTATTGCACTACAAGGGAATTATTGATTTAAGAGGAATGAATCTTTTTCTTGGTGTAAAGCATATAATAAATCACATAGGGAGGATGAGGTGTTTTCAGTCTTACAATCGAGCACACACACAAAACACCTACACTGCTCTGAAGAGTGCGCTCCTCTTGGCATGCCTGTCCCATCATACTGGAGGCCTGTGATGTCGTAGCAGTGGGATTTTCTGTAAGGCGGGAACACGTCTGTGATGTCATAACAGAGGGGTGTTCTGTAACGCAGGAGCACGCAGGTGATGTCATAGCAGATGGGGTTTTCTGTAACGTAAGAGCACGCCCTGTGATGTCATAACAGAGGGGTTTTCTGTAAGGCGGGAGCACGTCCGTGATGTCATAACAGAGAGGTGTTCTGTAAGACGGGAGCACGTCTGTGATGTCATAACAGGGGTTTTCTGTAAGGCAGGAGCACGTCTGTGATATCATAGCAGAGGGGTTTTCTGTAAGGCAGGAGCACGTCTGTGATGTCATAGCAGAGGGGTTTTCTGTAACACGGGGGACACACCTGTGATGCGGCCACGCGCCTACCTTATTCACAGTTCCAGCAGTTTATAAATAACCGTTGCAGCCTGCAGGGAGACACACTCATCAGGCGTTATCATTAGGTGTCAACGGGAAAGGTTTCTTCCATTTTTGTTCACTCTATTTAGATCTTTCTGTTGACCTCCTCCTTGTGCTCTCTCTCTTTCTCCCTCTCTCCCTCTGTGTGTGTGTGTTTTCCCTCGTTCTCAGCAAATACAGGCACAATCTGGCAACTTTCACCTGGTGCTCATTTTGCATGACTGCTTCTGTTTCACAGAGAGGGACAGGCGAGAAAGATGGAAATGCAGGGGGGAGGACCGACCAGAGCCGATTTGAGGATTCTGGGAAAAGGATCATGGAGAAAAGCGGATGTGTGTGTGAGACTGTGTGTGTGTATGTGGGAAGGAGGCAGCCTTACATAGAGAGAGGATAGTGTTGTCACTGCATTGAAGGGGGAGGGGACTGCAGTATTCTGCTGCATCCCTGCACTGCCCTCTTCAACCACCCGGTGGCGCCTCTGCTCATGAGAGGGAGTGAACTATGGGGAGATGAGGGTAGAGCAAGAAAAAGAATGGAAGAAAAAAAACCATAGAGGCCAGTTCAAACGGCGTGTGCTGGACCGCAAGGAACTGCTGCCCTGCAGAGAGAGGCAACACGCCGGTGAAAGCGCCATTTCTCTGACTCTCTCTCTCTCTCTCTCTCTCTCTCTTTCTCTCTCCATCATTCTCACTCTCAGACCTGTAGTCCGTATCTTTCCATTCTGACATCTGTGCTTCTCCTCCTCTTCCTCACGCTTGCTTCCTCTCCATTCTCTTTCCTCTCCCCCTTCCTTTGATCTGCCCTCGCTTCCACGTCCGTCATGCTGCACCTCTCCCCGTCTTACCCTCTCTTCCTCCTCCTCCTCCTCTGTGCCCCCTCCTCCCCGTGAGCCTCACATCTCACGTCATCTCTCTGCCTTATCCTCCTTTCTCCTGCACTCCCTCCATCCCAGCTCTCCCTCCTCTCTCTCTCTCTCTCTCTCTCTCTCTCTCTCTCGTCTCTTCCATTCACATTCCCTCTTCTCCGCTCTATCTCTTTACGTACTGGATGGATTTTTGTGATTTTGCCAAGTACAGAAGCATAATGGACTCAGTCAGCATTGTTCCATTCTCCCTCCCCTCTCTCTTTCTCCTCCCTTTTTACATCATTCGCTCCGTCCCTCACTCCCTCCCTCTCTGTCTCTCTCTCTCCCCCCTCCTTCTCTGTGCTGGTCCGTTCTCTGCCTTTCTCTCCAGACCTGTGTCTCCCTCCCCCCCACTTGCTGCAGTGTTTTTGCTAATATATATTAGTGTCACTGCAGTCGTCCCTTTCTCTCTCTCTCTCTCTGTCTCTTTCTCCCTCTGTCTCTGTCTCTCACTCTCTTTATGTTTGTGTGTAATTTTAGATTTTTTTCTGTGACCACTGACACTTGGCTCACACGCATAAACACACACACTCACGGGACACTCACACACGGTGGAATGATAGAGGACAGGGTAAATGTCGTTTGAGCTGTAAACGCAGGCTAATTAAACTCCTCCCCCCTTACCACTCTCTCTCCGTCTCGCACCACTCATTCATTTCCACACTCTTCTGTTGCTACCTTACACACACACACACTGCAGCTCATTCACACACACACACACACACACACACATTCACTCACTCATCACAAAGCTGAGCTGACTGCAGTTCTAGCAAAACACACAGATACACACATACGCACGCACAAACACACACACTCACTCCACTCTGTATTAAAACATGGATATAGCTTATTATCAACTTTGTTCTCTGCATAATCCTGTGTCTGTAATTTAAACATATACCCATGAAATAGACTTTCCAGTTCTAAATAATAGAAAAGCATGGTATTTGACAATTGTCATTGTTTACTGTTTTCAGAATTTATATTAATAATGCCCATTAAAGAAGTGAACTCTCTGTGTCTGAAGATCCAGATGTCTAATTTAATTTTCAGTCAAGAATTCTGTGCCATGAGCAAATCTGTAAACATTTCTGAGGGTAAAACTGGGTGGAATTTGCCTGTTTTTGTCTGATGCACCAAAAGCATAAGTAGAATAACACAAAAGTAAAGGGTTTGCTCATTCTCTCATCAACTTTGTGGTTTCTTCTGCCTGTTTTCCCCTGTTCCTTCCATGCGGTAATGAAAGCATTCGCTGTCCAAGGTGCTGAAACCAGATTTCAGTCTCTGTAACAGCCCAATTCTACCATTCTATCATCAGTCACACAGCTGTCCTGTTGCTACGGTAGCGGCACTTCTCTTTTGATGTAATGTTTTTCTTTGGTCTTCTGTGCCACCCGTTAGGCTAATTCCATCTGTCCTTTAATAACCTTGACCGTTTTTGCCTTTGCCTTACACACCTTTAAAATATGCTCAAGTTTTCTGGTTGCTCTGGTTACTTTTGGCTAATGAGCTTTCACAAGGTGCTATAACTGTGGAGTTTATCAGAGTCCTATCGAAACCCCTGCAGGCAGCACTGGAGATTACAGAACTCTGGCTTAAAAAAGTACTGAGATTTAAATCCTCACTCTACACAGTGAAACTCTGCACAGTGTAGATCAGACATGTACTAAACATATACACAAAATGAAGCACAGCCCAGCTCGATCTTACATAACAGTTATGAGCCAATCATAGGTCAGCTGAGTAAACATCAGCGCCCTTACACAACTGCAGTAAAAACTCTTGAATTCAGATGATTGTACATGCATTGGTCATGCATATAGGTGTCGTCTGCGTGTACTCAACTGAAAGTCACAACTACATTCAGATCAGTGTGGTCAAGGATAAAAAATGTCTGCACTCCTTGCATCAAAAGTATAACCGTACTGACATCAGTTTTACATGAGTCTCAAGGTCTTACATAACCAGTTATATGAACATTACTTCTGGTCTACGGTGAGTGACTTTAACAAACTTTCAATATTACTGTCCTGAAATCTTTTCTGTGCAACAAACAGTCCTGCTGGCAAAATAAACATTAGCCCAGTACCTGCATATGTGTTACTCGGGAGTTAGATATAAACAAATCAAAAACACTGCACTGATAGCAGGTTGCAATCAGAAGGGGCAGAACTGTTCTGGAGTCAGTTACTCAGTGACTCACTCCTCTATGTTGCCCTCTCACTCTGCGGGTCACAACTTTCAGGACGTTACACTCGACTGCGGTCTTACCTGAGGCGTGATCCCATCTCGCGCTGATGGACGTCTCCCGCGTGACTCCAGGGGAGTTTGGCAAACTTTCAACGCAGGCCGCGTGGATGGGGGAGGGTAGCGCCTCGCAGGGGAAGAGCCCAGAACGGAGCGGAAGTTTTTCCGACGAGTAGGACGACAGGGAGATCAAAAGAGTGAAATTAGATAGGAAAACTGGGTGGGATGGGGGGGTGGGGGGTGGTGGCTGTGAGTGGGTAAGAGAAAAAAGAACAGAGAGCGAGGGATGAGAGAGGTAGAGAGCGAGGGATGAGAGAGGTAGAGAGCGAGGGATGAGAGCGGTAGAGAGACAAGCGCGGGGGCACAAGCAGGAGTGGACGGAGAGGATGGGATGATTGTGAGTCCTGAATGCGGAGAGTAAACGAGGAGAAGGTGAAGAAGAGAGAGGGAGGGGGCCAAAGAGCGAGAGAGTGGGGGAGGGTGGCAGGGAGGTAGAGAAGCCGGACAAAAGTGCCGTACTTATTACTTTGAGTGCGGGATGTTAGCAAGCCTGGAGGTATCGGAGCTAGCAGCTGCGTGTGTACCTGTGACTGGAGGAGAGGGAGAGAGAGACTGAGGGGAGGGGAGAGAGAGACTGAGGGGAGGGGAGAGAGAGAGACTGAGGGGAGGGGAGAGAGAGACTGAGGGGAGGGGAGAGAGAGACTGAGGGGAGGGGAGAGAGGCCGAGGAGAGGACAAAATGAGAGCGGCAGTCCAGCTTCTTCCTGCAGCAGAAGAAGCTCGTTCACTTCTGCCTCACTCACTCCGCCCCCCCTGTTCCTCTCTCAGTGATGCTCAGGTTGTAGTGCTGTACTGCTGCATGTGCATGCTGAACACCTTACCCACCCTACCCCCCCCCCCTCTCTCTCTCTCTCTCCTCTTATTCCCTCTTTCTCCTTCACTCTCTCTATCCCTCTTTCTACCACTCTCCCTCCCTCTCTATCTCTCTCTCTCTCTCTCTCCCTACTTAGTTGATCAGCAGACGAAGGCTGAGTGCCAGCGCTGGCTGCACTAATTTATGGAATGACGCTGTAATTCTGTAACAGGACAACAGGACAGCCAAGCGCTGCCCGCATGCTTCCTGTAGCCGGGCTGAGCGATGCGCAGGCTCGGGGTGACAGGCTTCGCGGTGGCCGGCGCTGAGTTAACGTTAACTCCTCACACCCCAAGTCTGCCCCGCGCCTGTTAATCCAGCACTGCGGTGTTAACTCGGTCCTCACTGGCCGCTTCACCGTGCACTGCCTGACGTTTCTCGAGAGGCCGAGGACCCGCAGGCTGGAGGTGACATCGTCATGCCGTTAAGGAAGTTTGCGGTCATGGAGTCGCTACTCCTTGACGCCGGCGTGGCAGCGCGTGGCCCTGCCTGTGGTGGCTTGGTGTTTAAGATTCAGGGCTACTTGCCCTGCACTGCAGATCTGTACAGTTACCAATACCTAGTCAGCCTGTTACAGCCTGTTACAATTCAGAATGCTAATGACATCTGATTATTCCTGGGGTATCACTGCATATCTAAACACACACTCACGCAGACACACACACACACACACACATTTGCCAGTCAAACAGCTAGACAGTGCCGCATAACAGTGAACATGGTATGGGAAATGAGTGAAATAAATACATGCATCAGCTACACAGAGTTTCTGTCGTTCTCCCCCCTTTTACTAAACATACCCCTGTTTCTCTCTCTCTCTTTCCCCCCTCTCTCTCCGCAGGCTCCGCCCCCCTCCTCCCCGCTCCGTTCTCTCTCCTCCTCCCCCTCCCCCAGCTCCCTCTATGCTCAGTTCCGTGTGTGTCTCTTCATTCAAAGGGCGCAAGGGTGGGAACAAGTCGTCCAACAAAGCATGTTACAGCGCCGACATGCCTTGCCCGTCGGAAAGCGAGAAAATCGTGATCAACTGCGGCGGGGTGAGACACGAGACGTACCGCAGCACGCTCAAGACGCTGCCGGGGACCCGCTTGTCTTGGTTGACTGAGCCGGACGCGTTCAGCAACTTCGACTACGACCCCAAATCGGATGAGTTCTTTTTCGACCGACACCCGGCAGTGTTCTCTTTCATACTCAACTACTACCGGACGGGGAAGTTGCACTGTCCAAACGACGTCTGCGGTCCGTTGTTCGAGGAGGAGCTCGCTTTCTGGGGTATCGACGAGACGGATGTGGAGGCATGTTGCTGGATGAACTACCGGCAGCACCGGGACGCGGAGGAGGCGCTGGACAGCTTTGAGACTCCGGAGCCGGACGCGCCAGAAGACGACCAGGCGCTCACGGGCGGTGCGGACGGCGACCTGAAGCGACTTTGCCTGCAAGAAGACGGGAGAAAAGTTGGCTGGTGGCGCGTTTGGCAACCGAGAATCTGGGCCCTTTTTGAAGACCCCTACTCCTCTAAATATGCCCGCGTGAGTACAGCGTCTTCAGCGCAGCTAGATCTCGCGCAGTAACAAGTGTTCATAATCATATTTGACCGACAAAAGGAATTAGTTATCTAGAGTTTGATATTGCACCAGGCGAATCACGCATGTGATATGAAACTCGCGTTAACTCGTTGAAACATCAGAAGTACTGCAGGTGATTGTTTAATATTGAAATGATGAATTAAATAAACATCTCTTCCCCACGCACATGACGGCTCTTTGCGATTAAACGCATAATTTTATGTCGTTGTGCATTTCTTGGCTTTACGCACGGCGGTCTTCTCGTCTGCGTGACGCGTTAGCAGTAGAACGTATTTTGCTAGTCTCGAGCTCTTTCATCTGACTCTGGTTCTGAAACGTTCCACATACACAACACTGTTACCAGCGTGCTGCATAAAAAAATCCCACCGTTGCACGTTACTTTACAAACCCTTCCGTTGCTCGAGCCTTAAGGCAGCAGTGCAGGACATTGGCGTGTTTTGCGAGCTAGGTCCTTCGCGGTGGCTGTTCAAATCAGATGCCCTGCTTCGAGGTACTTGGCCGGTAACCCACAGGTTTTTATGTAATCTGACCGGATACGGTAAATAATTAAGGAATTACTGTTTATGTGTGGATATATTTAACAGGTAGATGATCTGCATAGATTATGGATTATCGCTCAGTAACGTCTCGTGGCCTCTGCACGAGTCAGCTGTTCGAGTGTTATGTTTCAAACGTGTCTGTATGATCGCGATTTGCGGGTCTTTGGAGACGACATGAATGGACTATGAGCAGGCAGAGATTACTGCAGGTGTCGCGCGCTAACAGTGACAGACGAGCATTTACACATGGCTCGTGGAGGTCACGTGTGTACGTGTGCGTGTGTGTGTGTGAAGATAGGACTTAATGACGTTTTTGGTTGGTGAGGGTTGATATCCCCTTGCCAACAATTACCCTGACCCACTTACATAAAATGAACCAAGCACACACACACAATTACATGTACCCAACACAAACACAAGCACACATATATATATAATAACTACACATCCCCAAAACAAATGTACACACATATTTACACATTCCCTACATTAACATACACACAAGCATATTTACATGCCTTTCTGACGATGTACTACCTCATCACAGCCATGTCCTGTGTCTGAAATCATCACTGAACAAAAGCCCCACTGACAATTTTATTGACACTATTGATGTGTTCTGTAAAAAAACTATGTCAACGTCATGACTGAAAGCATCATTTGCTACAAATGCCCAGCCCACTCAGAGTGTTTTTCGTGATGATTTTTGGTTCTTTAGTATGTATAGGTGTGTGTGTGTGTGTGTGTGTGTGTGTGTGTTTATGTCTTATGTGTATATACGCTTATGTGTGTGTCTGTGTCCTTATACATGTGTGTATATTAGTTTATGTGCATGTATGCTCATGTTTATGTGTGTATGCGTGTTGTATGTGTTTATGCATGTGTGTGTGTGTGTGTGTGTGTGTGTGCGTGCATGTGCATATGTGTATGCATGTGTGTGTACATATCTGCAGTATGTATGTGTATGTGTGTGCATATGTATATTTGTGTGTATGCATGTGTTTGTGTGTGAACAAAAAGCTCTGGCACAACTTTCCATGGCCTTTCACCCACACCTCATTCCGACCCTCCAGTCCCACAGCCTTCATCCAGGTTCTGCTGGAGACTCCACCAGGTGTTTCATTCTGACCTTCGTCATGGGTAACACAGAGGAGCCGTCGAACACAGTGAACTTTAAGCGATAAAGGCACAGGTTTCATGGACATGGGTTAGGAATAACATGCTAAAAATAAAAAAGTAAATTAAAAATACAAAGACAGAAGCCAATACACAGTGTGCAGGACCTCACAGGCAGGTCAGACTAGGTCAGGCCATTACACGGGTCAGTCCATTACACAGGTCATCCTATTACACGGGTGACTGACAATCAGCCAATGAACTTTCTACTTTCATTAAACTGCATGAAAACTAGCAGGTTTCCAGTTCCAAACATATTCTAAGCTAGATGATCAGACTGTGTTCTGTGTGTGTGTGTGTGTGTGTTGGGTATGGTGTACTGTAAAGTATTTACAGTGAGATCAAGATTTGTGAGGCACATGTCTCTCGGAAGGAAGGCGTGGCCATCAGACTAATGTCACTGATAGGTCAATACTCACTCCTGCTGTGGGCCTGTGTCTGCAAAGAGATTTACAACACAAGTCAGTGATAGAGCAGGGAATACACTCGCAGGGATGTCATCTCTGAGGGTGTGTGTGTGTGGGGGGTGACGGACAGACAAGGCAGAATCCTGAGAAATCATGGAGTCGTCCTAGCACGTGTGAAACACAGGAGAGCGAAGGCTAATGTGGAAGTGTGGAAGATAGAGGGATGAGGATGATGGCTGAGAGAGGGAGAGATGGAGAGGGGGAGATTATTGGCATGATTTAAAGCAGGACAGCTGGATTTATGTTGAGGACGAACGGTAAAACGTTTATGAGCCAAGAAATAATCAGTGGCGTTATTCATACCGACCTCAGTCCTCATGAATGCACATAAACACACGTGCGCAAGCGCCCACACATCACACACAAGCGCCCACACATCACACACAAGCGCCCACACATCACACACAAGCGCATACACGTACACACATGCCGCCTTTACTGAAATGGAGAGCGAGAGAGAGAGAGAGAGAGAGATCCAAGACTGAGAAAGAGGCAACGTGAATGATAGGGCAGAAATAAATGGGGGGGGGGGGGGGGGGCCCGGGTCCGGAGGGGGGGGGGATGAATAGGGTGGACAGACGTGGGTGGGGCGGGGAGGGGGGGAGGGGGGGGGGGGGGGGAAGGGGGGGGAGGGGGGG
>JAOYMR010000007.1:17976340-17997124 GCA_025802075.1 Tenebrosternarchus preto | reverse complement strand
CCCCCCCCCCGCCCCCGCGCCCCCCCCCCGCCACCCCCCCCCCCCCCCCCCCCCCCCCCCCGGCGCCCCCCCCCCCCCAGGGCAAGGACAACTGCACATGGCACCACTGCAGTGATCTGGAGAGAATACAAAACAGACGAAATACTACACACACACACACACACACATTTATGTGGAGCAGTGGATGCTCTATTGTAGAGGTGATACACTGTAGGACTTTAATATGAGATTAAACGTTACCATACCATGTGACGTGATGGATATAGTTTTTCAATATGGTCACAGACAGCTTTGAAAAACCCATTTCAGTTCCCCCAACATCAACAAATCATGGCGATGAACTGCGTAGTAAACGTTTCAAACCATTCAATGGACGTTTCAACTTCCAGCGCACGTGCTGCGGAAGGGCTTCTAAACAAGGAACCGGCTCTCAGCCTGCAGTTTGAGCTTCTTTCCTACGGTCCGTTGTGTTGCGCACGGTTGCCATTAGTAACTGGCTTAAAGGATAAACATAACACCCCTGAAACCATGTCGAAGACACAGATCACCTCTTTAAGTGAGTCTTGGTAATCTTGGCAATCAAGATTTTTTTTGGTTTTGCCACACGCTGGTAAAAGAGCGTCTGAGGGATCTTCTGAGTTTTTCTCCTTTCACGGTCTTTCTGCGAAATAGCAGTCATTGTCTTAAAAGGCAAATTACAGAGGCAAAAAAAGCGGGAATAGAGGTTCCAGAACGCAGCATGAAGGACTTGTGAAGAGTCTTATTACTCTAGTCTCTCTACGCTCACTTAAAACAGAAAATAAACAGTTTCTAGTTGCATCTCCCTGACTTTGTAATGTATTTTGAATGTGAATATATTCACTTAACTATGTTTTAAATATAGAACCTTTAAAATTCACCAGAGTGTAAAGAATAATGACACACACACACACACACACACACACACCTCTCATTTGTGACCTTCAGTTTCCCGCAGTGCCCTGTGTTATATCAAGCGATAGGCCCCACCCACTCACTCTCAGGTGTATCTCTCCGTCTTTATTGGCTGATCCCATGTGAGAGTTACGTTTTGTTATGGCACTTCAGGATATGAATGTGGGTCTGTCATTCCTGTTGTACTGCATTGACAAAGGTAAGAAACAAGGACGTTGTCTTCCGTTCTTTAAGCTGCTGATGGTTTTGTCCAGGTGTGTGTGTGTGTGTGTGTGTGTGTGTGTGTGTGTGTGCGCACAGAGGAAGAGATGAGTGTTCTGGATCTCTCTGTCATGTTCTATTAATTTATCTCAACAAACACTTTTAGTTACTTGGGTTTCAGACCTCCCTCCTAAGAGGGAGAGATAAATGGAAGAGAGTTTGAGAGAAGACTTTGTACACATTTGGGTACTGTGTGACCAATTCAGGTGCAGATGTTGAGACGTCACACACAAACTTTTTGAGCTGCGTGTGTGTGTGTGGTGTGTGCATGCCTGCATGTATGTGTTTGCATGCGTGTGTGTGGTGTATGTGTGATATATGTGTATATGCATGTGTGTGTGCATGCGTGTGTGTTGTGTGTGTTGTATATGTATATATATGTGTGTGTGTGTGTGGTGTGTGTGTGTGTGTGTGTGTGTGGTGTGTGTTGTATGTGTGTGACTCTGCTGAGGCCATGTTTACTGCGGCAGAGCTTCATCACCGTCTCCATGGCGACAGCTGCGCTAGCTTCCCTATCCTGCACCAAGGGCAGGGAGATACCAAATTGTGCTCCTTTACTGGAATGTGCCAGATCCTCCCAAAGTGTGTTCTTTACCGAAGGCTAAAGGAAGCTGCCAAATACTGATCCAGTGATAGCCATTTAGCTGAGTGACATGAAGTTTTATCTGTTAAAGTAATGCTGACCTTGCACTAAAACTACATGATCAATATTCAGATCGCATACTTGTGTGCACACACATACACACACGGCAAATAAATGTAATTAGATGTTGAATAAAAGCCAACTGGACTACCACAAATGTGTTTTTTAATGCATTCTGTGTGTGTGTGTGTGTGTGTGTGTGAAAGAGAGAGAGAGAAAGTGACAGACATAGGCAGTAGGACAGATTAAAGGGGGGGGGCTGCATCAGTCTCACTACCAATTTCTACAGTTGTTGACTTTTGGTCTGATGTTCTGCATTCTGTCCGCCAGAGCTGTACTATTACGGATCCCCTCAAGCACCAGGTCCAACACAATCCATCAACTCGGATGAATACTCCAGTTTACAGCCGGACAGGAATCAACTACAGTCTAGCAGAGAGATGTGTTTAATGACTCAGCGAAATGCATCACCATCTGTGGTGACTCAGCACCACGTGCCAGCCTACCTGTGTGGAGCTTTGTCTCCTCTGGTAACCAGGCCCCTTGTGGTTATGCCAGACTTCCTCTCACTGGACCATCCTGTCTCGGTGGCGGTCTGGTTTACTACGGGCCTCCTCTGTGGCTGTAAGGGTCCTTGCACCCCCCCACCACCCCACAACCAGCAGGTTTATTCACAGGACTCATACCCCCATTTCACTGCAGCTGCCATGCACCACCCTTTCATAGTGCCTTGCTGTGTGTGTGCAGTGCACAGCTACAGAGTGTTCTGTAACAAGAAAAGTACTGCTGTAAAACAAGTCAGCATTCATCCCCATTGACCGCTTACTCTTTAAACCACGCTTTTTCAGCTGTTAATCTTGGAACACTTACAGAACTGATATCACTGCTGAAATCTTCCAGATGCCCCTTGACATTCTACTTACTACCTCTTGAAAGCCTTAGGGAATATAAATCCATGAGTGATTTCTAATTAGGTTAATGCTGCTCTTGTAGTCACACAATATGCTTCGAAATGATTCTGTATTTGTGACTTTCTATGTCCAAATGTACTTCACCAGATTTCTACTCACATTTGTCGTACTCTGGTCCTAATTTTGAGAAAAGCTTGTGGAAGATTTTCACTGCCCAACCAGGGTGCTGACATATCTGTTACCAATCTCTCCAAGTCTGATAAATCTAGCGAGTAAAAGCCAACCCTAGCAGATCCTACCAACAGTGATCATTCTCAAAAATGGCACTGGCATGGTTCACATAGAACTAATTTCTACCCCTGCCATTTTGTTTAATTCTGCTTGAGTGGTGTAACATCAGTTGTGAATCAAGTAAAGCCCATGTCATAGGATTCCTTTTCTTCTCCCAAGTAGATTTGATGACAAAGTATGATATAAAATTTTGTTACAAAGGAACACTGACTGATAATGATGTTACACTGGAGATCAAAATTAGAGAACAATGTATGAACACTTGATTTTTTCAGAAATAATGTAATCTACATTGGTCAACATTTGAAGGATTTTTTGCAAGGGGTACACCATGCCACTAGAACAGTGTTTTACAAAATAACCAAAGTATATCAACATGAAACTTTTATTTTACAAAATCAATGATCATAATTAGAGAACAGCAATGACTGTAGCACAGAGAAAGATTAAAACAATTTTCTGAAGGTTACAACAGTCAGTAATCAGTAGGAAGTGTACAGGCCTTTGCTTTGAATGACCTCAGCACGGCTACAGGACATTGTCCTGCATGAACAATGCTGGCTGATTGAGTGATTAACACAAGGAAGGAACCTCGTGTTGTTGAAGATTCTGATACACACTTGCATTCGCTCTTCCATATACCTGTATGAGAGGTCCAACTCCTGGTGCCGAAAACATTCCCCAAACCATGACACTTCCTCCTCCACCTTTCACCGACTTCTTTACACACTTTGGGTTCAGTCTTTCCCCAGTTTGTTGACGAACATGTTTCCCATCAGACCCAAATAAATTAAACTTGCTTTCATCACTAAAATGAACTCTGGAACACTTCTTTAGTCTACACAACATGCTCCTCAGCAAAGGTGAGTCTAGCTTTTTGATTCTTTCTGCTAGTGAGAGGTTTGGTCACTGCAGAGTGGGCTTTCAGTCCAAATGCTCTTAGATGTCAAGACACTATGACGAGATCCTTACCCTGTTCAGTGTTGAACTGGCAAGCGATTCCAGCTGCAGTGTTGAACCGATTACCCATAGAGATTCTCCGCATTATCCTGTCCTCTCACATTTGTCTTTCGTGGGTGACCAACCTTCTTGGGGGACTTGAATGAGTTTGTGATGCTGTAAAGATGCAATATTCTAGAAATCACAGACTTGGAATGACCAACTTCTCTTGCTATGGCTGATAGGGTCACCCCTTTAGCCTTCATCTGGACAACCTTCTGCCAGATGGTTTCAGTCACTTTGGAACGGTTCATCATTTTTGCAGAGTCAGTGAAAACTGGCAAGTTAGGCTGCCAGTTAAATAGGGTTTGTCAGATAATTAAGGAAATTGGCACCAGGTGCCAGATTAACGGCAATAACTTGCAGCATCTGAAAATGTTCTCTAATTTTGATCAGTGTTCTTTTTCAATTATATCATTTAAGTTTTTTATGCTGTGCTTTAGAATATATACAATTTATTAAATAAGTGTCACGCTTGAGTCCCGGAGAGCTGAAACAAGCGACACGGACTCCAACAATGCATCAATGTCAATAAACCGTTTTATTTTCGGTTTCGTTTACACAAACAGATAACAGCAGACAATTCTTACCACGACAATGCACCAAACGTCATGACATCCACGAACCATAGACCGACAAAGACGTAGTGACATGCACACACTTATATACACACACACCCTAACGAGACACAGGTGATACGAGTAACACTGACGAACATACACGAACACCGACAAGCATCCACGAACTCTGACGAACATTCACGAAACCAACAACACAGACATACCCTCACTCAGACGACACACAGACACACCCACACGGACACGCCCACACAGAAACAAGACAGGGGAGGCGGCCAGGGCGGCCACCGTGACAATAAGCTTAAAATACTGCTGTTTCACTCCTGTTAGGATAAATTCACATAGGACTACACAATGACCTTGACATTTAGGAAACTGTGTGTTGTGTGTCTAATTTTGATCTCCAGTGTATGATCTTAAACACCCTTCAGGATTCCCTAAAAATTAACCAGGCTTCCCTCCTCTGATTGGCGTATTCTAATTTTGCTAACGTTTATTCTGTGTATTTGCCACCAACATAGAAACACAGAAATAGAAATAGAAAAGTAAAAAATAAAAGTAAATTCTAATTATTATTAGAATATTCCCCCTTCAAGCATTTTATTGATCATAATTTACAATGAGCAGCAGAGAAGTTTGTAATATCAGGATTCTTACTGAAGAAAATAGTGACTGGCACAAAACCCTCTTTATATTGCCAGTCAAAGAAAGTTCATGTCTTGTTCCCTTTTGGGTCCAGCAAAAGACTAGCAAATGTGAATATGACTTATCAGTTGTAATCAATGTAATCAATGTACTTCAGCAAGAATCATCAGCCCTGTTAGTGTACCAGTTCTGTAGTTTTGTTGTTTCAAGATCCCTTTCTTCTTCAAATCAATACATGGAAAGACACCTAGAAGATCGCAATAAACCTATTACATCACAAGGATTAATATCAGTATGTTAATGAGTCAAATAATACCCTTTTACCTTGGCTTTAACTGCTGTAGCTGTTGGTAGGTTTGGTGTACATTCTTTTATGTACCTTCACATAAGAGATAATGATAAGTTAGAAGTTTGGTTATATAAAATTATAAGTTATATAAAATAAAATTGTTGAATTTAGTCCTTTCAATTTATTTGGAAAACTCAGTCTGTTTTTTTTTTATAACTGCTGGCCTAGCTACTCTGGCCTTGCAAAGTGAACTGGCACTGTTCTTTCAGTGAGCATTTCATCTGGGATCAAATATGTGCTACGTCTTGAGTTTTTCATGCTCATCAGGATAAGGGGCATTGCAGCTACCTAGTTCAGTCTAGTGTCCTGCCACATTTTTGCTAGTTTGAATTTGATTGCCCCCATTTGCTCTGTGTGTGGTACAGAGAGGAGAGCCTGTGTTTGATGACCACTTGTTTTTTGTTAGGCAGATAATCACACTACTTACAAAATGGCTACCATTATCTTAGCTGATTACCTTGGGAATGCCAAATCTTGGGATCTATTTCCTTTGCTAAATGTTTTCCCTTCCTTTCTTCATGTCATGTCTATATAAATGGATTCAAAGGGGCCTGAGAGATTGAGAGTGTGCTGTCTGTTGGACCTTCATAGAGTGTCTTCATACATCATACATGCAACAGTCGTATCTCTGTCACTGCATATTTGTACATAGACTTGGTCTGGTAATGGGGCAGGGATAGCACCCTCTTGGGTATTTGGAGACATTGTACCTTGATGTTCATCTGGTGTTGGTAGCTGTGGCACTATGACTGCTTGCACATTGGCTGATTTCTTATCCTCCTTCTTGCTTATTTCTTTAACATTGACAGTTGAGCGTCTGTCTTCTTGGGTGTATCTTCTTGAGTATCTTTTTGGGTCTTGGGACACTGAGCATTCCTTTCATAACAGCAAATCTCCATGGTAACTAGCTAGGCCTAGGTGTTAATATAAGGAGCTGGAGAGTATCTTTTTTTGATTTGTGATCTTTGAGACAGACCTCTGAAGTAGCACACAAACTATGTTCAAGAGCTGTATGAGCATTTCTCAAGTATCTGTTGTGTTATGTCAAGGTCTGGGTTTACCTGTGACAGGTTTAACTCAGCCAAGGTTTTGGCATTTAGCAGCATTTCCCTGGAAACATTCATCTTTTTCTGTCCTCAGTTGTCAGACTTTAGTTCCCCTCTCAGTTTTTCATTCTACTTTCAGTCACATGTCTATATTATCATCTTCTTCCTTGTTGTCTATTGCTGTTATGTGGTTTCTCTTGGTTACTGCATGTTCACTTCTCGTGGTAATCCATTTATGGCTGACATCTTGGTCTTCCTGATGGTACAAACAGGTTAAAGTTGGAGTTTGTTCTCTCTTGGTCTTTTTTCTGATCACTCTTCCCTTTGGGCAAAAATTTGGTTTAGGGATGTATGCAAATTGACAATCTCAGAGATTTCTCATCATGCCTTTAAATTAAGGCAAATAAACTCCTTTCATTCAATCATACAATCTCCTTTCATTCTACCTCTTGTTCTACTTTTATTAGTGAATACATGTCCATATAAAGAGTAAAATAATCTTGAAAAGGTCCTTTAATGGAAGTTTGAAAAATTCAGCAGAGAATGCAGGAGGGCATTTCATAGTTGTGTTGCAGGAATAAACTACCCAGAGAACAAAGCCTACTACAAGATACAGCGAGAAGATTACTGCCAGATGGTCTAAACGTGTGAGAGAAGGGTTATAAGGATCAAGGAGTTCACAATGACAAATAGTAGCAAGGCCATGCAGCAATTTGAATGTGAGGATTTTACATATAAAACATTATCTATTATTTGTTATATCCATTACCAGTGTAACAGATGAAGATCAATATGAGCAGATCTCTGTATGTATCAGCACTCTAGAGCAGAGTTTTCAATGAATTGAAGACCTATAAAGATGGAATTACAATAGTCAATATGGAAGCAGATGAAGCCATGCAACAGAGTTTTAGAATAACTAATATTCAAAAAAGTAATGAAAGAAGATTTACCGTAGTTAGAAATGACACATGGGACTCAAGAGAATCAAGGATGCCAAGGGTTCTAACAGCTTGGGTGGATTTCACTTTGCATGGGTGTTTGTAACAGCAAAATTAACAATTTGGGATTTAGGCCTACTGGTATCATTAAATGAATTCTTGCCTATTCTAGGGAATGGATTCTTGCCCAAAGTGGAAGACTTCAAATATCTCAGGGTCTTGTTCACAAATGAGGGAAGGATGGAGCGAGAGGTTGGCAGGCAGATTGGGGCAGCATCTGCAGTGCTGTGGACCCTGTACCAGTCCATTATGGTGAAGAGGGAACTGAGCTAAAAGGCAAAGCTCTCAATTTATTGGTCAATCTATGGTTCAAGCCTCCCCTATGGTCATAACCAAGACAAAAGACTGAGACTGCAGATATAAGCAGACAAATTCAGATATGGTTCTATATCCCCTAAAATATGTATGGTGAAGGTTGGTTTCTTCAAAATAGGTGTAAAATAATTGAACATTGTAATCTGCATTAGTTATAAGCAGAAATCAACTGCAAAATGAATATGAAGTGAAAAAAAAACAATCCAAAACCAAAAAAAGCTAAATCCAGGATTGAATAACAGTAAAAATGAGCATCAGCAATCAACACATCATTCCCTCCTACCTGAAGTATAGCTATCAACATGGTTAGTCCACGGTTAGCCTACGGTTTGTGGCAGGCCTTTGTTTTGTGGCAGATAAGTTTACAATAAGTGTCATCTACAAATTTTCCTGTTTTTCCTTTTACTTCTTGTGTTCAAGGTAGCTACTAGTAATGTTTTTCCAGCTAGCAAGTTTTTTGTAATTCCAGTTTCACCTATGAGTGAGTAAGGGGTAGGATAGTATTGAAATTCTAGTTTCACTGCCCACAACTATTTCATTGTTGTTTGTATAAAAATACTGATATCCAGGATGAAATGAGTAATCAGATCATAGATCTTAGTCACTACATAGTGAGTATGACACTAAGTCAACAATTCATATCCTTTTCAGACACATGGCTGCATAAGTCTCTACAATTTACAATGTATTTTCTCTAATGTCAAATATTTTTCTACTTCATCCTCAAACAAGGTTCTTTCTAACCAAAAATGTTTTTTTCATCAATTATTGAACTCTTAATACCCTCTCCTTTTGGGATATTATATAAAGTTTTATACATTTTAAAATGTTTTTCCCCTTCTTTCACCATTACCCAACCCCAGGCACCATAAAAAAGTACACAGAATATAACAATATTTTTCTCTGACTGTAGTCAGTAAGCCTGTTTGTATGATGCCATCTGCTCACCTCTGTCTTATACCAAGATCTGTGCCTGGGCTGTCAACACTGTACCGTTCCTCTGGATGTTGCCCTCCTGGCTGGCTCACCAAATGTTTCCATGGAGGATTTCTTTCCTTCTCCCACATACTTCAGAGAACAAGCAAATGAAAAATATTTGAAGTTAAAATGAACTTTGTTTTAATGAATACATAATAATAATGAACATAGGAGGTTGGTCTTGAGAGGAACACTGACTGGCTGACAGTGGTGCGCAATCTTAAATACCCAACAGGATTCTTTAAGGGTGGGGCATCCTCATCTTCTCCGACTGGCTTGCTCAAATTTTCCTAACTCATTCTTTTCTGATTGACTCGCTCTAATTTTCATGTCATTTGCCCTTGGAGGGCTATAGCATTTTAACAGAGTCAGCTGGTCAGCTAGAAAATGCAAGAAAAGATGTGACTACAGCAGGTAGGGCTTACGTATTGGGTCAGACTAATGGAGATGTATCCACTTTGTCAGCATTGACGCATACAGCTCTTACATATATACTCTGAGTTCGGTTCGGCCTGGGATAAGCTAAATATATTAATCAGTTTTACTGGCCTCTTGGGTCTTCGAATGTGTTTACTTCATCTCTTCTTGATAGAGATGGCTAATAGAGAATATCTCAGCACACTCCTGGTGCCCAAAGCTTACTGAACTCACACACGCGTAGCTCAGCATTCCCTTTTGAATAAAATTTTTAAAACATACAGATAGATTGTATACTGTAGTTAATACAAAAGTAGAAAATATATGCTTGTTATCCTCTCACAACCAGTACAAGAACACTGATATGTCAGAAACCATGTTACGCCATTTTACTATTCTGGTTCTGTACAGTAGTGTGAGGCAAAGCGAGGGGACCACGGACACAAACGCTGAAAAGAGTGAGATTTATTCAGGGCAAATCCATAATCAGACGTATAAATGGTCCAAAGTCGAATATCCAGAATAAGTCATAATTAACAACAAACATGAAGGGAAAACCAAGAAAAAACTAAACATACAAGGGAATGAAGAACAGACAGAGCATTACTCACAAATATGATTCACAATCGATTACAATGACCGGTAAGTAGAATGAAAACCAACAGAGATGAAATACGAAACGAAATCACAACAAACAAGGAACAGGTGAAAAAAGGCAGAAACTGAAGAAGACAGACAGGTGAAACGAGAGTGAGGCAAGTTACCAAGGAGACCACAATGCTAGCGGAGGGGAATCGTGACAAATCGGTGGTGGCATTGTTGGAAGAATAGTCAAAGAACTAGTGATGGTTATGTTAAACCTAACCTAGTTATGTTAAAACCAAGTAAACAAAAGTGAGGTATCACTGTTCTTAATGTCAGGCTGTTAGCTAATATTGCCTTCACAATAGAGCAGCAGGTTGAAGACCTCAGTAGTGATGACAGTGTGGCTCATAAAAAAACATGTCGTAGACAACAATATTTCTGTGAATACAGCCTTTTGAGTAGTTGGCTATTAATCTTGGTAGCGAACAGTCAGTTCCAATGATTGTGCTATATCATCCCCCTAGACATCAACCAGTTTTGAAGAATTTGGTGAAATATTACCAAAAATAATCACTGACTATACTCCACTCACTAGTGAGTTCAGTATCAACCTTGACAAGCCCACACATTCTGCTACTTGTTTAGAGAGCAAAAGGTTACAAACCAAAGTGTCAAATGTACTTGATGTTGGAATCATAGAACATTACTGCATTTTCTTTACACTTACTATTCTCACCAGTTTTAGAACTTCTTAGAACTCTATTATGAAGCACTAATTTACATATAACTCGATGTTCGATTTAAAATCTTTTTAGCTTTTTACTAAAATTAATATGCTGATAAACCACTCACCTCAGACCTCATTAGAACTTTTAAATGATAAGTGAATGATGAATATGATTAATATTTTGGCAGTAATTTCTTACACACAATTACCTGCACCCACAGACCTGCTAGGTCAAAGTATGGCAGTAAGCACTTTCTCTCCATTTTCAGAAATTGACCTTGAAACAATTATGAAATGATTCCACTCTTATCTACACTGTTAGCTACCCAAGACCTACCAAATTCTTTATAAGTTTTCGGCATACTGTCCAATGACATTGCTAATATTGTTGATCACTCAAGGAAATTCTCCACAGACACAAAACAGCAATTATAAGGTTTCTTCTCAATAAGAGTAAACTTGACCCGCAAATATTAACATTTAATAGAACAGTCTTCAATATTTCATTCTTTGGAAAGAGCACTGAGAAGATGGAATCTTTTCAATTACAAGATTATGTAAACAGTAATGAATTAAATAAGTCTGGCTTCAGAGCTCATCACAGCACAGGAACCATAGTAAAATCATAAATTGTGATTGGGCTAACCTACCTATACTGGTTCTTCTTCAACTCAGCACTACATCTGACACAATGAACAACTGTCTACTGATAAACGTTCAAAAAGACTAGGTTGGTCTAACAGAATTTCTCTGGACTGTTCCCAGTCATATCTGAACTGTCATGAGTACTATGTTGCACTGGGTAAGAGCATCTCTAAACACTATGCGCTATCCTGTGGTGTCCCACAGGGCTCAATTTTGGGATCATTACTCTTTAATGTCTATGTGCTTCCATTTTTCAGATTCATCAGTAAATATAATATTTTGTTTCATCACTTCAACAGAATCACATATGATTCTAACCACCTCTCTGTGGGGTCCAACTGCCTTGATTTTAAGTGGCTAGAGGACAACAAGTCCCTGATGGACCATAATGAGTTTCCTGCAACTCAGTGATGACAGATCAGAAGTTACCTTTGGGAATGGTCATTAGCACACAGACTCAGTAGCATAGCTAGGGCCCCTATCAACTCCAACCCCATATCAAGAACTTTGGCATCACATTTAACTGTAACCTAAGTGTTAAACACCAAGTTAGCAATGTCTCAAAAACACATTTCTATCACCTGCACATATCCAACATGACAAGTATCCTCACAGCAAGTTATAGTTAAAAGCTTGTAAATGCATTTACATCACCATGTCTGGACTACTATAATGCACAGTTAGCTGGCCTCCCAAAGAAGTGCAGGAGCATGGTATGCCAAACCTTAGAGTTACTGGCTACCTGTTTAATTTGAAATCAACTTTAAAATCTTTCTGCTGACGTTTAAGTGCTTACGTGCTCTGGCCCCTCTTACCTCAGCAGTATGATTAATAGTAATGTACCCTCAAGGGCTCTCAAATCAGCTGATAAAAGCATGCTGGTGGCTCCCACCACTCAAGTAAAGAGGGCCAAGCCTGCTGCCATGGTGCCAAACTCTGATCTTCTCTTCCACATGACCTAAGGGCTCGATTATTTAAACACATTCAAGAAGAATGTTAAGACCTTTTTATTCTGTAAGGCCTTTAATTAGATTGCTAGTATTTTGACTGTTTTTCATTTGTGGCTACGTTTATTTTTGTTTTTACAGTGTTTATATTTTTTGCTCATTTTTAAATTTAATTATGCATATTCTTTTATTTGCTATATTTCATATGGTGTCTTTTAAATCTTTTATTTTCTGTAATGCACTATGTAAAAATGTTATATAGCGTTTTTATTATTATTATTATTATTATTCACATGCAGTTTAACTGTATTTCTGTCTTGTTTTATTCAACCTTTGCTGGATACTTGATGTAGCACTTTGAATGTTTGAAATCATACAAACATTTTTAATAAGTGACACTATCTGATCCAGGTCTTTGAAGAACCTTTAGCTGATAACCAACTGCCAATAACATGGAGTTTATCCACATGATCACAAAATAACCCTTGCTAGCACTATGGCAGAAAGGAATTCTTGAGTGCACTGTGTTAAGTAGCTATAGAAACTGCTAACTCTAACATTCCAATTCTTGGCAAAATGATTCACAAACTATCTTTCTAGCAAAATGAATATCTTATGTATCTTAGTGAACAACTGCTATCTGGTTTTTGGGCCTGCCATATAACAGACCATCTGAAGATTTTAGAATTAGAAGAAATTCTGCAGCATTTTAATCCAAATTGCTAGCATGTGGTTGATTACAAAGGACAATGATTTTGATGTGTTATCTCATTCTAAGAAAAAGGACAATGATGTGATCTCTTTCTAAGAAAACAATGGAAATAGTGCTGGCTTGAAACGAATATAGTGGACACAAAGCAAAGCTGTAACAGTTGCCTTTCCATCATAAGAGTGTTTTCGAATCAACAGGACATTTCTCTGCCAGAATCCTGACAGTCACCGTGAGGACAACATTATGATCTTTTGGAAGAGCTGTATTTTTTGTAAGTGCCTTTCTGCTTAGGTAATTGATAGCTATAGATGCTCTACCTAGACTACCCAGATTTTCTCCAACCAGTCAAAAAGACAAGTGAACCAGCTTTTAGTATGGAACCAAGCTCTTATCTGTGTTTTGTCAAACTTTATTCATTTTCTTAACAGATTTATTGATATTATCTTGGATTTTTTGTCTGTTAAGATATACTGTTCATTTCATTATTTTCATTATTTTAAGAGTATTAATACTCTTTATTTTATCTTTATGCAATGCCTCTTGCATGCTTTGCTTTTAAAAATGTTTTTAAATTATTAAGTAATAAGTATTTTAATACTTTTAGTTTTAGTATTTTTTTTTTACAGCGCCAACTTCAGCTAAAGTTTAGCAATCTATACCCTTTTATGCTTTACTATTATGAATAATGGACTACAATTTGAACTTGACCCACCACCTGTATGGATTTCGGGCTGGAATCGGACTGGTTCTGACCCACTATGACATTACACTAGTCAGTGTTCTTAATGTCCAAATCAGTCTAGAAACCTCCTCTCCTGTACTGATAAAATATCTGGACTATTTTTAGTTTACAGGAAAGATAAATGTTCATACACAAGCACAAGATATTGGTTTTGTAGACACTAATGGACTCATGTTCCTGAGGCTCTGAAATGGACACTGACACCAAGATACATTTGAACTAAACTGATTAAATAAAAATATAAAGTCGGCTGAGTGGTATTTCTTATATAAACTGGTCTCAAAACATACATTTATTCTGGGTTTGTTTCTGTTTTTATTTTTATTTTTTTTGTATTGTTCAAAAACTTGTGTGTGAGTAGTTTCATTAGTTTGTAGTTTGTAAAAATACAAAATAAAAGGCATATACAGAGTCATTGTAAAATTTCACATATTGACATCTGTTTCTAAAATAAAAATGTAGTCATCATTACAGCATCGGTACAGAAGGTATAGATTTCTGTCATGAGCTGTCTACACTGCATTGAAATAAGCTTATTCTATTTGTACAATACAGAAGTAGGAAAACTCACTCCTGAAAGGGTTTAGATAAAGTCATTTTGAGAGTGGCTCCATAAATCAAATCAGGGTAATAAATCAATATGCCTCCTCACTTCCAGTCTAATCGCACGTGCACAGGCACGCACACACACACACACACAAACACTTCCAGACTTTCAGTTTACTGTGAATTATTGGCTTCAGTATGTATGTTGACCAAGAGGGACTTCTGTCCAAAAGGGAGAACAGCACAGTGGTGTACGACTGACACACACACACACACGTGACCTGCTATATTAACTACATGGTGTCCTACCATTACAATATGGTGCTATTAGTGAGACAGAGAGAGATAGAAGGCGAGAGTTAGAGAGAGCCATGTTGAATTGGAGAACAGGGATAAGTGAAAGAGAGGAAGATGGAAAGAAGAGAGAAGACGAAGCCTGAGCTCAGAGCTGGTTACTGCAGTAAATAGTTTCTAAGTAGGTCAGGCTGAAAGAGAGAGACAGAAAGGGTGGAGAAAAGAGTTGCCTATCAGTGATTAGATTTTTATACCACGTACCTTCAGATTTTTATAACCATTCCATTTTTCTCTTTCTTTCTGTAATTCATGATTATTTCAGACTATCAAAAGCAGTATTTTGTAAACCATTATGTTTGTAAATTAACTGTAAAAGCAGGAGGGTGTTCATGTAAGAGGTGTTTGAGGAGGACAAACCCAAAGGGTGAAGAATGCAGCAAGTGAGGAGTAGAGAAGAAATCTCTCTCCTGTTCCCTCACTGCATGTACATCTTATTCACATGTGTGTGTGTGTGTGTGTGTGTGTGTGTGTGTGTGTGTGTGTGTACCCAAATGTGGGTTTTCATAAGTGTGTCTGTTTGTGTAAGCAATGTGAGTGTGCAGTATGTTTTTTTTTCTTTGCTCTTTGTGAGTGTGTGTCATCCCTTCCGTTACTCCCGCCCCATGCACTTTGTTTTAGTATTTATCTGTGCAGGAGGTGTACGGTTGATACCTTTAGTCTGTAAAAATGCTCTTTTCTGTGAGTGTTCAAGAGAATTCGACATTGTGTTTATTAGTATCTTGTTCCTCGTTGCTCCATTGGACGTGTCTCTTTATAATGATCACTTCCCAAGAACATAGACTATACATACAGGCTTCATTGCAGTCTTTATTTAGTTCTGAAACATCAGCCGAGATTGTCACAAGGCACTGGAGAGTAGCCGAAGTTAGAGCTGACATCACTGATTACAGGTGTCTTAACTTGTGGCACGAAACCTGTTCGCAGAAGCTGCACTTTGAAATCCCTGAAAGTCCTAATTGAGTTTGCGCCCTGGGGGGGGTTTCTACCATTGCTTCTTTCAGAGCTGTTTCCTCCTGCAAATTACACTGCGAACTCACACCTGTAAGCAAATGAAAGTGTGCTTTAAATGAAAGAAGTGCATGTGTGTAATCTATTATACAGGTGGGTGTATGTATGTGTGTGAGAAAGGGGAGAGGAGCCTAGGAATGCAGGTTGCTCCACTGACAGACACGTTCCATCTCTGGCACATTTAGACCAGACGGAGGTTATGGCATCGGATATTTAAGACGGGTGCAAAATTAGCAAACAGAGTAAAATGGTAAGACCTTACTCTGTTGCGTATGGTATCAAAAATATCTCTCAGCTGTAGGTGACAGCGACTTTTGTGCAAGATTCTTAACAGTGGAAAGCAATTACCAAAACAACAACATTGGCTTTTGTTCCTGTTTTCGAGGCATTTTGGAAAGTTGCATTAAAAGGAGTTGCTGTGATAAATGCTGGTCAGGGAGTGGCACAGTGGCACGCGGTGATTTATCACGACCTCTTAATGCTTCCCACGGACAAAAAAAAAAAAAAAATACTGCCACCTGCACTTTTAATTCCCAGCCACAGTTCTGCGAATTCATAACAAGGGAGAGCATCTTCCTGGGGAAATTTGATTACTTTTACTGCGACTGTGACTCAAATGAATGGTACTAGCCAACCCTCAGATTGCAATTTTAGCTAAACTACACTTTGAACCTACTTTGTCGGAAGTGCCCATTTAGTAGACGTTCAGCTGTGTGGGTCTACAATCATTTGTTATAGACTATAGCCAATAATGGCATTAGTAAACCTCCCGTCTGTTATCAATGGTCTGTGTTTGACTGTTTGCTGTTGAATGGATATTTTACTCTGAATCAACTCCTAATCTGAACTTTTTCATGTGTAAACATCCTAGTAACACCCCCAAGCCTGATACACTTCAGCTGGCCAAATGCCTGGCAAACGTGCCGCTACAAGTGTTAATGCTGTGTTGAGAATAGTCTGCCGCCCAGATATATCCAGTCAGCAGTGGTCCTGCGGTCAGAGATTGACCAGCGATAAACAGGGAAGAGGAGCTACAGTCTGTAAATGTACACTCAAATTGTACAGAAAGGGTAGTCTTAAAGGGAAGACAAGGTCAGCAACAATACTCAGGCTGTTGGGTTTAAACGATGCTCAGTTTGTATTAAGGGACCCAAAGTGTGCCAAGAAAAAAATCCCACACCACACCATTATACCACACTACCACCAGATGATACAAGTCAGGATGAATCCTTGCTTTCATGGTGTTTACACCAAATAATTTTTCCAATCTTCTGTTGTCTCATTTTGGTACACCCAGGCAAACTGTTGCCTCGGTTGTCTGTTCTTAGCCGACAGGAGTAGGAGCCAATGTGGTCTTCTGCCATGTCTTCTGAGATGCTCTTCTGCACACCTCAGTTGTAACAAGCGGTTATTTGAGTTACTGTTGCCTTTCTATGAGCTCGTACCGGTACAGCCATTTTTCACTGACCTCTGGCATCAACAAATGCATTTTTTCCCCAGAGAACTGCCACTCACCCAATATTTTCTCTTTTTTGGACCATTCTCTGTAAACCATAGAGATCTTTGTGCATGAAAATCCCAATAGATATGCCGTTCCTGAAATACTGCTCGTCTAACACCAACAACTACGCCACATCACTTAAATCACCTTTCTTTCCCATTCTGATGCTCGGTTTGAACTCTGAGCTTGAACTTGGTTTGAACTCTACATACCTAAATGCACTGACCAGCTGACGTGGTTGGCTGTTTGCTTTAACGAGCAATTGAACAGGAGTACCTAATAAAGTGGCCAATAAGTGATTATGACAGATGTATTCCAGGTAGGTAGGTGTCAGTAATAGAGTGGCTGGTTTGTGGATTTGAGTGCTGTATGAGTGTCTAGAACTAGATAGTGCTGTCTGTAAACATGTACATATATGCATCACGTCTGGATGTTTCTGGGTTGTTTACACAGATATGCATTAGCAGAGTGTCAACCAGGTACAATGACCAAACTGTAAATATTACATAGAACATTTCCGATATAATGCTGATAAAGTAAAATTTCTATATATGCTGATAGAGCTGTCTTTAGCCTCCAATAAAACCAAAGATATAAATATAGATATTTTTCCTCTTTTTTCTGTTTTGCTTTTTCTGTAGTATGTGGCATTCGGTTCCCTCCTCTTCATCCTCATCTCCATCTCGACCTTCTGCATGGAGACACATGAGGCCTTCAACACCATCTACAACAAGACTGAGAACATTACCGTGGGCAACGTGACACGGGAGGAGATCGTGTACGAGGTGGTGACGGACAGCTGGTTGACATACGTGGAGGGCGTGTGCGTCATATGGTTCACCATCGAGGTGTTCATGCGTGTCACCTTCTGCCCGGACAAGGCAGAGTTCTTCAAGAGCTTGCTGAACATCATCGACTTCGTGGCCATCCTGCCCTTCTACCTGGAGGTGGCGCTGAGCGGCCTGTCCTCCAAGGCTGCCAAAGACGTGCTGGGCTTCCTCCGTGTGGTTCGCTTTGTCCGGATCCTCCGGATCTTCAAGCTGACGCGTCACTTTGTGGGTCTGCGCGTGTTGGGCCACACACTGCGCGCCAGCACCAACGAATTCCTCCTTCTCATCATCTTCCTCGCCCTGGGCGTGCTCATCTTCGCCACCATGATCTACTATGCCGAGCGCATCGGCGCCAACCCGGACGACCCCACGGCCAGCGCCCACACCAACTTCAAGAATATCCCCATCGGCTTCTGGTGGGCTGTGGTCACCATGACAACCCTAGGCTATGGCGACATGTACCCGGAGACGTGGTCGGGCATGCTGGTGGGCGCGCTGTGCGCCCTGGCGGGCGTGCTGACCATCGCCATGCCCGTGCCCGTCATCGTCAACAACTTCGGTATGTACTACTCTCTGGCGATGGCCAAACAGAAGCTGCCCAAGAAGAAGAACAAGCATATTCCACGAGCACCACAGCCTGGCTCGCCCAACTACTGCAAGCCTGACGCCCTCGCCATGGCCACTGCCTCGCCCCAGGGGATCCTGGGTAATGTGCTTGGCGGGGTGATTGGGTCAGCAGGGCTGACAGGAGACTGCCCCCTCGCTCAGGAGGAGATCATAGAGATAAACAGAGGTGAGAAAAAAAGCTCTATTATACTAATATTAATATTAATATGATCTTATAACAAAAATGGCCGTGCCCATATGAATAAACTTTTTGTACATACATTTACTCCTCTCACACACTCACACAAATGCATAGTGTCCACTCTACTCACCACAAATGTTATTATTAAACTACAGGGCTGGAACCGAATAGATAATGGAGAGTGAATTATGGATAAATGTAGGCTTTCAATAAAGTCTAACTGCATACATATTGTTATAATATGGAAATCTCAGCTCATATACCATCTCAGCTCAGGCGCCTGACATGCTTCAGTTCACACTGGCCACGCTGCGGGCGGGATATAACCACTGTGAAGGGCCACACAAATGGCTGTGCGTCAGAGAACGAAGTGATGGGTTATCATAGCTCACTCATACCCACGTGGGCCGCATGTCTGATCCTGGCAGATACTGTAGCGTAACTTTTAAAGTGAAGTTCTTGATAAAAATCATTAGGTGCTGGCACTGAAAGATTTGGATCTTCAGTCTAATAGGTCCACCACTAACCGACGGCAGATTTGTTTCTGACTGTTTCTAACTGAAGTTTGGGATAACAGTCCGCTCTCAAGCCTGCAGCGACACTGACCCATGAGCAGTGTTTTCAGGAACTGACCAGTGATAAATGGGTGCCAACAGATGGGTTACACCCTGTAATTCTGCACCTGTACAAAAAAACACCTATAGGACATACATTCCAAATACAGTGGCCCTTAAGTGTACGTGCGAGGTAGGTGTGGGTTTTCACACGCATCTGAGCTTTCAAATAAGTTAAACAAAGAATCGTCAGCAAATGCACTCACTGCAGAGACAAACAGAAGACGAACACACAAACACAGAGTGTCCAAGAGCAGGCCATCATTGTTGTGTTGTGTAGGTAATATACATTGCAATTCTGTGTGCATTTAGGTGATTAACAAGGACTTGACATTTATTTACTAATAGGACTTTTAATGTTTTTATTTTAAATGTTTTCTAGAGTTTTCCAGAGCAAATAAAGATAATGGTAAAGCATTTAAGTGCTCAACATAAATTATGTGTGTGTGTGTGTGTGTGTGTGTGTGTCTTAAGAGGCACAGTGCCTTCATAATAGCTGATTTCATATTTATGATCAACTGGTGAGTCCATATGAGCCCAAAGCATTCCATCTGCCAAGCTTAAACACTTTATACACACACACACACACACACACACACACACACACACACAGAGTCCCTGGCTCCTACAAGTCCCAGAAGTCATTAGGATTTTCTTTTACTGATCATACTTATTGTAATTTACTTCCTCATAAACAATTGCTGTAATCTATCGTGAGAAACACACTCAATTCTAAGTGTCAGTGATTTAAATCTGAATTGAACATCTTGATGGGATTATTACAGACTGCTAATGGTTGTGTACTATGAGTTTTACAATCAATAGTTGCTTTGTGACAAAACAGCCCAAACTTCACTCTTCCTGGACTTCCTGGAATGAAAGAGATATTCAGAAAGTCACCATCTATATTTGTATCTATATATAGTTTTGCAGTATTAGTTGTACGGTATTAATATACTGAGGTGAGGATGGGTTATTCGCAGCAATGTGGTTTCTCTGCTCTTGATGATCTGAATAAGGTGTGTCAGACTGATGCCCTAAACCACATCATGCTGTCGCTCTAGGAAAGAGCTGTGCATCCTAGAGATCCAGCCTGGTCTGACTCTGTGAACCAAAGTGCTCTCAAACTCCGCAGTGTTGAACAGTCTCACTTGCACTGCAGGAGATGACAGAGAGGTGTGTGTGTGTGTGTTTGTGTGTGTGTGTGTGTGTGTTTGTGTGTGTGTGTTTGTGTGTGTGTGTTTGTGTTTGTGTGTGTGTGTTTGTGTGTTTGTGTGTGTGTGTGTGTGTGTGTTTTGGTGTGTGTGTGTGTTTGTGTGTTTGTGTGTGTGTGTGTTTGTGTTTGTGTGTGTGTGTGTGTGTGTGTGTGTGTGTGTGTGTGTGTGTGTGTGTGTGTGT
>JAOYMR010000007.1:17957902-17970094 GCA_025802075.1 Tenebrosternarchus preto | reverse complement strand
TTAATTTTATCTGACAACAACTGTGAGAGATTATATATATATATATATATATATATATATATATATATATATATACACATATACACACACACTGATTTCATTTACTAACATACTTTGGTTAATATTGCAATTAATATTAATACTGGTTCATATTGCAAGCTACTGCAACCTAGGCAAACTGCACAGTAGTTCAATTTTCAATTTTAACCGTGGATTCTCACTTTAACACTTATATTTTACAGTCCAGGTTTTTTGTCACCTTAATAATTAAAGTAATTTTTAAAAATGTTGGAAATATTTAATTTGCAATTCTTGGAAAATTAGAGAACTAACATTTACAAATACTCAAGTTCTGAAAGAACTAAATACATAGTTTCTGAAAGAACATAATTAATGCAAATGTAATGATTTGACTGATGTCTGAGTTTTGTTCATCCATGGGAACCTCTGGCTCATTACAATCTAGGTGTCAGTTTGTCTGTTCAAAATTAGTATTTCCCGACAACTTTTTAAATGTAAAGTTGTAGATAAAAATGTATTAATTTTCTGATAGGTGTAGAAGCAGGGCAAGCAATCTACAATCCAATTAATCAGAGAAAGAAAATGAAAAAAATCTCTGAATGTAGTGATAGCTGAAAACATGGTCATTCAAATCATATAAACACAAAGTATTTCAAACAAAAAACGTACTTGTACAGTTCTTAGAAAAATAGATAAAACACGTATTCTAGAAAATGCAAAAAAAAATAATAAATCTGTGGGCTCTGTCCACAGATATGTTTGAAAAACCGTGTATTAGCCTCCATGTCCACATGACAAAGAGAATTTTAGTTCACCAAAAGCAGCTTGGAAACATTTTTGAAGTCTGTTTTCAGTGTGGTTGCACAGTTTTTGTTTGGTTGGCTGGTTTAATTTTTTGTTTGTCTTTTTTTACACTGACACATGTCCGTTCCTGCCTTTACTAAGTGAGTTTGCTAACTTGGCAAGTCACTGGGTTTTACTCGTACGTTACAGTGCAGCGCAGATGGGCCAGAGTGTGCTGGTTTCAGTACTTATAAATCCACTTACAAGGTACAAACCTTTACCGCGCACACTGATTTAGAATCAGGCCTGGTCAACACGGACGCTGGTGAGACAATTTGGAGAAAGAAATGGTTATTGCTGAAGAGTAGCAAGGAAACTGACATCACTCAGCACTGACATCATTCAAGTCTTTCAGTGAGTAGCGTTTCACCACATTTTTGCATTTTTTTTAAAGATGGGAGATATTTTGGAAAACCGTCATGGTGTGTTACACTGTGAAATCTGTGACCAGGGAGGCCACTGCTGTTCTGTCTTGGAGCTGTAGAGAAAAAAACAAAGAGTGTTTACATTAATATTGGAGCTGGGATCAGTCCTTGTCCAGAGCACATAATTGCCGGTTATTATTGTTTCCTACGGGAAAAGAGGCAACCAGTTAAACATCAGTTAAAAAATAAAATAAAATAAATTATTGTTAAATAACATTTGATATATACGTACGTTTTACAGATTTTATTGTAAGAAAACAAACAGAGTACTGATGCACAGTCATTAATATGAGTATCCTTAGTGAAACTGGCTTACTGCTGAGCAAAGACTTTGTGCATATCAGTGTCAGAGGATGACACATCATGTTTACCCTGTCAACAACTTTATTTACTAGTAGTTTATGTAAGCAGTTCAAGTATTAGTATGTGTTAGTAGTTTTTGGTTCTTCGTGCTTTTTCTCAACAACCCAGGCAGAACATGTGCAGCAGTGGGGTCACAGAATTTGATGGGCATAGATTCCAGTGTAACAGTTTGGATGAATGATTTTGAAAATGGAGGGAAAAAAATGTGTGTGGACAGGGCCTGAGTTACACTCATGTAGTGTGTGTCTGTAAATATGGGTTTGTTTGTTTGTTTGTTTATTTTTAGCATGTGTGAATACATGTCATGTCATTTGCATTGTTTCGAGGCATTCCATGTCTATACAGTATGTGTTTACACAGTATGTATTTATTCCACTCCCATCAACTGCCTTGTTTTCAGGCATCAGAGAAGGAAGGGATTTAAATTAAAGAAAGAAGTCACACAGGACAAATAACACAGGACAAACTGGGTTAATCTCAAATGAGAAAAAAATGAAACCTTATAACAGATAGCAGTTATCCACCTCAGACTTTATCATGCATACATGTGTGAGTGTGTATTTGTCTGTGTATTTGAGTGTTTTTCATCGATAACATTTCATCCCTGCGCCTGTGTCTCTATGTTTGTGTTTTGTAGGTGTGTGTGTGTGTATTTTCTTTTCAGTGACTGATACAATGTGCACTCCTTTATAAATGCGTCGTGTATTGTGCGCACTCCTTTATATTAAACATTGGTCTGTGAATATGCATGATCTTGCTGTTTTTTGAAAGTGTGTGTGTGTGTGTGTACTGTACGGTTGAGTCAGTCAGGTCGTCTTTTAAAGGCTTTCATGCATATTTCAGATCTTTCTTCACCTGCTCGAGCAGCCATGATACAGTGAGAGAGGGAGCGATGTGGTGAAACAAAGAAAACAATAGAAACACAAAGAGAGAGACAGAGTGAGAGAAAGAGTGAGAAAGAGTGAGAGAAAGAGAAAGGTACTGAGCAAGGTTTTTGCTAGACACTGATGTAAAGGAGCATGACATCAATAACTGAATTCTCTTTGGAGCCATGTGTTTGTGTGCATGGGTATGCTTGAGTGCGTGTGTGTGTGTGTGTGTGTGTGTGTGAACTCTTCTTTTTTCTCCCCTTCTCTTGTGTGTTCTCCTCACAGTGTGCCGTTGTGTGGTAAACAGCAGAATTCCCCCCACCTGTACCTCACACTCTTTAAGGGTAACAGAAACCAGGAAGTAAAGGGAATTAGAAGAGAGAGAGAGAGAGAGAGAGAGAGAGAGAGAGAGAGGGAGGAGGAGGAGGAGAGAATTAAATGTGGGTGGAAAGAAGCTGTTGTATTTGCACTTCACTTGAAAGCTTGGTCCCAAAGCAGCAAACCTGACTCACTGCTTGACTTAATACAGGTTAAGGCAACTTTAGATTTTACTAAATGTGTACAGAACAGATGTAATTCTTCAAAACTATGTTGTGAATGATTCATATCAATCATACTGCCTTGCTTATGGTAACCTAATGATGGCTTTATGACCACATAATCAAGGGAAGTGTGACATCTAATAAGCTACAACAGGGCTGTGGGAGGTTGTCCAGAATGCCAACTGAGGTCTGTCCTGTGTGAGTCTCATCATCATTTAACGTTATTGATGATTCTGGAGTGTTCTAGTTTTAGAATTGAAGTAAGACACTAAATCACTGCAGAGCAAACTGCTGAGTCACACTTGGGGTTGTTCCCACAAAATGGCTAGTGGTGACCTTGACAACCTCCAGCAGCAAAGGGCCTGTTTGGAGAGGCCGGAGGTGTGATGCTAGACCGCTGTGCTTCTCTGCCCCTGGTTTACTGAAACACAACAGGTGACAGTGTTCTGCACTGTATAGCGCCCCCCTGTGGAGCAAACACCAACTACACGTTTTCAGAAGATGTTTCCTTCAACCAGTGGAGTGTATGCACTCTTAAGGAGTTTTTGGCTATGAAGGATTCTGTGTTGTGGTCTTTTTTGTGGTGGATTTTTTGAAAAGAAATGTATGACATAATTCATAATTCGCATTTTCCTGTCCTGTCTTGTCCTTTGTGTGTGTGTGTTTGTGTGTGTGTGTGTGTGTATGTGTGTGTGTGTGTGTGTCTGTGTGTGTCTTTGTCTCTCCTTTATGTGTCTCCCTGTACTTATATATTTGTTTCTCTTGTTTCATTTGTTTGAGTTTTTCTCCTTTCATTTTTCATTTTACAAATGGTTAAACATCACTTTTATGATTGACCACTGCACACGCACAACCTGATATATCATTCCACACGTTTACACTGTCCAAAACCTTATCTAACCTCGAAATTGACATCCATATCAACGTCTCCATTATGTTTGGTGTGAAACATTTAAAACTGCACGTTAACATTAATAAAAAAAAAAACCTGAACCTCTACATATACATATAAACACAATACCATGAATAAACTGACCCCTGCTGACCAAAAACAATAAATAAACAAAATAAATAAAATAAACTATGCACTGCAGCCACGAGCTATGAGAAATCCCGCAGTCTCAACAACATATCGGGGATGGCGGGTTCATCTCTCCGCTTAACCCCCATCACCAGCACACCCTTTGACCCCTACGAGGCACCAGGGACCCTGCGCCGCTGCCGCTCGCCCATCCCCTCCATTTTGTAGCGTGGAGCGCTGAAACAACAGAGAAGCGCTAGGACTCAGGACAGGAGAGGAGGAGGAAGGCGCAGGGGCTGTGCGAGCATGCATGAGTGTGTGTGCATGTGTGTGAGAGTGTGTGTGTGCATGTGTGTGAGAGTGTGTGTGTGCATGTGTGTGAGAGTGTGTGTGCATGTTGATGTACACGTAGTCTGAAGATAGAGGCCCAGTGTCACAGTCCAACTCATAGCAATAACCACTTAATGATCCTGAATGTGGAAAGCTCCACCTCCTCATCCTCCACTGTCATGGATTCAGGTGCACACCTGACCCAGCTAACAAAACTCCACGGTCAGAATGTTCCCCATAACGTTCCATTTTGGTTGTGGGAAGGTTGCATTGCAATGTCCTATGAATGCAAAAATGTCCAGTTTTCACATTGTCAGAAAAAATGTTTTCAGAATGTTACCTCAAACTCATGTGCACCTAGGATTCTAGGAACATTGTCTTAGACCACTCTAAGACTGTTTATAGGTCAATTTTATATGGTTTTCTTAATGTTCTTGGATGTTATTGGAAAGTTAGTAGAATGCTTCCCAGAAAGTTACCTCAACCTCACTCACAAACAATTTGTTTCTATCAGTATAAATTATCAGTAGTAATAATGCAATCTCATTTCCTATTATATTTGACATCAAGAAAAAAAATGGAAAAACCATTTATTATAGTAGTAATTATTGCTTTTTTAATTTCAGCTAAATCAATTAAGCGCATTTATTTTTTAATCACAAGGAAAAAAAAAAAAAAATCTTAGTCTTGTACTGATCTCTATATGCTCCACATACAAAGAAAATAAACATCACTGCATCGCCTTGGCCTGCAGGTGGTGCTGTCCAAAGTAACCAGCTGCCACATTTAAACAGATTTGGACATAGGAAATTAGACAGGACTTAGATTAGACTTGGACAGAAATTAGTTTCTTTATATTTATAATTACATGGAAATCATTGTTTACATTTTAACCAACGAACCTGGAACAACAAATATCTGCCAAGATCTGATAATACATGTCAACACAAGACATTACGTTAAAACATATCAGCGTCTTAGAGGACAGGCTCACAACCTTGGTTCAGAAGTTACCTATGTTCTCCAAACTGTTGTGTTTTCTCTACTCTCTACTCTGGAACATCCACTTCATCCACAAAGAGCACTGGGTTTATTTGGCTATTAGTTTGGGACCAGGTGTCTTTGGAGCAGGGAAAACAACTGGAAAATAAAAGGCAGCAGGCAACCCAGGGCATGGATTGAGAACCACTGCCATAGTTTCACTTTATAGTGTGTAATATGGTTAAAGATATAAACCTGAACATTACCCAAGATGTGACCTACCCTTGAACACCTATGCTGGGCATATCTGAAGATCTTCCAGAAGGTGCTGTTGTTTTTCTTTGTTGACGTGCTGTGTTGTTAATGTCCTGAAACTTCAACCAGACAAAAAGGCACGTTTTTTAACATATCTAATAGCTTTACACGGGGTTCGACAGCCTTGTCTCACTGCAAGAAAAGGAAAAACAAAGATGATGCTTACACTTCACACTAAAGGTTTGACAACATACATTAGAGGATAAACAGAACCCTCATTAAGTAGTAAGATCTGTGTTCCTTAAAGTAAGATACTGTAAGCACAATTTATTTTAAGTATACTTCATAAAAGTAACTTTTACTTTAATATCAATAACTTAATAACTAACCCTGATTGTTCACATGTTTATTAGAGCATCCAACATGAAAACCTGTAGCTAAAAGACTTTCTTTGGCCATTTCGTTTTAACTTATTTATAAAGCCTTTTTCCATGGGGTTTAACACAAAAATGATTAGCATTATTATTAATGCTAACAAGGCTTCAAGAATATTTTTCAATGCATTCATCGTTTTTAATATCAGGAATGTGGCTATCTGCAATTCTGCAAACGGTAAAAGGGCAGTATTTAAGCCCGCCGGCACCAGCAGCAAGGCGTACAACTAAATTATGTCTCCCTGTCTAACAACTTGCAAGCTAGCTAGCTAGGATAGCTAGCTACACAACTACTTAAGTTACATATCTCACAAATATTTAGCAATCGGGCAACTTTCTAGTTATCAGTCTAACCAAGCTAACTTGCTATCTAATTTTAGGTAACTTTAACGAAGTCATTATCATGTAAAGCACGGAGAAATAAAAATATAGAAAACCTGCTTTAAAAAGGAATTGTTCATTGGCATAAGACAACCTGATAATTATGAGTCTACAGTTAAATCTACTTAATGACAGCTTTTGACTGTGGAAGCTACCTAAGCTAGCTAGCTAACGAGTTTATCGAATCTTTGCTCGGTTAAATTGAAATAATGTAGGTCAAGATACACGTTATACTTTCATATAATTATCTACAGACATCCTTGTATTTTACAGTACGAGGTAATATATGTGACATGTCAGAAACAGTATTTTAGTCTTTACATCTTACCTTCTGATGTGACTGCACTTTCTGGAGTGAACCGCTTCTTTTACATTGTTAACAGTCACCTTGGAAAGACTCAGTGTGGAAATGCATACTTTTCCTAACCCAGAAGAACCAGTCTTTTATGTATTATCAAGATGAGTTACAGATTAGGACAGTGTAACCGATTATATAAAACATTAGTGTATTGCATTAAGTATTAAATATCAAATATATTATTTCAAGGAAAGCTTGAAAGCTTTGCCAACTCTAATATACTCCATTGAACTTCAAAAGATTGTTCATATACTGTTGCACGTAGTATGCTTCAAACTAACACTGGGAGAACTTTTAACAGGCTACATAACACTTCTAGAATATTCCATTAACATTAGTTTGAGCAGTGTTTATGTTTATGACACTTACATAACGTTAGCCAAAGTTGTGGGAACATTCCCCATTAGCTGGGAAGTAGCTGGACACGCTGCACTGAATTAAATAAATTGTGAGGTGAGGACAAATCAGAGGCCTTTGGCTGAAGGATCAGTGTAATCAATGAGGTTAGTTAGTATGATTCTTAATTCAAATATGCAGATTAATCAGATTAAGTCATCAGCCTTAGAGAGCAGAGTATGTGTATGCTAATATATTGTAGCTGTTTCTCTCATACCTTTGTGGGGCCAGTGTCTTGCCTTCATTCATATTAATAAATGTAGATATAAAACAGGCTGCCAAAGAAAAAAAGATGTAAGGAAGGTTAAAAAAAAAAAAACTATATTTTAATAACCCCTATATTCATATTTCTTCATATATTTACCTTTGGACTGTGTTCTCATCCTTCTAATGTTATGAATAAATGATGAGTATAAATGACCATTATGCAAACATTTTCATGAAAAAAAATTTAGTGTACTACTCAAATATATGCATTAAGTACCAAATATTTTTGTTTGGTCCAGTTTTAAATAAGACCATAACTGTCTAGTATCCTGGCAAGAATACAACATCCACAGATATTTGCCTGTCTACTATATATATATATATATATATATATATATATATATATATAGCAGCAGAACAGCGGTACTCATAAAGATTCCAGTCATGCATTCATATTTAACAAAATCATGCAATGCAAGTGGTATTCATACACGTCATGTATTATTTGGTGCTAATAGGACTTACATTCTTATAAGTCACCATAATTTCTCTGTTCATCTTTGTTTTTGTTAGTGCACTTTGTATATATTTTTTTGTTATAATTGGTTATTGTATCTTTTTTTTATTATTCTATTCAAATCTTGTTTGCCCTGCGTTTCCCCATATTGCTTGTACAATCTGAACATCAAGTCTCATCATGCCCCCAAATAATCAGTCTTGGAGGAAAAAAAAGAATGAAAAAAAAAATGAAAAAAGGGAAAAAGTTCCCATCTAGTGTTCCCATCACACATACTCTGTGTCCAGTGCCATTGTTGGTCTTGATGGGTGAAATAAAAAAGCCTGCAAAAGTCTCATCACTCATTTATACATATATGCAAAACATGCAAAATATTCCACTCAAACTCATAATGCTGGAAACCTTAGGTCATGCGCACATGTGTTGTTTGTAAATATGTGTGAAAATATTTTTAATTTAAAAAAAGATCAGTGTGTTAAAGTAGATATGCTGATTTGAAGACTACATAGGACAATTCTAGTGCGTTTCTAGTCTGTTGGTCTTGTCCTTGTTGATGTCCTGTTGTGTTTTATGATATTTTGAAGGAGTTTCAAAGAAGATTGTTTTTATTTTTAAAAACATTACTTTTTACCTCACTTTGTTTCATTTGTATATGATATATACACAAGTGTTACAAATCTGTGTTTCTTTTTATTAGATTAAAATGTATAAAATATCCAGGTCTGTCTGACCAAGTGCTTCCAGAATCATATAGAAAAGTGACAAAACTAAGAAACAAAGCCATTTCTGAGAAAATGCTTCCTTATAATAGCAAAAAGAAGAATCATATATTGCAATAATTGCAAAGTTGTAGTTTATGGGTAACTATCTGTATATTATTAATTGCTTATTTAGTTTCCCCAATGGAGAATCAGCCAGTTAGATATTAACATGCCATTTTGTTTTAAATATGGCAAATCTGGGCCAAGTTTGCCCAGGAATGATGCATCTATAGAGCACTGAACTACATCAGGCTTCAGAGGCTAATGAAGGGTTCAGTTACTGTGACTGGGGTTGGGAAATACCTTGATGTGTGCTGTGGGTGATTTTAAGTTGCTCTTAGTACAATAGTATTTTGGGAAACTGCTCAGACTCTACTAAATCAGGAGTCTCAGGACCGCAGGACCTGTAAGAGCTCCTTTTAATACTGTGAATCCAAACACATCTTCTTTTACTAATAAAGTCTTAGAGACCATTAGTTAGTTGATTTATAATGATTTAGCCAAACAGGAGATTTATCCTTCTGATTGATAATATTCTTCTCCATTTGTGAGTGTTCAGTCAATGTCCACATATATATTGTCCTGTTCTTGTAGTATGCAGCTGTAAAAAATGTTTTTAAAAATGCAGAGGATTCAAAATCTCAATTCTTCATGTAGAGTGTATTCCATAATGCTGTAACCAATTTAACACAGTCAGGAACTTTGAAACAAATTGAAAACATATTTGTTGTTGAAAACATGAGCTCCCTCTATGAGGCTTCTATAAGCTGCTGTGTTATACTAGAAACCCACAAACCGCTAGCTAGATTTAACTAGCTTCACCTGCCAACTTGATATGTACATATCTGTATCTATACAATATATGTGAACACCCATTAAAATGATCTGTAATGCATTTTTCTCAATGTATTCTGGTTATTCTTAGCTGTGTTGCAATGCTTAGCATACTGTTATGGTTTTTGCTACTGAATCAATATGGCCTTTGTATGTGGGTGTGTCTGAGAGCGTGTGTGTGTGTGTGTGTGTGTGTGTGTGTGTGTGTGTGTGTGATTTGAGCTACATACAAACGATCAGTATTTTACATTTTTAATCTTTAATAAAAATAAATATTATTTATATTTGAGGGAGTACTTCAGGTGAATGTTTAAAAGATTTCACCAATTACATAAAGTTTTCTTCCAAGAATTTCCAATGAATCACAGTAATTAAAAAAGCTTTTTTTTTAAGACTTAAGGTTTTAATGCTGTCAACGTTTTGAGAACTTTTTGTTTTCTTATATCCTCTTCACCTTTTTCATTTTGTGCTTAAAAATCGTAAACTCCAATGATACGTGAAATGCTTCAAACTACAGTTAATAGTGAATTATCTGTTAACAGAACTTTCGCATGCTTAACTTTAACCGTCATCGACAGGTAAAACCTCCCCAGCTTTCTACTGTTGTCAGTTTTAACTAATAAGTTTCCTTTATCAGTGATTCTGCATTGTTTAACCAAAATGTATTAAATGTATCTGGGGTGGACTATTCCATTCTTGAAGATTAAAATATAAACTTTTGACTAATATGATTAATATTTTTCCATTTTTTATATTCATATTTTGTGGTTTTTCATGCTACACAGGTTGCAACATGAGTACAGAATTACAGTAGATTTTAAAAAATGCTTACCATGTTCACAGCTTGTCCCAGGACTGGAGTTTTTCACCCCTTCAAAGATACATTACACTCCAATGTTACGTGCATGTGTGTTATTTAGATTGTAGGTTCAATATATAGTTTTAACGACATTTTTTTTTCAGATCATTTTTTCATTTTAAATCTATTTCACCACCAATATATATGTACATTATGACTTTTTCACATGGTTAATTTAAACAACACATCTGATATTAACATTATTGAAATTTGAATTAATTAAATTATATGTTTATTTGCTTTGAGCCTGTTTTCTAACCATGTCTTTGTATTTGCTTTTGTCCACAGTGTTAAGTTTCTAGCATTTGCAGAAGACACAGTTAGCCATTGTTTTCTCAATTCATGGATGGAGCATCATGGTAGAGATGATGCATGAGGAACGTTGGAATGGCAAGAGGAAGGGACCGGAAAAAGACGGAAATCTAAATGCCCTTGCCTGGATCTTCACATGGTAACCAAAGCAACCTCTTGGAATTCCGGACCTGGTCCTCTTTCAGCTGTAAGACCACGCAGCAACAAACTTCAGTGTCTCACTCACATCCTGCGAGAAAAAACAAAACAAAAAAGACTCTTAAAGAAAGAAAAAGAAAAAATAAGGAAGGCAAAACATTCCAGAATACATTGCGTCGGATGTACGAGACAAAAAAAGAAGAAAAGATTAAGAATGAAAAAAAAAAAAAAAACACTGGGTGTATACCAACTGCTGCGCTAATTTACGACCTGCAGTTCTGGGTGTGAACTAGTGCTTGAACACAGTGGACCAAGCTGGGAGAATCCATGTAGCCTCTCTGCTAACACTTTGTAGCATTTGTTGGTGTGGATAAAAACCTCTCCAACAAACTTTTTAGAGACTTTGATTTTCATTGACAGTTTGCACAGACTGACTAATAATGACTTAGTCATGAGCAATTGCCCCCCCCCCCATTCCCAGTGTAGTAGCATTTCACAGTAATATACTGTCAGCATTCTGTTTCTTTGTGTTTGTGGTACAGTAACCAGTAACACTGGCTCCTGTGTTTATACGATTTCCATAAGGAATGATCATTGACACGGTATATACATTTTCCTTATCTCTCCTCTTAGAGTTTTATGACCCACATTCATAAGAGATATGGGTTGCTATTTTGACAGTCTTCCATGATTTTTCATCAGTTCAGGAAAGCCAACTTATAATCATTTACCCCACCAGACCAAAGTCCCACACTAAGACCAAATACTTAATCTGAGGATGTGTTTCTCAGTTAATCTCTATACCCTCTATATATGATTTTCTTCTCCCTTTACATACATGCACACAGGTCATCCAGTTGATCAGGTTTAGCAGGACTCTCGATGTCCTCATACTCCTGCTGAACTGACCAGCGTGACAGTCTTCGTCGTGGAAGACCCTCTTGCGTCCCTCTTCCTTTTTGGAGCTGACCCTCGACTCGATCGTTCCTGGAAAGCTAAAGCTGCCGTGAGCCACCACTGCGCCACCGAGACTGACCCCGAAACCTGCTCAGACCAACGACGTGTGCATGCTGACCTTTGACCTTTTAGTAAAGACAGCTTAGGGGTATGGAACCCTCTAAGGCCGTCTCCAGAAGCTCCCTTCAAGAAAGGTCGTGGAAGCTTCTTCCCCTGCACCCCTCCTCTTTCTCCCTCTATCTTTTTTTCCTCTGTGTGCCACACATGTTTCTCTTCTGTTTCCTGAAGTCACATCAACTACAGCTTGTTCCACTTAATTGACTATAAAGGGAGGGGGCTCTAGTGCAGAGTTTTTTGTTGTTTTTTTACTAGATTGACCTCTTTATCT
>JAOYMR010000007.1:17931896-17947478 GCA_025802075.1 Tenebrosternarchus preto | reverse complement strand
CACACACACACACACACACACACACACACACACACACACACACACACACACACACACACACACACACACACAAAAGCTATAATATAAATTCCACCAGGCTGGCAAAAGGCTCATGCTCATACACACACACACACACACACACACACCTGTGTCTTGAATGTTTCTTCAATGTCTGCACTTAATGTGCTCCATTTATCTGCTTCTTGTAGAGCTTCAGCTGCCAACTGCATCCTGGACTTTACTTGATCGATATCTACCAGCACCTACAACACACACACGCACACACATCAAAAGCAACCTCAGAAACATTGTAAATACAATACATGAAGCCCAACCGCCATTTTTCTATCAGTTGTCTTCCCTAGAATGCAATCCAGGATCAGAACAAATGACCATGTGACTGATTTGAGAGTATGAAGTTTATCAGTGCATTCTGGATCAGATCTAGTTGTGGATCTATATCTGATCCAGATCTGAATCACAACTACAGGTGTACCACAAGGCTCAGTGCTTGGACCTCTTCTCTTTTCTCTCTATACCTTATGGATGCTCTAGGAAATCTGATAACCTGACATGGCTTCTCCTACCACTGTTAAAGTTATATAACCCAACTCAAACTTTCCTTCTTTCCCTTGGATTCTTTAATTTCAAATCAAATCTTGGCTTGGCTAGGCAGCATCTCACTTTGGATGACAGACCACCACATAAAACAGAACCTCAGTGAGAGTTACTGCATATTCCAGGTGATACCTGCCCCCAACATGATCTGATCTTACTGTCTGGGAAAGAATACACTCATGTGTGGTCTTGAATAACCAGTTTACTTTCTCTGTTCATATTACTAGCATGACTGATGCAAGCACATTTCTACTGTACAAGATAAGGATCTCATTTCAAATCTGGACTACTGTAAATCTTGACCGGTCTCTCTGCCAACAGGCCCTTTCTAAAGAGGGTAATCATCAGGACGTCCAGTCCCACGTCATTCCAAGTATACAGTAACATAATTCACACTTAATTTTCCAAAGCTCCACTGCTTTGATCCCCTCACCAACGTACTTCACCACCCTAGGGTTTTTTAAATCAGATTTAAAACCCTTATGCAAGTCTACTAAGCCCAAAAATAGACCAGCATGATCGTAATTGAAAGCACTTTTCTTACACACACTGAAAATACACCTCTTCAACACATGAATAATCAACAAGGGAATGTAATGAGATTAATCATCTTGCATTTAGTTATCTTATTATATATTTATTACAATTCCAGTCTAGTTGTCTTCAATTAAGGAAAACCTCCATGGAGACAACACACTACTCTAGTAGTATCATTTTCATTAACATTTCGCGTGTAGGTTGATACCTGCATGGACTGCACTGTGTCCTGTTCAAACTTCCTGATGTCTTCCTTCACCATAATCATTTGGTCTTTCAGGAACGAAGCCTCTTGCTTCAGAGCTTCTATATCTCTGAGCACACGCGGCATGTTCTGTAGCGCCTGATTGCTGCTCTCTGAAACAACGCACACAGAGAAAGACAGGGCATTCAAAAGATGAAAATCGATATTATTAAGGATTGTTATAATTAACTGTAGACTGCCGGTGAACTCTTGGATAAAAATATTACCTTCTATAGAGTTATTAACCTCTTGGATAAACAACTGAAGCTTCATGACAAGAGTCGCCGCGTGCGCGTCCGCTTTTCCTGGTGCATCTTTCTGGGCTACTTTAAACGCACCGTTCACCCAGTCCTTCACGTCAAAATCATCCGCCAGAAACTTCGAGAAGTCCATATTTAGGGCTTTAAACTGTAAACTGCTGCATCACTTTAACCATCTTCAATAACTATTACATTCAGAGAGAAATTAAAAAGCATTAGTGTAACAAGACGAAAAGGTTTGCATGACATGTCAACACAGCAGAGCTCACTGCGAATGTTTCACTTAGCTACCCAGCTAACAGTTGTATTCTCAGACATGAAAAACGTACACACACAGCTGTACGGTTTGTTGATCTAACATAATAGACTGTGCTGCGTTTGACTTGCTACGGAACGTGTTTGAAATTCGTGATTAAATATTATGATAAAAAAAAAAAACAAGATCGCTAGCCTAGCTAGTTAGCTGTAGTACCTGCGGTTCACGTCAGTTCAGTCAGTCCTGTAATTTTTCCCCATTCCTGGTTTGGATACGAAGAGAAAATAAACGGCCCAAGAGAATGAAATGACCATAACAACCAGATACAGTTCAAGTAAGGCAACCGCCTCCTCCAGTGTTATGGTGAACAAAAATTTAAGCCTGATACAGAATATTGATATCTTTGCAGCAACTTCCTGGTTGTACCCAAATTATCATGTCCCCGTGTAAACACTGTTCCGTAGTTCCATTTAATAACTATTGGTAGTGTAAATTCTGAATTGCACATATGAGATCAAATAGAAAATGCGCGAGTATATATTTTTAATATTTCAAAATATTTTAATATGTATTTAAATTTACAAATAAGTCGATAAGCTGTGATGTCCGTCATTATATTGAATGAAGTGGATTCAAATGACGTGGCCGTGTGTTACATTAAATGTTGCACGCTAACAACACACCTGTACGCTGCATCCATTACAATGAAGGTAACGAAGACATTTCAGTGTCGTTTTGGACAGAGATCCTTTATTAGCTTTAGTGGCTGTTCACAGATCTCTGTGTCCAAGCACATTAATAGAGAGGCAAAGGAAAGAAAAAGATGTGGTAGAAAAAGTGTACAAGCAATAGGGACAACTGCCCCCTGGAGAGGATTGTGAAACAAAACCCATTCAAAAATGTGGGGGAGATTCACAAAGAGTGGACTGCAGCTGCTGTCAGTGCTTCAAGAACCAAAGCAACCAGTACCTGGTTTAAGGACCATGGTATCCCTGTTCTTAATTGGCCAGCAAACTCGCCTGACCTTCTTGTGAAGAGGAAGATGCGATACGCCAGACCCAACAATTCAGAAGAGCTGAAGGCCACTATCAGAGCAACCTGAGCTCTCATAACACCTGAGCAGCGCCACAGACTGATCAACTCCATGCCAAGTCACATTGCTGCAGTAATCCAGGCCAAAGGAGCCCCAAGTAAATATTGAGTGCTGAACATGCTCATACTTTTCACGTAAATACTTTTCAGTTGACCATTTGTATTGGTCTTAAGTAATATTCTAATTTTCTGAGATACTGAATTTGTGATTTTCATTAGTTGTCAGTTATAATCATCAAAATTAAAAGAAATAAACATTTGAAATATACCAGGCTGTGTGTAATGAATGAACATAATATACAAGTTTGACTTTTTGAATGGAATTACTGAAATAAATAAACTTTTTCATGATATTCTAATTTTATGACCAGCACCTGTATAATGTTCCAGTCAAAGGTTTAAACTAAATGAATATTTTTAATAATATACACACAAAATAATTTTAGATGCACCTTCAACAAAAAAGTTTTCTTACAGAATCTTAGTTCCTTACCCCACAGGTGCTCTACATTTGTGAAAATTTCTTCAAGGAAAAGCATCACAGGAGGCTGTGTCATGAAGCGGGTTAAAAGAACACAGAGAATGTGCAAAGCTGTCATGAAAGTTAAGTAAGGCTGGCTACTTTGAAGAATCTAAAATAATGACCATCAAAACACAATCACGTGTTATTTAATTAGTTTGATCGGTTCCCTGTTTTTTTTAAAATACAGGAAATAGTAAAAATAATAAAAATAAAATAAAGAGTAGTCAAAACAGTAAACCAATAAACTAAGAGCAAATCCAAACTTTTGACGATACTGTGTATACATCTGAAGATGATTACAGGTGAATGACTTGCACAGCTGATGAAGGATCTCTATCAAAAACATCCTGTTTCTTAGTTTCCTTGGAAACATTGTATACAATTAATTTCTACTGAATGTACCTCTACATCTTTTATTACAGTATAATGATATTACAGATGCATGTTTATAACTGTACAATTTTTCTTCTTTTTGTATGTTTTTGCTGATGGCCATAATTTGACCATCATGCTCAAAACATCTTCCCCAGTCTGAGTTTCCTGCTTTAAGGGTGCAAGACCTACTTTCTGAGGTTGTTGCAAAAACAGATGTAATTGTACCACTGCTATCCTGGGAGCCATCTGTGACTTCCTCCACCGCTCTGCGTGATCTTATCAGACTTCTCCCACATATCCACACTGCCACCAAGGTGTTGGCTCCTGGACACTTTGCAAGCAACGATATAGATTTGCTACCATTTCACAAAAGCCCTTCAGGCGGAATGCCTTTTCAGCTGTTGGATGGTAGACAGCACACACCAATGTAAAACAGCTATACAGGCCTATTACTACGCCATGATCACAGCCACGATCACAGCCACAATCACAGCCACAATCAAATTTTTCATGTGGCAGATTTCTACACGGCTCTTAAAATACTTCAGGGTACTCATTAATATATGAAGCAATGGATGAACCCATTGAACCCACTGCACTTCAGGCAAATTAAATATTGAACATTAAGTTGAAAAGCGTAAACACACTAGCATTCACTACATTAAGACAGCTAGCTGAAGCCAATCAAAACATGCACTCAACTGCACCATTTTATGTTCAGTCTCATCATCTAAAAACTAAAATATTTTACATTACTGAGGTGACAGATCTCAGGTTGTAGAGTGAAGCACTTTGGTTTGCCATTGAGTTTGGAAGGTGCTATACAAATAAACTTGCCTTGCCTTAAATAGTAGAAATTAATTAAAAATACAAAACTGGCTACAGAAAGATGTTTTTTTCCCAATGTGGTCACCAGATAATCCCAAAAACCTGTCATTTTTTCTGTATGTAAAAGTTCTCACAAGCTGTAATGTATCAGAAATGGGCAAGAAACAGGTAAAAAGTCCAAAATCAGAAAGACATAAATATCAGTATGAAGAGGAAATTCCAAGAATCGATAATAAGACGAACAGGGTCAAAAATACGAAACGCAAATACCATAAGAGAACCAAAGTATGCTAAAGGAAGTATGCTAAAGGAAGTATGCTAAAGGAAGTATGCTAAAGGAAGAATCCATGATAATACTTCATGTCCTTGGATGTGACTTAAATACATTTAGCTAAACAGGCAACAGATGAGAATGATTATTAGTCTAGGGATGACAAATGAGGTTAGCTGATTGGCTGCGACTGGGGATGTGATTTCCCAATTGGACCAGGGTTGATGGGAAATGGAGTTCTGAGGTGCAGAGCTAGAGGGCATCATGACACAAGCACTACTTCTCTATACAAGTTATCATATCTGATATTCAAAATTATTGCATAAACTATAGGTGAGGAAAATCCTGAACCCATCAAATTATAATAACGGGCTTTCAGGGCTGAAATTCCCAAAGGCATCATAAAACAAAGTGTATTACACTGAATACTCTCTCTTTTAAGATGATCTTAACACTTTTACCTGAAACTTCAACATTTTGGCAAAATGCCAAACAATCTCTGCACTCTTGAATTTACAGATCCGTGTCCTTCATGCTATCAATCACCATGGCTGTGAAGTGAACACAATCCAAATTTGTAACTTCAGTAGTCAACGTACAGACAGACAGCTTTGTCCTGTAAACAAATGAATGCAACACAAGCAGGAAGCAAACGTGCAGAAACGTAATGCTAAAATAATAATGTCATTTAAGTGAAGTATACATGAATGGCTTGGCTGATCTAGTTCTTTGGCTGATCTGGTTTATGCTGCCTTAAACCAAGCAGCAATCTTCAGTCCACTTCCAGGATGTTACCTTCTTGGACTTATCCTCAAATATCTCGTCTGGTGGAACTAGAAGATCAGAAGTAAATTAATTGTAGAAGAGAGGAACCATTAAATTAGAATAAGCTGGCAAGCATATAGCATGTACGCAGTGGTCTAGCAGAGGGGAAAAGGTTTTAAAAATGTCTTCCGACGATGATGAGGTTGTAGATTGTCAGATGGTTTAGAGGGATGGTGCTGGGGCTATAGATGATGATGTAGATTGTCTGCAGCCTTCATTGCTCATCAAATTCAGGAAGTTAGTGCTGTTGTAAGATGATAAGAACAACCTTAAAATATGCTGATGATGGCAGGCTTTTAGGACACAGGTAGTGTTTCAGACCAGATGCAAGGTAGTTTTGATTCAGCTAGCATTTGGGACAAGAAAATACACCATTGTCAACATAAAAAAACGTCTGGGGTAAATGGACATGCTCAGTAGACAGTTAGGATATGTCAGAGCAAAAGACCAACACCACAGCAGACTGGACATAGGAAAGCAAGACACCTTTTTAACTTTTGAAAAGGAATTAGCAGCTCTGGCTAAAATTAAATGTAATGAAATAATGTACATACATTAAAAATAACCTTAAGTACATAAGAACTGACAAATATTTTTAAGAATGTAAAATATTTTTATGAGCAAATATAATTCCCCCCCTCCTTTTAAACTGTCTTTTACACAATCAAAACATCACTGCCACCCACAGCCAGACATTATAAGTGAGTAGTTACATGCACACAGACACATCTTAGGACTGTGTCTACAAACGCTGCAGCAGTTAGAGGTGTATTGGTGTCGAACTGTGTGGTAAAACCTTTTTTATAAACCCTTTTGTAGTTCTCACGCCTAACCCAAATTAGGCTAACACACGTTTTACTTTTATTTTGACTGCCGTATAGATTTTAACAGTTTAGAATGAAGCTATTCTTTTAGAATTAAACTGAATACTTTAATACTAGTACCTTTCACATGGATTCCTTTTCCTAACCTTCTCCTGTTCATGTCAACAAACCTGGAAATAACCAAAAACTTAAGTCTATATGCTCTTTTGTGCTTGAATATAAGCTGTTACACCTCGCATGCAAATGGTTAAAGTAAGAACATGCCCTGGTTTATTAATGTAACAGGGCCATAAGAATGAAGCTTTCACAGACAAACCCTTTGTATGTGCAACTATGGAAAATAGTGTGTAAAAAAACCTAGTTCCCAAACCTCAACACGCGATGCTTATTCATATACACACAAAATACATGAAAGCACACGTGATTATGTTTCGTTATGTCTTATTTTTTAAAACACCTTACGTTTTTTTCGTTTAATAAGAATTGGTTTCAAAAGCAGCCGACCTATGCTTTAAAAGTAGCAACGTGCCTAGAGTGAGACATGAATCAAGCGGTTGCACGCCTGCCGAAAAATAGCTTTAGGTTACTTTAAGCCCAGTTAACATCCAGCCTAGTTTTTAACTTTGCGTAGAGCTAACACGACTAGGTCAGCGCCCAAAGCCGGAGACTGAGGTGTGTTGTGCACCCTGACAACACGCGCCTCTGTTACGCATTCTGCTAACACTAAAAATTATTTCCTTAATTTACTGCTTATTATGTTCCTGACACTGACCGTAAGTTCTGCGGTTCAGCAACAAATCTGCATTGCATCACTGAAAGACGGTCATTTTTTAAACGACGATCTTTATCAGGCACGAGTAGAAAAAAACCACTCATTACCCATTGCGTGTATGCCATGTTTCCTGTATGCAGTAACAAATTAAGTTCTATAACTAAGCTCACGCGAATACCAGTATTTGGGGTCGTTTCGTTAGAATATGATGCACAAGTCTGTTTAAAAAGACTCCTGAATCTTGTTCAAACTTTTGAATAGATGAGAGTCGATCTTTGGTTCAAATAAAAGTGTTCTTGCGCAAGATGAGCTCGTGTTGTGGCAGCAGAGCAACGTCGACGACGTTATAGTACAACAGCATGCTGTATAAAATGCATTCAACTGTAGTCGTTCTTATAAAACATTTGTCATTTAATCGCGTGGCGTCTAAAGCTTGCATGTCTCAACTTTCAAGCACTTTCATCCACACTGGATGAACGTTCAAGGCAACAAGAAATTTACCCAGGTTTTCCGGACATTCGCTATATAGTTTAATATAGTATAGAGAAATAAGTATGATGTATGATCAGAAAATAGTGTACAAGGTAAAATGATGATACTAAAAGTGTACCAGGTGAGGTGATGTGAGGTATTATTACGAACACTGAGCGAGGGGGTTAAAGTGAAGATATGATCAGAGACTGCGTGTGAGGTAAGGATGTCAGCTATCAGATTTTACTGGCAGAGAGTGAGAGAGAGAGAGAGAGAGAGAGAGAGAGAGAGAGGTTCGAATCGTTCTGTTTATACTCTGATACTACGCAAACCGCAAAAACTCAATGTTCAGGTACTGTTTTTCTCCTCAATTTCTTATAGAAATAAATATAGTGATGACATGTTTTTGAAGTATTTTATAATTGAAAAAAACTTGAGTTGGTAATGCTGTTTATCTCAGATAAAATAGGTTTAATCTGGGCCTGTGCAAAATATTATACCACTTCACTTCCTCAGTATCAACAGATAACCATCTATTCATATTAACTTTTTAATTCTGTGTCTAAGGGAAGGATACGTATCAAGGGAGGATGAATGATCGTTGGTAAATTAAATTAAGCCTGAAATCAGTTACATTATCTTCACTGTTCACCGACAGTCTTTGAAAAGAGAAGGACAATGAAATCCATCTTTTTCTTCGTTTCACTCGGCGGTTTATCAGACGTGTGGGGAAATTTGACACATTTGGGTATGAAATATCAATATTTCTGACCATTATGTTCTATTTACATGTTCAGTCATGTGCGTTTTGAAACTTGTAATATTATTCTTGGTGTAACTTACTAGACTAAATTGTTTGTGACTTGTTTTGTGTGCATCTTTAGGCAGTAAATACCGTCTGGAGTGTTTAAATGATTACCTCTTCACTATCACCTGCGCTTTGAATGTGTCAGATGAAGTACTTCCCCACAGCGCCACCTCTTGGCTACGGTTCTATGATTACGTGTTAGTACTGCTGCTATATTTATTATTCATAAATTTCGTGCATATTAAAATATATTCAAATTCTATCTTCATCCTGTTTACATTGATGCTCTAACTAGACTTTTCGACCGCGTTTTACGCTTTTAGAATAAAAGTCCTCAAATTAATTTACATGTATTGTACAGGGACATGAGTCAGAGACTCGAGTGTGTGTTAAAAGCACAAACAGACGCATGGGTTTGTGTGTTGGACACGTCTCCATGGCTTGAATACACGTTCAGTGACACAGACACCTTCCAGATCTCCCTGGCCTCCGGTTACCATAGCAACAGCAGCTCAGTAGTTCTGGAGATAGACTACATGCCAGTAAAACACAGTAAGAGCATGAGCAGACATACACACATCGTCAAGAAACACACACACAAATATACACAGGCACATCTAGAATCTTTGTGTATTTATTATTGTTATTATTATCATTATTATTGCAGTACGTCCTGTTCCTCCCACTAACCTATCGTTGCTATGGGAGACTGATCAGGCTACTTTTTATTGGTTGAGTGGATACCAAGACAACATCTTTCTCATACCGTACCTCCAGTACCAACTCAGCATTAACAGTGAGGACAAGGTGTGTGTGTGTGTATCTCTGCTGTTTTTAGCTTTCTCTTTTGCGCATATACGCCAGTGTTTGTTAGCATGCAGCATGTTCACAGGTTTTGACACTCCAGCTGCTCGACATGAAAGTGGTTGTAAACACATCCAGGTTTGCACCTCACACAAACTACACAGCTCGCGTGCGCTCAGCACCCAATCAGATGCATTACAAAGGTGTTTGGAGCCAGTGGGGGTCTGCCATACACTGGACAACTGGAGCCATTCGCAGTAAGAAAATTCGCATAAACTGTCAATGTAATAATGCTGTGAGAAAGCCTGCAAAAAGGGGCTCAAATCATATTTACACTTAGAAATAAAATTACAGATTCACTACCTGTAATAATCTCGGACAGTCACGATTCTACAGACATTACTGTTGTTAAGCCATTTTGAGTGTGTGTGTTTTTAGAAGCAGATATTGTGGATACATCCCTGACCAGCACTTGGCTTGTGTTGTTCTGCCTGCTGCCAGTTTTACTGCTATTCTATTTCCCATACTCCTGGTAGGTCTCGCTCTTCCTCTCTCTCTCTCCGACACAAACACAGATAACCTTTACAATATTATATCCATTTCTACAGGTGCAAAAGAAAGACGCTGACCCAAAGTCCCACTCCATATTTCAAAGATTTTAAAGTGAGTCAGATTAATCAGAAGATCTCCAACACTAAGCACTGTCAAATTCCACTGTGTCCAATTCATTTTGTATTTCCAGTGTATATATGCATGCATATCGCTTTAGCTATAACTCTAAGCTCTGAGGGCGTTTTCAGAGCGTTGCTGTGATGGCGGATGAACTTCTGCAGAGGGAGTCATCTCTGAAAATTGACAGTATATTTGAAGATTTTGACACCGCCCCTCAGCCAAGCTCCACCCACTGTGAGATGATGAGCATTTATGCCCACTCAGGACAGGCCTTCATCCCTGCCCCACCCAAATCTCCCAGCATGCTCTTCTGCTCTGAGGGTGCAGAGGTCAGCTCATGCAGCTGGCCATGTGATGTCATGACATCAGAAAGCAGCAGGGTGACCTACAATGAAGATTATTGCGCCCTCTCTCATACTTACTGAACGAACACACACACACACACACACACAAAAATGTCTTAACAGTGTAAGTGTCTAGTGTTGTTACTGACTGAACCCTTCAAAACTGGTGTTCAAGTTTTTAAAGGCTTAAGAAATATGCAAATTATAATCTGCTTTTGTCACCTAAGGCTTTGAACAATTAAAATTTTATAATTACACAAAAATCACTTTTTCCTAGTAAATATTTAAAAATATATATTTACATTTTTGTAGTTTTACCAGTTCATTATACCATCATCATACCACTGATATTTTCTATACGGGTATTCACTTAGAATTGTTTATTAATTTGTGATTTTTTTTTTCTATTTCATGCTAGTTTTTCAACAGGACCTTCTAATAAAACATTCTTACCCATCTTTAAAAACATGAGTTTCATCAAATGTCACACATCAGCTCTTTAAAAAAAAAAAAAAAAAAAAAAAGTTTCATTTTCTAAGTAGCCCCCTCCCCCCCCTGTTTAATAATCTTCTTTAAATTGCATTCATGGGTTCGGCTGTTGTTACTATAACATTGAGTGGCCATACTAATATTCAGACGTTAAGTTTAACTAGATACGTCGATATTCATTTTGCTCTTGGCCGCCTTCTTTTTCAAAAGTTTATTTTTAGGCCACACTGAGAATCACAGCACTACCATAAAAGGCACAAATGACACCTGCTTTTGAAAAATTGCCCAAAATAAGAAACAAGTTCAAGCTCTTAAAAACAAACAAAAACAAATTGATAAGACAGATTCCGCTCGAAGCTGAAAGTTGCAAGGATTTTGCAGAAGACCACGAAACTCTCTTTGGTCTCAACGGCAGAGACGTGCAGACAGCAAACACGAAATGGCCGCTGTGTTTCTACCAAATGCACTGAACAACAAGAACACTACCTACACACCACCAAGGTAAACTTGCTCTAATCGTTCCATCAGACATTGACATAGGTCCGAGAGTAACTTTTTTTCATAGAAAGTTTTATTAAAACCAACATAAGAGCAGGACACGTGTTCCCATTATTAACAAAGAAAAAAAAAATTCTCTGGGTGACTTCAGAGGAGTTCGACCCTACATTGCATTTCAACTGATCCCAAATTCACCATGTCACAACTTAAACCAGCTTTAGTATGCTGACGCGTGGAGGCTATTCTGTGCAGACCGACACAGCAAAACTGCCAGGCTGAATGAACTCGTACAGCACTCTTGTTGGATTCCAAGGCGTTAGGAGTCCGGAACTAATTTTAGCGTCTAGAACAGCTTAAAAACAATTGAGATCAAGTGCACTGGACGACAGCAAGATTGGTCTCAGTGCTTGATAATGAGACACTGCTCCTCTCCCCACACACACCCCCTTACCAGAGCTACTGGGCATACACACAGGTGTACACACACACGCACGCACGCACGCACACACGGAAAATGACCCAAAATAGGAAAATATATTCAACATTAAAATAAGATGACATGCGCACACGCACGTTCACATGGACACTACACACACAGAAAGTTAAGAGCTTCAATCCAAACAGAGTCGCATCACGTTTGCTTCGACTGTTGGGGGTGGGGGTGGGGGGGTGTGAATGAAGTCCTTTTCTGACTGGTGGGTTTTGGCTAAGATGATTAAGAGTGGGCGTGGACTGTCCTGCAAGGCCTTCTGGGAGCTGAGGCTGCGATGTTCCTATCCGGACGTGGAGATGGGTAGGGGCCACACGGGCCCTGGGGTTTGGGGCAGATGGCACCAAGATCACATCGAGTCCTTTCAGTCCAAGGAAAGGGAAAGAGAGAGGGGGGGGGGGGTATAAAGAAAAAGAGTAGGGCAAAGTGTTGACACATTCCCTCCGTCAATCCATCCTTCTGTCGCATCTATGAGGGGGAGAATTTTTTGGCTTGTGCGCGGACCCTCTTCTCGTACTCCACTCTGTTCTGACTGCAAGAACACGAAAGCACGCAGGTTAGTGGCAGAAGTGGGCACGCCATCGCCTGTGGCTCTGCCGGGACCTGAGCCGCCACCGCGTCTGTCTCACCAGTATATGGTGTAGGCTTCGGCCTGGGCTGGGTCCTGAATGTTCGGTTCGTTCAGCAACTCTTGGATGCCCAGCAGAATCTACGAAAAGGAACACGCACATTTTCTTAGGAGATCCATGAAGAAATTGATCGAGGTACCCTAGTCGACCATAAAATCAAAAGAACCCAAGCACAAAGCTCCAAAAGACTTTAAAAGGTTGAATGCTCTGCTCAGACACACCTACCAAACCTGGCAATGGGTTGAGAAGTTGAATCGGGTGCTTCAACATGCCTGCTGTAATGTAATCCACAGCCAGAGAGAGAGGATACACTGTTCGCTTCTGATCTGCCGCTGGTGGCGTTTTTTGAGACGTGTGTCGCGTTTGCACTCTTGACACACATAGCTCAAGGGACAGGTGCAACTAATGTGACCAACTGATGGTTCCAAGAGCTAATTGACGTTGGAATTCTTTGGAATGCTGTTGAGATCAGACGAGTCACCTGTTTGATTGTGATAGCTGGTCTCCAGTCTTTATCCTCCTCTAGAATGGAGAGACAAACAGTTCCTGACGGGTACACGTTGGGATGAAAGAGTGGTGGCTCAAATTTACCTGTAAACAAGGACAGAAAGACAGGTCAAACGCATTAGAAGCCAGGAATCACCTACACTGGTCCAGGGATGACGAAGCTTAGAACCAGATAGGATTCCAAAATGGACAAGATGCCACTTTGCGTTAATTAAAATTAGTTTGTTTCAAATGTTCCTATGATGGACAAATACTTCAAACAAATCAGGTTTGTTTAAATTGACGGCTGCAGGGAGCAAGCAAAGCTAGAAGAGGAGGCCCTAGGTCCATGTGTGGCACATACATTTTGGGGGTGAGGAGGGGTAGTCATCTTTGAAGAGCATCCTCAGCTTAAACAGTCCACCCTCCCACGGAGTCTTCAAATGACAAACAGACCAAGAGAGCAAGAAAAAAGGGGGGGTTTTATACAGGACACGTTTATACTCGTAAAGTGAGCAGCCGTATGAGCTGGTCTTACCCCCTTCTTTCCAGGAATGGCGCATTCCCAATTCATCAGATTCATCGTACCATCTGGGTTCTTAGTTGGTACTGCGACAAAGCCCTGGAAAAGACCATTACAATGCAGCTCATCTCTGAATAATGAATGTACACGTTTACCGTTTCGTCGACAATGGTTAGCTGCCATGTGAATAAAGGAAAATACACTAATGGCAGACTAGAATTCCTCCCTGATCAACAAAACATGCACACATTAATGGTGGATTCTCCTGTGATGGCAACATCCTGAATGTCATATGCTGTCCATAACTGGTTAGGAAATTATAACAACATAATAAATCCATGCACACAGAGACAGAGAGAAAGAGAAAGAGGACTCACAAAAGGGTGGTCTTTCCGCCATGCTTTACGCTCTTGTGCAAGTCGACTCAGGGCGATGCCAGACATGACCACTGATCCTATGGAGGAGAGAGTCAGAAATCAACCGAAGCTTACCATTGGCTGTAGAAGATAAAGCAAGTTTGAGATGCTTGGAAAGTAAAAGGCCGCCAAGCTATACAGGTCCAAAAAATAAACACGGAACATAAACGCTTCTGTCCTTTTCAAATAAATCTAAAACTTTATTTTACTTTTATAGCTATAATGATCCAAGATCAGACTAATGACAGGAGAGCAATTAGCAAAGGTTTCATGTAGCAACAAAACTTTAATATTGTGGGTTTTTTATGTTGCCAATTAAAATTAGTAGCCAATATGTAACAAAAACGTATTCTGAAAACAAAGTTCGCTATCCAAGAAATTACATCTTATTTTTGCATACTCTCATATAGCCAACTAGCTAGCTATATACTACACTCATCTACAACGCAATAAGCCAGAAACGATGAGTATTTTGCTCTTCAAAAATGTTGATAACAACGCAAGAAGTCAGCTTTAAAGCCAATTCAGTTCTAACTGCACAAGTTGACAACAGTAACCATTCGCTAGCTAGCCATAGCTAACTAGATACCTAGACGCTGCTCTAGCTAGCATGCTAACTTCCTGGGAGCCATTACAAAATCGATTAAACGCCGAATACATATCACAACAGTTCCTGTGGGTCGGTACACAACTGCAATCCAAACTACTGAATAGTGGAAAATTCTGCGTTACAATTTTTGAACTCTGATCATTAGACTATGTTAAACATTACGTACCAGTCCTAAATACTTTACAAGAAACTACATCGTAGGAACGCCATTCATGACCGCGCAGGACAAAGAAACTAGACTTCCTTTGACGCGAACGCGCATTCACACAGATAGCTATCCAAATTAAATAAAAAGGAACGAACGGTTGGCTGATACGATCATGTAATTATTTAAAACGAGTAGTCATAATCACCTTACCGTGTGAACGCCAGGCTACTTCGTGACTTCCAGACTCTTCTATTAGAACCGTGCTAGACTCGGGACAAAACCAGTGAAGTTTCCCTCCCGAAAAGATATCCGTTCTGAACCAGACTAAGTAGGACCACTAGTATTGCACATATATCGCCTGAAAGAAACAGAAATACTATACTGTTTTCGTTTATTATATTCTTTGCTGAAACAAGAAACGAAACGAAGCAAAATGCTAAATACTGTGAAATGTATGTGTTGGAATGTAGTATTTCGACATTTCGTTTACTCTTTTGGGACAGGCATTACTTTAGTCCACTGAATATTTTAAGTGGACGCATATTCAAACACGATGTCCGTTCAAATTGTACAGGAGAGGTGCGACTATTAACCCTTTGAGTTTAAGTTTTTTTAATGTCTCTAGTTTACAATAGTTACTCGTTGACATCTGACATGACCAACGAAGTCTCTATGGCAACGATCAACGAACTTGGTTAACTGCATGAGCATAAACTTCGCACGAGGGCGCTAGAGAAGCTCTAATGATATACTACAACCACATGTAAAC
>JAOYMR010000007.1:17924396-17929396 GCA_025802075.1 Tenebrosternarchus preto | reverse complement strand
CTGACAAGCTGGAACAACCAATGAGAGCACAGGGCGGGGGGCCCGCATCACACACTGCTGTTCAGCCGGAGCCGAATGAGGGACTGGTGTAAAGACGGAGGGAGGAGTACGAGGGAGTACATGAACCTCACCTGCTCAAATCTCCATCCATCTGACATGGTGGAGACCATCTGAGTTAGCTCCTCCTCCTGACACTGCAACACCCTGTAGACATGCTTCACCGGAGTCTGCTTACAGAAACATGGAGACAGAAAATATTTGTATGTGTGTCTGCCCTGTCTGTCTACCTGTCTGTCTTTCAATCTATATATAGAGAGAGATGTTCAAAAATGAAGTACACAAGGTTTCCAGAGAAATAGGACATTTCGGACAGAGGTCCTTCATCAGCTGTGCAAGCAAAGCACTTTCTGAATATCTCTATATGTCTTAACTTCATTACAATTGCATTGACTCACTCAGTCATTCATATATATGTTTGAGACAGACAGAGAGAGAGAGAGATAGAAAACGGAGGGAATGGAGCCCTGAAGCAAAGATGGTGTTGCTAAAGGATATACAACATAATCGTATAAGCTGCTACACTGTTTGGTCCGATGACAAACGCATGGTTTTACTCACATGTGCGTTTTTCGCATCTCGATCCCTGATTTTATCCTTGATGAGTTTGATTAGTGATGTGATGTTGTAGAACTCTGCCTCCTCCAGGGCTCCTGCAGCTCACACAAATGCAAAGATGCTTCACTCAGACTAAGCCTAGTTTAGGTCTACTCTAGTATAGTTTAGGTCTACTCTAGTTTAGTTTAGATCTAGTCTAGTTTAAGTCTAGACCCAGTCTCTTAAACAGAGAGTCCTCTATGGAATTTTAATGTTGTCTAAATGCAACACAAATGTGTCCAGAAAGGAGCCCTTAATAATAATAATAATAATAATAATAATAATAATATGTTAATACATATTTATATGCATATATAAATGCAGCATCTTCCACACATGTAAGGCAGCTGCGTGACTGAATAAATTCTTCTACCTTCTTCAGTCAGATTTTTGTTGAGCACCAGTTTGCCATGTCTCAGGTAGTTTAGCACAGGCCCAAAATATACTGGGTCTCTGTCAATCAAGTAAGCCCCTGATTCATCCTATGAAGCAGAAGGGGGAGGGGTTTTACACACACACACACACACACACACACACACACACACACATTAAAAACAAATCAAGACTTCCCTTAAGTGTAAACTCAGAGAAATAAAAGTTTGTTAAAAAAACTACTTAGAAATAAAAAAAGCACACAAGTAAAAGAAAGTTTCTTTCAAATACATTTTCTTTTTTAAAACTATACTTGCTTTCTATTAATAATTTTATATTAATACGTTTTGCATCATAACTCCAGAAGTCTGATACAAATATTGTAAAGTATTGCATCATGACCCCAGTAGCGTGACACGCATATTGTAAAGTATTGCATGACCCCTGTAGTGTTATGCCAGTATTGTGAAGTATTGCATCATGACTATTGTATCAGTTTCTGTCCTGACACTGAAAGTTAAGATGTCCTGAAAGTTAAGATGAAGGATTGCATAAGGAGTTCTCGTACACTTAACGTCCAGAGTGGTTTGTGTGTATCTTTGAGTACAGAGGCTCTCTTCGTAACCGTAGCAGAGTACAATTTATAAATAAAACACAAACACACACAAACAGTGAAATTTTTAGGACCACAGATAAAAATGCAGCCAAACTGACCAAATAACCAAGTTGCCACGGTGGTCGCCCTCGCCTCCTCTCTTGTCCAATGTCTGTGGGTAGGTGTGTTCATGTGTCGTGCTTGTTTTCTGAGTGTGTGCGTCGGTGTGTCGTGAGCGTGACGTTGAATGTTAGCTTCATTATCGTGATTCTGTTCATCGGTTTCTCGTCTAACGTGAGTGTATTTAAGCGTGTGTATGTCACCCCTTGTCGGTCTTTGTTGACGTTACTGTGAGTACTCTGTGTGCGTTATATATGTATAAATGGAATAAAACCTGCCTTTTGTCAGTGTTCAGCATTCCTGCCTCTTTTTCCTTTAACCAAAAAATCGGGCCGTTCATTTATTAATTAAGGCGGGAAAGACGAACGCGCTTACGGCCCACTGACCTAGCGCCCGTCGCTGCCGTTCGTCTTTGTGCCATATGCACAGACAACTAAAACACCAGAGGAGTTTCGCCAAGAAAGCGAGAAACGTGAAAAGGCACTAAAGGAGCCTCAGCATCCAAACGACAACAGTCTTGCTTTCTGATACTGGAGATGTAACTAAAAATGGCCCCAGAACAATTGCTTTAGAAAGTTCCAGAACGCTGGCACCTGGGTCATCGATAGTTGTGGAGTTTTCCCAGCTGAAGAGAAGCAATGGTAGAGATGGTGAATGGCAGAGATGGTTAAGAGTCTACAGCCCCCTCTGGTAGGTAAACTGACCAATCAGAATTGATATACAAATTCTGGAATTCATTTACATCTAAGCCGCTCAATCATCAAAAGGGAGGCAAAATGAAACTTCCTTGCATATTGATAACCAATCATAAAAATGTACAGTACCAAGGGTCATCTTATGAACCAATTAGATTTGGAGAACCACTTAGTATGTGTGTGCATCATTCATTTATTAAGACATGCTAACATGGCAATGAACTTGGAGCATTTACTGAAAGATGAAATTGTGTGCTATGAGTTGTGTTTTTGAAGTTGTTAGACGTAGTCATTTGTGTTGTAGTCATTTGCTTAGGTAACAAAAATAGGTTTGGTTAGGTCTTGTTTCGTAGTTATTCATTCCTATGTTGGCCTCCCCAGACATTTCCGCATAGACTTCCACTGGCCAAGTCCATCTCTCAGTTCATAACCAATCCAGCATTCAGTTAATTTGTCTGTAAAGATTAAAGTCAGATTAAATACACTAGACCTTCAGCAGAAAATGGGTGGCAAAGCATCCCAAGGCCATGAAATGTTCATACCACTGGCTGTTAGGCTCAACGTTAACATGCAAGGGATACAAACACGACTTTAAAATTATATTAAGTGTTATTCAAAACACTTGCTATTAGGATCCTCCCTTCTGCCAGTACATCAGCCCATGTCACAAACTTTCTATGAAAACTGCACACTTACTGCATCCAGTACAAGCCTATAACCTTCAAGACATCAGCGCCTCATCCTTACAGTCCAGCACCTCATCTCTACACCCTCATTCCTGTACTCATCCTTCATCCCTACACCCTCATCCCTATACCCTAGCCCTTCATCTCAACACCCCAGTAGGGCATTCATTGTGCAGGGCATTCAGTGTCATAGTTCCTAAGATGTGGAGCTCTTTCCTTCAAACTCCACGTGATCTTTCCTCTTTGTCAGGTTAAATCACAATTTCAAATGTATCATATGATCCTTTCTGCTGGTCCCCCCCCCCGTGTCTATACTTGTGTGGCTCTCATTTCTGTTATCAAATATCTTCATTTTGTATCATTTTTGAAATCCTGTCTCATCATTATTTGTCTGTAGAAGTCCTTTAATCTCAATTTACATAGTATGGTTTATAGTATGCCTTTGTGAAGCAACTATGTGATTAAGAAAAGCACTATATAGAAAGATCTGTATTATTAAAGAGAATTATTATTAGTTATTTTGTCCCAACATCTGTTCATTTTTAAAATGGTAACCGAACACAATAAGTATTAATAAGTATCATTATTCCCAAACATGTGCACACAGACACACACACACACACACCTTCTCTAGTAGAGCTGCAAGCAAGGACCTGGTAGTAGTCGGATGCTTGGTTACTCTCTTTATTTATTTATTTATTTATTGTTAAAGGCCCCCGGGAACTACATTATGGGGGGTTGATGCGGATTAGGATTATTTTGAGTTTACTGTGTGAGATTAGACCATGAGAAGAGGTGAGATGTAAGAGGCATGGGCATGGATTAACATCAGGGCATTAACATCGCAGCTACAGGAAGCAAACACCACTCCCCACACTGTTCTAGACCAAAATAGCACCCGGAAACACAAGCAAATCAGAAAATGCACTTAAACGCACACACGATCACTTTGGTCAGTACCCAACAACAAGCGGCATTATTCTTACAGATTACACGTGAAGAACGAGACACCATAGTTGTGATGACTTTAGTTTAACTTTTGACTTCTGCCTTGGCAGTGTCATTTTGTCTCGCCGTTTACTGGGCCAACACTAAATAAACATAGTTTCACGTAGAGTTTCATCACCTCGAGAAGCCCCAAGGCTAAGATTTACAAATGTCCTGATCACATCACACACTGCCAAAGCTTCCACATCCGCTGTAAAATAGTTTGAAAAGCCACAAAGATGACACCGATCGAAACTTCGAAACGAAATGTAACGCCTTAAGAGCTTGTAGCGACCTGTAGAAATTAGTTCATCGCATTTTAGAAATTAGAAATTCATCATCGCATTTTTAGAAACCGCGGTCAGGTGTAGCGGAGACGGTGTTCTTGTTCTGCTGATAGTTTTGGTCTTTCAAGCAGTCTTCCACACGCATTAAGGCACAGATATACCTAATTCAAGCTTATAGAATGATGAATTCCCTACTAGCTTACCCAGTGACTTTTTTAAATGGAAACTTTCCGATTTTTATCTAGTTTTGAACAGTTTAATTTTAAAACCAAGGCAGACGGTGTTGAAACTTGCTGATGACATCATCACCATAGGCATCCATGAAACCCTGGACCAATTGCAGGAGAGCGTCCACCCTGGCCAGCCAATGAGAGTGAAGATGGAAAGAGTCAGCCCCTCTCCGCTCGACAGAGGGAGTCTTGTTCTCGAGTGAAAGAGAGGGACTGTATCCGTGTGCTCAGTTCACACAAGGCTAACCGTCCAAGAGCAAAGCTGCTTTTAGTGGAAAAGAACCATATTGGCAACCCCCTTGAGGGGGGGGGGGGGGGGGGGGGGGGGGGGGGGGGGGGGGGGGGGGGGGGGGGGGGGGGGGGGGGGGGGGGGG
>JAOYMR010000007.1:17899349-17923651 GCA_025802075.1 Tenebrosternarchus preto | reverse complement strand
CTTTTTGTGTAAAATAACAATTTGGGCAACCCCATTAACCCCCCCCCCCCCCCGCCCCGAATGCTACTACATGGATTTCAACCCCCGCCCCAACATTCATTTTGTAAAGAAGGATAACTTAATATCAGATAGTTAAATGTTCGAGTCCAACTATACCAAAGTGTTAAATGCATGTAAATAGTTCTTTACGGACATGTTATATTTATAAACCGGGACAGTGCGGAATTCACTTGATATATACTGTATATTAGTGACATGTGTTCCCACATTCTTATAGTTAAATTGATATCAGGTCATGCAGAATGAAGGCATATTAGTTCTGGAGTTCACAAGCTTTACGGTGCGCCTGCACACTCACTACTCAAACTTCTGGGACTTGAATTACGTCAGTGTTTTATTTAAATTAGAGGTCAATATTGAAGTTTCAGCCAGAAAGGTTTTAACAGAAATATGCTTATCAGGTAAAAAAAAAATTAAAAAATACAAAAATACAAACTTATAACGCAGACATAACGTTTCAGTTTTTACGCGATTTAATTAAAACATATTGCTCGTCTTCACTTCTTAAAAAATATTAAAACCACACGAACTAAATAAACTCTAAAATAAACTAAGACACTAACTCGATTTGAAGAAAGCGTTTTCACTTGATACCTTATCAGAGTCTAGATCGGGGTCCGCTTGACACAGACGGTACAGAAAAGACTTCGGATCTCGGCAGAGCGTCTGTTTTGTGGTGAGGAAATGCGTGCCTCCAACGTTCAAGCGCACCCACTTCGACGATCTGTTCAAAGTCTGCGTTCTCTCTTCTGGAGACGGGAGCGCAAAAAGCCGAAAGCCGTGTCCGCTGATCTCGCAGTCACCCTCGGCCATTTCTCTCTCCGTCCCGGACAGGAAACTGTAATCACTGGTTCTCCAAACGGCAGCAAGAGCGCAGCGCACTAAGCGCACAAACCTGGGAGTGTCGATCTGTTTTATATGAAAAGCAAAAAGAAAAAAAAACGTCTTGTAGTATTCTTAAGTTCTTGCCCTGTTATAAGAAACTATATAACCCTCTGGATATAACTCTTTAAAACGTCCAAGGGCATGGTTATGTTCTGAAAGCTTTGTAGTGACTTCTAATAGCTTTGTAGATCTCTGAGTAGTCCGGATGGAAACAACACAGCCGGTGTGAGCATTGGCTGGACGACTAGAAACAAGACTTCAGTTTGGGTGTTGGTGTGATCTTCCGGGATACCACGCAAGAGGGCGCAAGATTGTAATTTCTAGTATAGACGTTTGAGGTGTAAAAACGCTCGCTGCTTTGCGTTCAATACAGCATTTAAAACGCAAGGCAATTCTGCGTAATGGTGATCGTGGGAATTGGACGGCTTTATATCCTGACCCTCATTTGATGGACTATGCAAGTCAGAGAAGATTCGCTTTTCCCAATCCTAATGTAAGAACGCACTGGCCTAGTGTACAAGATCGAGATGAGAATATTCAAAAGGGTTCTTCCCTGCTAAACTAGCAAACATTGTATACCAAAGCTCAAATTTTAATCGGCAAGGCTGAAAACTTTCGCAAAAAATTAAATCTAGAATTTCCATTACATGACTTCTTTAGGCTTACTTTTCGGCTTCTGACCAGATGACATTATGAGACACAACATTTCAGTTTAAAAGATCCTGCAGCGAAATGGTGAGATGCACAACAGTCAGAAAGGAGCATATATATCACGACTTTATCACCGCTATTTTGCCTTCTTTCAAATACAGCAAACATTACTCCACTTATCCTTGTTTAAGCTACCTTTAATTGCAGATCCATAAAACGTTCCATCATCATGACACACTTCGTCCTCTAAGGCTGTCGTTTGTTATGACAAATGTGCGATTGGTCAAAATAAGACAGGAGGCGTGGTTTCTCTCGGCCTAAACCCCTACATGCTTTATTTCAGTTCTAGGTGTTGTCCAGCTCAAGAGCTAGACGGGGAAAATACACACAGCGCCCACACAAAGACAGCCCCCACACACATGCGCGCTCTCTACCTTTCTCTCTCACACATCCACACACTCACACACATACACGCGCCCCCTAAGTGTGCGCGGGTCCGTGTAAGCGAAGGCTTTAAATTATCAGAATATGAGTCAAATCACTGCGCAAATAGAAAATGTATATGATATAGTAAGAAAAAAAAGCTGTAAAATATCATAGTTTACAATAATTCTTCACATTCAAAGGCTTTACATTTCAAAACATACACAGCAAGGCCCTCGAACATGACTTCAATCCAAATGATTTTCATATATTAGAATTTAAATAACACAGAGCAGGCGGGCCTGAACAAAGAAGCCCAATAACCTTATACAAGAATAAAAATACAAAACCCGGGTCGCCTCGCTCTACTCAACCTCCAAGTTCAATATTACATCAACTATACATCACAGTCATCAGTTTACCAACCAGGAAGGGGAGACGCGCTCTCATACACGTGTGCAATCACACACGCTTGTGCGCGTGCATACACACATTCGCACGTGCCCATCTCCTTCCCGTTAAAAACACTCAAGTGAGAGAAGGAACCACACGCACTCCGATCCGTCTCAGACGACTGTGCGTGCACGCGCGCACACATATACGCGCGCACACCCTGGTCATGTCTCCACTCAAAAACATACACACAGTCATTATCCCATTGCAGACAAGTTGAAGAAAAAAAAACAAAAAACAAAAACAAACAACAAAAAAAACAAAAACAAAAAACAAAACTGAAAAATCAGTCGCGCAATTGGCTCAGGGCCTGGGGTGATGGATTACCCTCTTGAACTACATTACCCATAGTTCTGCAGTGATTGTTGTGGTTTGGTGATGATTCAGATGGAGCTATTTCCTGTAATGTATACTTTTGTTCAAAGAGTTTTGATTCAGAACACAAACAACTTGAGGAGCAGGATCTCCCGTCACAGAAATTCAATACCACATCCTCCAATCAGATCAGCCAGACCAGCTACTGTGGCCAATGAGGGCAAAGGACCTGCCTTAACTCTAAATACAGACCAATCAAACAGAGGGGACACACCCCCTATATGCACTGAGACCCTGGGTTAAAGATTGTGTGTGTACAAGACAGAGAGATAGAAGGAGAGAAAGAGAGAAGGAGAGAGAGAGAGAGAAAGAAAGAAAGAAAGAAAGAAAGAAAAAGAAAAGATAAAGTGAAATATAGCGAGGGTTGAGTATAAGTGACAAAAAAGAGAAACAAATTAGAAAGCAGACTATACAAGAGGTGTGTATGTTCTGTGATTGGTCAAAAGGCTGCTGGGGGTGTGGCCGTAGGGGAAACCTCCTACAGGCTGGGACTCTGGTGTTTGTGGTAGATTTTCCGCCATACTTCTTGGATCTTCTTACACCATTTATCAGCATTGCCACTTGGGTCCATCAAATAGTAGGTTCGGTTCGGCTGTGGAGAATCAGTTTAAAATTAGGACCGGTACCATAAATTGATAGATAAAAATAAAATAAAATAGTAAACACCCATCCTGGTACGAATGACGACCAGGCACCTGTGATTGGACAGCAGCTACTGAGGGACAGGTGAGAGGTGGTTACCGTGTGAACGAAGAACGTTTTGAAGTTCTTGGCTTCGGGTCGGAGTTCCGGGGACCAGGGGATCTCCCCCTTCAGGACCTTGTTCACGGGGTCCACGTAATATAGGTGGGGGCCCTCAGTCAGCAGTAACTGTCGGCGTCGTGCGAACAGACCCTGGGCAAAGGAGAAAACAACACACATAGAACCTTTAGCCCTGTCTCCTGCATTGTCACGGTGATACAGGGTGCCCTGGGGGGGGGGGGCGGTTGTACTCACTTTACGCTTGTCGACGGGGCCCATCTTGAGGATGAGGTTGTTCTCCACAAACTGGTGCCTGCAATAAGAAAAAAAAAACCCAACTAAAATAAATAAATAAAACTTCAAGCACCCGTCACTCGAGGAAACGAGAAAACAGCATAGGGAGAAGCTGGTGAGGTACGCGCAAGCGGTTTAATGGCTGCAAATTCTGGGTATGACTGGTTTAGCCATAGTTAGAAAAGGAACTAACCACAGTTTAGATAGAATCTAGATAACGGTTTTTGTTTTTTGGTCTTTCTCATGGGTCTCTATCAACGCAGGCTTCATGTGAACATGTGCATGAGTGTGTGAACATGTGCATGTGCGTGTCGTCCGCACCAGGGGTTCAGGGCACTCTGCTTGTCCAGCAGGAGGCGCTTCTCCTCTTCACTGAACTGCAGGTCCAGCTCCATGCTGTTACTGTCCAGCTCATGAATATGGATGAACTGATCCACGCTGGGGGCGGGGTTACATACAGGGAGACGACCGTCAGTGGGCTCGTCTGCAGAGGAGGCAGGGCCAGACTGGGCCACCTGCATGCTGCTAAACTGGCTTAAGAGATCATCATACTGGGAGAGAGAGAGAGGGAGGGAGAGGGAGAGGAACAGCTTTATCACCAGTAACAAAGTCAGTGTGGGTGTACTTTGTTTTGAATACACAGCGATTGTCTACCTGGAAGGGAAATGTGTGCACTGTGCCAAAGAGCTGATTTTTTTTCTTTGGTCTGAGCATATGTTCCAGGTTCAAGACCAGGAGTGATTACTGCCCTCAGCGTGTGCTACACACCTAACCACACTGTTCTGAACAATAATCGGAGAAAACCATTTTTGTTGTGTGGAAATATTATAGGAAAAGTCTGGCAAAAAGCTCAGATAAAAAAAAAAAAGCAAGTATAACATTAATGCTGCATCAGAACCAAGCTCATATGCTTCCTGACACAGTTTTGTGTTATTTTGGGACAAAGCTAAAAATAAATGTTAACTGACTAAGGAAAAGAAGCAGAACGCAGTTAGCATTTTGGGTAAAAGACACGGTAACTTTTAAGAGAGCCAACATCTTTGCTTCCCCCCCCCTCCCTCAACAAAGCAATGGACAAACAGAAACAAACAAATGGAAAAAACACTGTTGAGACATTTCACCAGACAGCCTCTGTTGTCTTCCAGAGCTCCTTGCCCAGGACACCTGCTCCCTTGCCAGGACCCTGAACCGAGACCTCCTCGTCTAGCTCCTTCATGAAGAGGAGGCGCGTCATGTGCAAAAATGGTGCTTACGTTGCCGTAGCAGTCCTCGTCGTCCTCGGACATGGCGGGCAGGTATGGCGTGAGCTTGGGCGGTGTCTGCAGGTGTAAGTCGTCCCAGCTGATTGACTCAAAGAAAGGGTGGGATTTCAGCGGCTCGTACCCGCCCATATCCTCGCAGCCAATCCGCTTGCAGGGATCCAACAACTATATAATTAAAAAAAAACCAAACCAAAACAAAAACAACAAAAGACACACAAATATCAATATTAGTAGCTCATGTAGTCTATGTATGAGGGTTTCAGGTTTCAGTGTCATACAGAATATCTGCTATCGCTAAGGTCATGAATCTTTATAAATAGGTCCAGAGATGCGTACCAGAAGCTGTTCCACTAGATTTCTGGCTTTGGGGAAGAACTTCTCTGGAAACTCGTACTCTAATTTAATAATCTTCTGGAATATAAGATACTCATTTCTGAGTGAGAGAGAGTGAGAGAGAGTTAGTGCGAAAGAACAGGACAGTATCCATAACAGTGGAACGGTTGGCTGAGGTCCCGCCCTAATTTACACTGATTGGTTATGAACTATAGCAAAGTGAACTCACCCTGCTCTGAATGGTGGTAACCCAGCAACCAACTGGTAGATAATACAGCCTAATGCCCAGAGATCCGAACTGCCAAAAAACACAAATAAGTGCAGTAGGTTTTCTGTCTTGGCCTCACTGGGACAGAAAAAAACTACAAACAAACAGGCGAGCGACTTCTTACCTTTTGCAGGCAGACTTCTCGGTGAGCAGCTCCGGCGAGACGTACTGAGCCGTCCCCACAAACGAGTTTGCTCGAGCTGTGGACGGAACAGAAGAGGTACCATCTGAGCGTCTGACAGCTGAAGGCTGAATCATAACTGCGGTTACAGTCCGCACGCTCGCACGCCCAGGGGCCGCTTACAGAACACAGCATCCACCTCCCCCCCCGTGTCTTTGGCCCTCAGTCTGATGCGCGTCCGTGGAATGACGCACTTTATATCGGAACGGGGAAGAAGAGCTATAAAGTTCGGACAGTAACACAAAACCCGGCTCCACGTCGGAACTTTTCCTGAGTTGCGGGGAGCGCAGGCCTATCGCTTTACTCTGCAGGTGCTTTCCATCTGCTGATCTGGGAACAGTGACGGCAAACGGCAGCTCCGATTTCGCCGGGTGCTCTGCGGGAGGGGTTGTAACTGCAGGGGTTCGAATTACACAACATCTCGCTTAAGCTCCAGAGACATAAATGGAGGAAGAGTTCACCCAGTACAGATCCACTGGCACATCACCTGTACTTCACTTTTAGTTTGGAAATACCCCCCCCCATAATCTCTTTCTTTATTGGCCTGCCCCTGGTAATGGCTATATACAAGGAGCCATTCACTTAAACCATGTGTGTGTTTTTAAGCTTGTATGGGTATATTGCTACAGTGTGACGGTGTATGTAAATGCTGGTTATTGCATAGTTGGATTAACAAAGTAATCACCTGTGATTTTAGGCTTGATTTCTGATTATGAGTGAGCAAGATCATTCTGTGTACACACAAAGAACTGCTCGGCTATGTGTTAGTGTTGTGTGTGTGTTTCTCACCCTGCTTGCTCTCAGAGGACAACTGCTTGGCTGTTCCGAAGTCTGTGATCTGAATGTGCATATCCTCACTGAGTAGAATATTCTCGGGCTTCAGATCCCTGCGGAAGCAAACGCAGACACGAAACATTTAAGGTCAGCATGCTCACACACACACACACACACACACACACACACACACACACACACACACACACACACACACACACACACACACACACTTCCCAGCAGCTTCGAGGCTGAAATCTGATGCGACTCGTCAACCATCAGCATTTCATTAACATATCAAACACTCCTCAACCTAGCAGCGAGAAGTGCGCCGACAGCAGATGGAACACAACCGTTATCTTAACAGTTGTGTGTTGGCTTAACTGTTATCTTACAAGTTATCGGTTATATATCTGCTCGTAAACACACCATTACACTTATCCAAATATACACACACACATTTATTACATGGTCATTTTTATAAGTTTTTCAAAATATATACACGTGCACGCTCACCTATGGATGATGCCTTTCCTATGCAGGTACTCGAGAGCACAGACAATCTCGGCCGAGTAGAAGCGAGTGCAGGTGTCATCGAAGGAGCCAATCTTACGGATGTACTTTAGCAATTCTCCGTTCTTAGCATAACTCAAACCGAAATCTGACCCTGTGCTCAGAAAAAAAAACTTATACCAATACAAGCGTGTGTGTATTTGTTCAGAGGCTCACGGAAACGTATTAAAATTATTGTAAAAACACCCGAGGCTAGTTTCATGTGATAGTTTAATATGGTAGTACTATCTGAATGGTGCTCTCTATATAATAAAATTGATATAACCAGGTGTTCCACAAAGCTGGCAACACTGCCCAGATAAGCCATCGTTCTGCTCAGTCTCTGAACAACAGTGTTCTTGCGCTGGATTACATAAGTACACAAACAATAATAAAGTATGACATTCGAAACTATTCCACATGGTAGCGAAGGGCCGTTATCCACAAGCAGCGACTCTGTGACCCCACCAGCTTAGTGCGAGAGTGTGTGTGTGTGTGTGAGAGAGAGAGAGAGTGTGCGCATGTGCGTGTGCGTGAGAGAGAGAGACAGAGAGAGTTGAAGGATACAAAGCTTCTCCTCATCCTGGAAAGTGAAGTAGAGTTTGACGAAGAAAGGGTGATCCAGAATAGACATCACGTCTCTCTCTCTCTTTACATACTGCGCCTTGTTCTCCTTCATGATATGACGCTTCACCAGGATCTTAACTACACAAACACAAACACACACACCCACACAAACACACCCAGACACACCCACACAAACACACCCACACACACCCACACAGACACACCCAGACACACCCACACAAACACACCCACACAGACACACCCAGCAAGCGAATTTTAAGATCAATATTAGATTCAAAAGGTGGGGGGGGGAGACTCTGTTAGCCTTGGGTTACTTAGCACTGAAGCAATTGAGGGGTCCAGCGACATTTTAAGTCATTATGTTTTTGTAGATCCCTGTAGGAAGAGATGGATTGTGGATATAAGAGTTTGTTGAGAGTAATCGCTTACTTGCATACTCCTTCCCCGTCGAATGCTCTTTCGCGAGGACAACCTAGAAGGTAGAGAGAATCCAACAAACAAAATTAAATGCAGTTTGTTTTTATCTGCATGTCCTGAACCATCTTCTACTCTGTTAATCTTCCATCCAGCCAAGTGTTCCTCTCCATGTGCAGTTAGGATGGTTCAAATACAAACAACAAATACAAAATACAAATCCAAACAATCGATGCTGTTGTAGCTGGACATGGTGGAAGAGCTAAACCCCTGCACCTACATGACCAAATAAAATGGTGCCACTGAAGACAGTACTCACAAATAAAGGAGAAGAGAATGGAGATGTGCAGTATGTGCAGTGTGTGTGTGTGTGTGTGTGTGTGTGTGTGTGTGTGTGTGCGCGCGCTGAAATTAAATATCGTCTCTTTGCTGGAGGAAAAACACTCCAGCATTTTCCTGTATTGTACCCAAACGGAGGCCTGGATTATAAATCCGGAAATTTAGGATGCACAGATATGAAAATAATTTTACATTCACCCACCGTAAGTACTGGGCCACCCTCTCTAATTACACGGAAAAGGAACCTTCCAGAAAAAGACTGGTAGGCTAACTGGGTAGCAACACGATGGAAAAAGCTTTGAGAGAGAAACAGCTGCTGAGTCATTTAGGGGAACATCAGCAGGTGCTGTTGACGTACGACTGCAACATAACAGGACACTTGAACATAATCAGACCAAAGGTGAGGTTGTAGTGAAGGAGCAAGCTGGCCAAAAAAACAAACAAACAAACAACAAAAAATATATAAAAACAACTCATCCAACACAAAACTCCTCATCTTCACATTACCAGAAACTGATGGAACTTTCCAGAATGCACAGTCACTGCATTAGTGACAAAGGTGCATCGCTCCATTAACGGTCACGGCTCACACAACTGGGTCGCACTTTAAAGTTTCTGTCTGGTCGGCTAATTATAACTGAGATTGGGTGCTTGTATGGATTTACCCAGTGGGAACTGGGTAATTAAGACATCACTGAGATTAATTGAATGTTCACAGGCTTCAACTGATGTTACCCGTTTCCAAATGGGCTGTATACTGTTCTAGACAGAATTCCTCTTAGTATTATGTCAGTATTCAGTATTCCTCTCCCTTATTTGCAAACGATGTCAGGAGCCCTATTCAGACTAGATCAAGTTATGAAGGGGGTGCTTGCAATGAAAGTAAGTTTACACTTCTGTGATAAATCTAGTTCACCTTCTTTTTCCTCTGGGTAATGCTCTAGCAGACGGACTGGAAGACCGACCATCCACACAAGCACATGGCCGAGTGGCTGTTTGCAAGTCTCCATTTTGTTGTTTTGCGTGTCAGAAAGGTCTCTGGAGGATTTTACGTGCTAACACACTAGATACTGTTAGTAGCAGAGACACCATCTGCCTGAAAAAAACATGGACGCTTGTATCCAGACATGACCAAAACCATCAGACATGTACCGTGAACAACTGTAGATAATGCGGCCCGTAATTTTCTCAGGGTAGGAGAGAGAAAACCATCTCTGAACAGAAGTAAAAATCACAGAGGACCTGTAAAGGAAGAAATTACCCCCAGGCCCCAATGTAAACTGAATCACGCCGGAATACGGCTATGAACGACGCTTTCAGCACTACGCAGACATGTAGACCATGTATATTACTGCTTCGGAGGGGCCTGTCGATCGCGCCGTGTGTGTTCCACAGCAGAGGCCTAGTCAGCCATCATCCGTCAGTATTCGAGCGAGACGCTTCGCAGTCGGCCGTTTCATACGGCGCACACACACCCCAATGGCAGTGTCACCGCTGTCAGTATTTACAGCACTTAGAGACACAAATTCCTATTAGCCAGATCAAAGAGTCATCCGCATAATTAAAAAAAAAAAAAAACCCATGCTGGTGTGGAACTGTTCTTAAACGTCTAGTTCTGCGGTACGTTTTTTACTACCATGTTATGTTAGTGCGGACATATAATAGATATACTGACACACGTCTACTTCATGACTGCCGGGGCCAAAAGATGAGCACATGACAGCTACTTTAACGTTTCAGACTTTTGTGTTGTGTGTACATGACCTAGTGAATAAGTGATGTGGTTCATATATATTAGTTAGACACAAGTACATGTTGCTAGAGTTGAATGGTCACCACCCTACAATGTGTGATATGGTACGGACATCAGCTTATGTATTAACCTGCTCATGACTGAAACAATCCTCGATGTGAGTTTATGTTTATTGAAATATATTGAAATATCAACCCAATGTCATAAATGATATTAGCTGTTAAGCTACGTGGTAGGCTACTAATGCTATGATAAGCAGTTAACTATAACTATAATGCTAACCAAACCTAAATTATCATTGTTGAATGCTTTCCTGTATTAATTCAGGCCAAAGCATAACCATTACCATCACATGGTGTTTTATATTAAAGAGCAAACACCTGTCTTAGTTACTTATCATGTGTATTATTATTATTATAACAATAATATATATATATATTTTGCTTGTTTGTACATTTATGTATGTGTGTAATATACCGTTGAGAAGGAGCCCTCTCCCAATATTTTGCCAAATTTAAAATCCTCTGGCCTCTTCTTGCGTGGTTGAGCTGGCTGGGAGGGAGGGGCCTGACCTTCCATGCTGTTGCCGTGGAGACGAGGCGTGTCCTGCTGACCTCTTACCATGGATGGACAGGGGCAGAGACCAGAGGAGTGGAGAGGTGTGACATCATACTGAAAGGGAGGGAGAGGACAATCAAACAAGGGAGAAGATGACATCAAATCAACATTCAACTTAAACCATGAGTAAAAATATAGAGACAACTGTACTGGGTTTTTTATTTTACAACACTTGTGTTTATACGACTCCATCAAAGGTCAGTATTCTACCACTGCATGTCATGACAGTGGCATGTGACATTACTCTTTCCCTGATGAACACTGAGAAAACCGTAGAAGTTAAGCTCCAAATTATATTTACGCCAGGTTATATTTAAGTTTATATTTATATATTTAAATAACATTTGGAGTAACTGAACTAACTAGTCTGAAAGCAACAGAAGACATCTGTGATGACCATCTAAGAAAGTCATGCTTTTAATTTACTTACACAACAAAGCTCTTTTGTTTTGACAAACATGATGTATGTAATGTGTTGTTGTTGCTTTTTTTTTTTTAGACAGTCAAATACACCGACCATCAAAAGTCATGGGATAGCAGTATGTATTGATTATGAAGTGGCGTTACCTCAGGGGACGACTTGGGACACCTGCATAATTTGTGAGATGTTATCTTGTGAGTAAGGCCGAACACTGGCCAGCGTGCTCAGGGCAAGACAATGTGAATTATCGGCGTCTGAATGAGGCACGATAGTGGGTGCCGGAGGGATGGGACATTCCATTTCCAAAGCTGTGTGGGCGTTTAGCGTTCCTTGATCCACATTGTCACATGTGCACCAGGTATATGTCATAGAAGTTATTACCACCCACAGTGCAGTGGCTGGTCATGGGTGCTGAATGATCTTGACCTGCAACAGGTGCCTAGAACTTTCCGTGTCAGCAGACAAGCTACTCTGGCAGAAATCACACACACATCCAATGCAGGAGGTCCCACATGCACATGCCCCCACATAATCCATACATCGGTGCAGAGAACTTTAGCTTCCATGAGAGCAGAAGACCCACCAGAGTTCCTCTGTTAACACCACAACACCAGACACAGCACCTCACCTGGGCTTGTGAGGTTGCTAACTGGACACTAGAGGACTGGAAACATATGGCGTGGTTCAATGAGTCACAGTGCCCGTTGATTTGGGCTGGTTGTTGGGTTTTTGTGCGGTGAAGACTACGTGAAGCCATGGACCCTAGTTGTCAACAAGGCACTGTGCAAGCTGGTGGTGGTGGTGGTTCCATACTGGTGTGGGGTGTGTGCTCATGGCATGGGTTGGGTCCAATGGTCCACCTAAACTCATCATTGGCCAAGTGCCCGATGTTTCACTACTCGGCACCCTTTTGCAGCCCTTCATGTACTTCTTGCATCTCCAAAATGGGATATTCCAACAGGTCAATGCACCTTGCTATCAGGCCCAAATTGTCCAGAATTGGTTCTAGAAGCATTCTGGAGAGTTCCAACGAATGGTGTGGCCTGCATGTTTGCCCAACATGAGTCCAATAGAGCACTTATGAGATATGAAGAGGTCCGTATGCACCAAAGCTCCTGCACCTACAAATTTCGGTGCTGTGTGTGGCTGTCCAGACGGCAAGGCTCAAGATCCCTCCAGGCACCTTATGTCCACTTGTGAGATCAATGCCATATTGAGTTGCTGCATTTTGGCAGGCTTGAGGGGGTTCTACACAATACTAGTTTCTGTCCCATGACTTTTAGCATGTCAGTGTACACTGTCAGTTTTATTCATTTGCGTGCCTTGATAGATCGGTCACTCCAAGACACCAGTCACTTTTGTCAGTTTGGTTCCAAATATAAAACTTCTGTTCTCTCTAACAAACTAAAAGAACTGAATTAGAAACTTTCAACAGTTCATATAAAAAACCCCACCAAAAAAACCTCACTTTGCAAATTCAAGCCGATTATTTACTAGGATACAAGGCCGGCTTAAGGTAACAATGTGATGATGGACTGTGCTGATCTTAGGACCCATCATAATGGAGTCCCACTTTCCACTAAACAAACAAACAAAAAAAAAAAAACTGTTTGCATCTGACAAACTGGCTACTGACTGTGTGTGTACATGTGTGAATATGTATGTATTCTTTACTAATGGGGGAGAGCTGACCTTACTGACATTAGCTCAAAGGTTCAGTGGTCATCTCTGTTTACTAAGCGGCATACAGGAAAAGGCAAGGAGCTGAGCAGCATGGTAAACACCTGGTATTGGTAAGATCACGTCTCAGAGAACTGGAGGGCGTTGAATACTACTTGCGCTCTGTAGTCAACAAAGCACTTTTATTTGATGTCATCTTGGAGCTAGAAGCTTTGGGACAAACCGATGGGGTTACAGTTTATGTTATATAACTTTATGACCCTACCAGTTGTTACGAAGCATTCCGATCGCACAGTTTACATGGGATGGTAGTTACGAGATGCAGGCAGACGCGAGAACATCATACAGTCGTGCAGCGTATGGCAGAGTCTACAGCAAGCAGCATTTGACCAGCATGACTATAAAATTAACTGTGCTTTACAAATCTCATATCGCCATGCAAAGTTCATCATGGCCTGAACTGAGTTTTCCATCACAACGCAAGGCAAAAATACAATGACACCCAGCCAGTTCCCTGGGGTGTGCGAGAAGATCCCGCAAAAAAAATGATTTGGGCACACGAGATGTATAATTCAGAAGAAGCAGGCAGTATGCTGATTTTTAAAGATCTGAAAGGTGCTACAAACCAACATTTATTTTAATACGTATTTTTATATTCCATGCGTAACAAACGAGATAATGTCTAGTATTTTGGTCCAGTATACAGAACTAGGTCTTTTGTTTTGTATTTCATAGACACTTTCATATAGGGACGTTTGATACACTTCTTTGAGCTTCTGCGACGAGAGAAGTATTGATGAGCATCTGTCTTAATGGAACATTTGCTTTCAAACAATCGGGTTTGCATTATGTGAAATGTATGCTATGACAACGGGGACCCAAAACGGACCATTTTAAGGATTGTGAAACACAAACGCATCTGAGAACATTTCACAGAACTGAATTTTTCACGTGAGAGCGTGCCATAAATTCATTAACTACAGCAGATATAGTGCCAATTCCCACAGAAAACTCAACCCAAATTCAGATTTGCCAGCGCTTGTCAAGTGTATCACGTGAGCACGACAATACAAGAAGGGTCACAGCAATATACCCTTGTAACCAATCTGAAAAGATTAAGTATTGCTGACAAGTCCAATAAAAGCTCCGTTTTGCATATACTGTATAAGTGGAAGACAATAATGAGCACGGGAACACGCAGATGTATTTGGACTTGGTCTAGATCCAGAGTTCTCAGACATCACGCTTTTCGGGGTGGGGCGTGTGGATTCACCGCAATTTCCTTACGAATTCCTTAAAAGGTCGACCGGGAGGCCGGTAACACGGCCTACAATTATATTGTGTCATAATTTGTTAGTACGATACAAAATGCACGTTAGTACAGTAGGGAAAGGATACCGTCGACTGACATTTTGGTATACGATGCTGGCTGATGTATCGAGATCGGTATTCATAATCCAGTAGCGAAAATGACATGATTTGCGCTTCAAGTCAAATGTCCAATCAACCCAACACCACTTAGCTAGCCCGGCCTCATTAACTCAATGCCCAACCAGTACAGCTAACTGTGCTAAGAAGCCTTCGGCTAGCTTTGACTCACTGAGGACACCCATGGCTACATTACTAATTAGAAATTTTAAAATAAGGATAAGGAATGGGTCAAGCAAAACAAGGCGTAAGACGAGAAGGCCAAACGATGCTAATACGGATCTAGCTTGCAAGCTAATATGCTAGTCAGTTTGTGTATTATGCCAATGACGCTAGCGGGATGTAGTTTAGCTAGCAAGCCAGCCAGCCAGCAGGGTGAAGAATAGTTAAATAGATGGGGAAACAAACGCAGCTAGCTAGCGATATGACCGAAGAGACCTGCTACTAGCTACTGTTATTTTTTAATCCTATGAAGTTGTCATATTTAGTAAAAGTGAGAAGCGGCTCAGGAGTTTACCTAAAACAGCTGTCACACAACGCTATCTCTATTAGCCGACTCGTGATTGACTTCGACCGCAGTACCGGGGAATTAAGCAAGTGAACTTGAGTTGTTGGTGAGCTTGGGTTAGCCGCGAACGAAACACTTCGTTTTGCCGCAATTAGCACTCCAGCCATTCTAGCAAGCTATCTAGCTAGCTAACATTAAATAAAATGCTCGGCATCCATTCAACAAAATCCAACGACTAGTAACTGTAAGACCGAAATTAACTATGCGTTCACAGGCTTGAGTTAAACAACACTGTCACAGAAATCAAGGGAATAGCTAAGTAATATGCTAACGAGAGACGCTTGCTAGCTACCTAATATGTTCCAGGACCCTGCAGATATATAAGCTAACCATATTAGCAAACCTAGCTAGCTAGTTATCTAACGTTACCTAGCCACCGAGGTTGAAATGAAGGCCTTAAGAAAATGTTGTCTAACAGCTGCCATACGTTGTGCGCCGATCAACGGCTTCGAATCAGTACTGGGAAGACAATTCTGATACTCACGATTTGACTTGTGGCTCTTGCCATGGAAGTTTTCCGCGAGTATTTATTTGGATTAAATAATTATAGAGCCTGTAGTCATGGCTGCCTCTGCGCCTTCATTTTACAGCTGTGACGTCATTCCACAACAATGTTACCGCAGTCAAGAGGTGCGGACACGTCCCCGTGTCCGCCCTCTTGTGGTCAAATCCGTAACTAAAAAAATACAACAATTTCCAAACAGTTTGCAACGTGCATTACACCTGCAATTCAATTTAAGGACGTCTGATGCGTATTGATGGCGAGTAACCACAGAACTGAACTAGCTGAACTAACTACACATACATATAAAATATATTACTACATAAACACATCCACCCACAGGTGGACAGTGGCCAATTAATATCAAGCTGTTACTTTAATGAATGATGATTCAGGTAGAAATAACAGCAGTCTACAAAACACGGTGTGAACAGGAGCCAGAAAGTTACCTCAGTGATTACTGCTAAACAGCCAACTAAGTTGCCTATACAATTACAGCTCTTTTACTGTAAACAGCATTTATCATAGGGACTCACGTTTGTACCATGTTCTTTTTGTGAAACATTTAACATTTGCCTAAAATGTGACACATTTTGAAAGTTTTGTCCAGCCGCATGCAGTCCAGGTACCGTCTCCAGCAAAACATAAAATATTCAAAAACAAACACCCAAAGAAACAGTAACTAAATATGAAAGAGTAAAATGTAACTAAATAAATATTTTCCTTACAAATATTTATGCTTAATTTTTACTTTTAAGTACATATTATAGAGTAAACGTAAGTACCCACATGCCCACACACACCGTGTTTTTGATGGAAGATGTATTTAGGGAGATGGTTTTGACATGATAGCGTGTAGCATGGCAGTTTGGTAATGCTAACGGACGTGGGAGAAAAAGCATTTAAGAGATTTGCTACTTATAAGGCAATGTCCAAGTAAAATCACATCATATTTCATATTAAAACTCTTTTTTTTAAGTAAAGCATCTAACCGGGAAACCTAAAACTGAACACAACTCTTGCAACATTCCCAAAAAAGTGCCTTTTGCGTATTTTTTGCAGTACCAATACCCACTGGTTCTAAACTAATTAAGTAAAAATAAAAGCCATATTAGATTATCTGTGCCAAAGCTGTTCATCACGCTTGGCTCAATTAAATCATGATTAGGTTCACAAGCTATTTTAAGAGATTGGGAGAGTGCATTTGTAGTGGGGTTCTTCCAATGCTAGTTCCAACTCTAAAGCCACCCACATAATCACGAGTTAGAAACGACAGTTTTATGCAGAAATGAATCTTCTGATGCTTTTCCAAAATATTTTTCTGTTTATTAACAAATATGAACTCACAATTGTACAAGACAGCCGCTCTCTTTTTGAAGTCCAAAAGCACTCTAAATTAACAGCTTTATATAATCTTGACACTGAGGTCAGTTGTTTGGTGTGAAATCCCTCCTCAGCAAAGATGGGTTCACAAACCTAATGTCAGTTTCCCAACACTCCCAGTGCAACCCTTTGCATGACGTTGGTATCTGTTTACTGGCGAGCTCCAGTAGCCGAGCAAAGCACACAGCACTGGGTTGCTGGGCACGGCGCCCGGTTTCAGAACACAGTGCTGGGTTGTTGGGCGATAGAAGCTGTCCAGGTCAACATATAATAAATAAAAGCTCTGGTTGTCAACCAGCTCCAATCCAGGCCTTCTCGGCCCTCATGATCTGTTTGGGTTTACTGTGAATGTGCTGCACAGGTGAGAAACATCTTCCTCTCTGCTGCCGCCGCCATCTTCCACTTTCTCCTCTTCATCATCGTGCTCATCCTCTTCAGATGCTTCTTCCTCACTTTCAGAGTCATCCTCTTCCACTCTGCATGCATGAAGGCACACCCACCCACCATAAAACAAAATAAATGCGCAAATAAGCCATGTATAAACAATACAAACACAATTTGAAAGCAACTATGCAGATCTGACTGCAAAATCATTTAACAGTGTGGACCATTGAACGTTCTCCTTACCCTATTGGCCTGTTAAGGTTCAGAAATTGTCTTCCAGAGTCCACATCAAAAGGATCTGAAGAAACACACACAATCAAAACCAGACACATCCGTCTTGTGCATCGCGAAGTGACGTACACAACATGCAGACCACTGATGAACAAGGTCTTCTTTACTCAATGAAGCAGATACCTAGCTCCTCCTCTGCTGGGGTGGAGCTTAAGTACTCTTTCTCCACTGTGAGCAGCTCCTCCTCTGATTTGCTATTTGCGTAACGCTCCAGAAGTGTCTTATTCAGCTCGAGAAAACCCAGACCCCATTTAAACTTTCTCAGCAGCAGCAATGCCAAATCGTGAAAACCTGTCAAATAAACACACTATTTCAGTTCTCCTCAACATCATGGGGCTAAAGAGCTCACATACAAACAGACACACACAAAAAGAGTTCCTTACCCACGATGCAGAACGTGGCAGCATAAGCCTCTACACAGCTCAGCTTGCAAGGTTTCCCATAGTTCACAGGATTTGCTGCCACCAGATAGGGCAGCAGACGCGGGTGCGAGCCAATCATCTTGCTGAAGGGCGTGTCCTCAAGCCTGGCCCACGAACAGTCAATCACTGCAACTCCGCTCCGAGCCACAATCTCCCTGGCGATCAAAAAGCAGCAGTTACAACAAAGAATACTTTTAAACATTAAGAAAAATACAGACCAGATCAAGAGAACTAACCAAGATTTAGTTGTGCCAAAAGAGACAGGTGAATTAGTTTGCTAAAGAATACATTCAAAAATGAAATGTAATCTCTTTGAAAACCACACTATATATGGTGAAATAAATTGACAGAAAACCTACACAAAGTGCTTGAACATAAGTGGCTACCAGCTGTAATCATCTGGAGGATACCAACATGAGAAACCATTATTGCAAAACAAAAATACTGGCACCAGCTGGCACGTACCAAACCAAGCAACTGAGACTCAGACAGTAGGGCGCTGTCCTCTGTGGATGTGTTTGTGCCAGTTTGGAGGCGGGGTTTTCCTGTCCGCGGGCATCAGTGTGGAGGCGGGGCTTACCTGTCTGCAGGTGTGACGTATTTAGTGCCCACGGGACTGAGGATTAGCCCGTTGAAACGCTGGTTCAGACGAAGGCATCGCAACAAGCCTTTCCGCGCCAGTTTGCGTCCGGTACAGCGTTTCGGGTCGCAGTGGCCCAGTTCCCACATCGCCAAAGGGCATGGCAACTTCACACACCCGGCACCCTCCAGCGATGCGGCTTCACTTGCTATACCACACATCCAAGTAGCACAGGACGTACACATAAATTTGACATGCGTAAAACAGCCAAAGGAAGCTCCCTTTCTTTCTCCACCGTGGTACTACAAAAACATTACGCTGGCTAGTCATACACACCTAAAACACCTCATGTTCGCTTAGATTAAGATATTATACATAATAATATACGTATATTATACATAACGAAATAAATACCGAAAGCCGTTGTCTTGTTTAGTGTATATTGCCTAAATTACGTTGTCTCGTTATAAATACATACCTTGCAAAACCTCGTGCATTTCTTCGGTGAAAGTCTCTAAAGACTTTCCTTTCATTTTATGTCGCCTGTCTTTTCCCTTATTTGTCGGTCGTTCCTTTTGCCCCTGTTTTTTGCGCCCCATCGCCAAAGTTAGTAATTAGTTATCTTGCTCAGCTCACATCTGATACATCAGGACAGTAAGTTAGTCTAGTTTACCATCACTTCCTAACAACAGAATGTGGGTAACGTTAGACTTTGTGGAAATCTAGCTAGCTAGCTATGCAACTGCTTGCAATAACGCGCTCAGCGATTCCTTTGAGCCTACTCCATTAATAATATTCAACTCGTTGGCAAAGCGTTCATGTTCACAACATCTAACACTAGATCACAAAACACTATTAAGTGCAAACAGTCGCATGATTGTACGACGCGTAGCAATGACGTTTTTCTGACATGGCCGCTATTAAACGGAATCTACTAACGTGAACAGGACATCGCGTCATATGAAGTCACGTGATTAACAATATCAATATGGCGATGCCTGCTGATATAAATAAGGAAATGTAAGCCGCCCAAATTGCCCCAAGAATAGTTTAATGTTTTTGCAGTCATGCGATGTGCATTTACTGGACGACATCTACCATGGCTGACAGTCCTAGGTAAGTCCCACATAATTGCGTTAAGTCTGAGTTTGTGTACCTTACCACGATGTTTGCTAGATCTGATAAAGCTAATGTCAGGCTAACATAGTCACATAAGCTATAGGTTTGAACCCCTGACATTGTTGCAAAAAATTCAAATATCATTTATGTTCCCAGACAAATGAGAGTCGATAGATAGTAGAACAGTAGATAAACGTTGCTGTATTATGCTGAATATGATACTCTGTTGTAGTGTCACTTGTATTCGGTGGGAAAATGAAGATTGTAGAGGAGCCAAATACATTTGGGTGAGTTGCGTACGATTTTTAAAAACTAAACATAAAGCAGGGACACGATTTTACTGTAACAGAATGTACGTCGCCGAGCTGATCAGTTACTTATTTGCATACCGACTTCAAAACCTATATAGAACTATTCTCGCGTCTCTGTCTCCCTCTTGCTGTCGGTCTCGGTCTCCAGTTTGAACAACCACCTCCTGGCGCAGGGAAGCCGCTTGCAGGCAAGAGTTGATCCATCTCCCGTTTCTGGCCCTCCTCATCTGTTGAAGCTTGCAGGAAAATGCTTCAGCTACCTCGAGTCCACGTCAGTAATATTTTAAAATCGGGTAAAACTACAGCATAATTATGTTTTTAGGGGTGTTGTGTTGAATCCTTTTGCTTGCACAAGATTTATTTCTGCAGTTTTTTCTAAGGACACTGTCTCTTTTATTGCAGTATATCTGAATATACACCTAGATATGAATTGGTAACATAAAATGGATTATTTCCATTTTTAATCATAACAGAAAAATGGAGATAAATGGGTTGAAAAACGGTGCACAAAATAAGTGAAAACAAAAAAATAGGTAATTGTTCAAAATCAAATCTGTGCAGTTTAGAATTGAAAGAGAAGCACCTTTGCAGTGTTTTACAGATCAGATCTCTCCTCTTAGAATTGAGGGTGTATTCAGGAATAGGCCATACAGAACACCAGTTCTGCATTTGTCCAGCTACTCAATTCATGTGATTGGTGAAAGAATGTATTTCTATTAATGATTGTAAGAGTAGTTGCTTTTCAACTGGAATGTTTTTGTTTTTCCATGTTTGGAATGTTTTGGGATGAGCTTTATATAAATATAAATCACTCGATCAGCAATAAATTTCAACATGGTGTGGCAGCATTAACCAATCATAAAGAGGCGTTCCTCCCTGCCTGTCAGTTATTTGATGCACACAAGCAGTACATACCAGATCTGGCTAAACACTATATTTCTTTAGGAAGGAGCTTCGGAAAGAGGTTTTTGTGTGTGATTACTCTCTTGTAATTGAGCTATTCTGATAATATTCTGCCAAGCTTTGTATAGTGACCTTGAATTTGAGAAATGCACCAAATAAATGGTTGCTGAGAGAGGGTGGACTATTTTGGTGGATTAGTACGGTAATCGATTATAGCAAAGAAGCTTCATTCTAGAGTGTAAGAAAGTGACTGACTCTTGCCCTTCTCATGTGTTTAGGTACAAGTATGAGTTCTGTCCATTCCATAATGTGACCCAGCATGAGCAGAGCTTCAGGTGGAATGCATACAGTGGAATACTGGGGTAAAACCCTCACACGCTTTACAATACAATCAGCGCAAGCTAATTTTAGTGAAGAGATAATCAGAGGCTTCAGTGAAGTGCTTTTCTTGTGAAGCCTACATTTTACTTTTTGCAAAATGGTTTAGTATTTTTGCTGCGCAGGATCTGGCAGGAGTGGGAGATACAGAATAATACGTTTACTGCTATGTGGATGAGGGAGGGAGACTCCTGTGGGAACAAGAACAGACAGACAAAGGTACTGTGGGTGTGCACGTGTGGGTGTGCACGTGTGGGTGTGCACGTGTGGGTGTGCACGTGTGGGTGTGCACGTGTGGGTGTGTGCAAGCATGTACGTGCAGATTGCCGCTGCCAGGGTTCAAATGATTGCTCTGTGATGTCACCTACTCCCACTCAGGTCCTCTTGTCATGTGGCAACAGCAGCAAGCTAGCCAGGGTGTCGGAACCACAGACGTGCTTATACTCGCTCACATTTGAGACGCCACTCGTCTGCCACTCGCACTCCCTCTTGGGTATGTGTTTGCATGCTAGCAAGCATGGGTTTGACAATCAAACAGATCCACCAGCTGATTCTCATTTCTGGTGTGCTGGTGTAATATATATGTATATGTGTGTGTGCATGTGGATACTCATGCTTGCAGTGTATCCAGTGTTGAATGAGAAACTACAGAAGGAATGGGATGATATTGAGCAAGCCCGGTATGAAGAGCTAATCACCGAACAGGTGAATCACTGGTGTACACATGTCCACACCCACACATATGGATGTATAAATGCATATATTGTTGTGTAAGGCTATAGTGTGTGTGTGTGTGTGTGTGTGTGTGTGTGTGTGTGTGTGTGTAATGTTGGGTAGGGCTATAATAAGATGCTGAGAGATCTCTTTGATGAGGTTGGTTTCCTGAAAAGAACACAGAAGCTGCAAAAAGAGGAAAAACACATCCAGAGCCAAAAATACCAAAGTCTGGAGCAGTGCATACAGGTGTGTCTGTCTGTATGTGTGTGTCTGTCTGAAGCAGTGCATACAGGTCTGTGTCTGTCTGTCTGAATCAGTGCACACAGGTCTGTGTGTGTCTGTCTGTCTGTCTCTGTCTGTCTGTCTGAAACGGGTCAGGTGCGTACAGGTCAGTGTCTGAGTGTTTGTGCGTGTGTGTGCATACACGTACATGTCTGTAAGTACTGTGATGCCTAATGCTGACCTGTGCGTTAACAGGACTTTGATAAACAGCATGCTGAAATAGAACGACTGCACTCCCTCCTCACCCAGCACAACATTTCCTACAAGACGGACACTGGTGAGACACTTGAGTAAAGTGCCTTTTTTTTGTAAACACTATAAACACTGCCAAACCCACATACTCGCATAGATACCCACAGATTTTAAAAAGAGGTACCCCAGAGATACTTTTTCTTAATTTAATTAAAAAAAAAAAATTTCTTTTCTCTCAGGCATGTCTAATAGCCCACTGACTTCTCGGCCCTCAGCAGTTGACGGCCAGCATCTCCGTGGCGACACAGGAATCATTTCCGACCTTCCATGAGTTGCCTAGCAACCACTTGCCTCAAGCCAAACACTAGGAAGACCTTATGATGAGCAGCTGGAGGATGTTGTATTTTTCTGATACATTTTAAAGTTGGTCCTCATAATATGGTCCTGTGATAAGTCATTTTATTCAAAGAACAATGCTGGCATTTGGATAGAACATGCGCATCAATTTATTTTTCATTTTACTGTTGTATCATTAAAGGAATAAAAAGTGAGCATTAACGTGAGTAATTGTTGCATATTTATGGTGAATAAAAAATTGTATACTTTTAAAAAGAACAAATTGTTGTGTTAAGTATTCATCTTCATATGTACGAAGCAAGCAATGAACCTGTTTCAGTTCAAAATATAAAAGCAAAACGTGATCTGTACCTATTTGTGTTGGCTTTAAAAACAATTTTGTTTGTGCATCTGCCTTATTTTTAAACTTAAACCTAAGTCTACCAGTACAAGGAGACCTAGTTTCATTACACACGTTCTTAAATTGGACGATTTCAGCGTCTAATGGCCCTCATTACAGTTCCGGGTTGCTTACGCTACCCCCCCCCCCACACACACACACAAAAAAGTTGCATAATGAGCGCGTGTTAGGGGTGCCAGAAATAAAGTGTGCGTGTGGTGCTACAGGATAATCGCAAGCTCGGACATATTTTGACGATACATCATACTTTAATGTTGTAACATATTAAGTCAAGTACATGTATGAACGCTTCAGGGAGACTGACGAATATTCCGCAGCTTTTTTCGGTGTGGTTTGGTTTGACCAACAAATCTAATCCCATTTGTGAATATGAACGTGTAAATTCATTCTGTTTGCAGTATGTTCTTTATGTTTAAATGCACAGAAATGAATGATCCATTTGGAACAAATAAAATCGAGTTAAATTCAACTGCCCATCTAACTGATTTTAACTGGTTTTAATACCTGGAACTTATATTGTGCCACAAAAGTGGATCCAGATTTCTCCATCTTAGTTGTTTATTTTTTGTTATTCTTCCGTTGTGCACCAGTGAGCAGCTAAACCAAATGAATATCTTCAAGCTGTCAAAAGGATTTAGATAGAGGCAAATGCCTTGTAATCATTTCATGTTTTGGTTTGAATTAATTCCTGGCAAACTTCTAGTTACATGATTGGATTTGAAATATTAAGATTGGATTCGAGAAAGAGGTTTGATGTCATAGTGATGGGATGGAAGTTAACTGTGGTACAAATTTGCGTGGTCTATGGTAGAGCATTTATCCATTGTGAAAATCAACTGCATTTGCAAAATTGTTTTTTGTATTCAGAAGACAATCATGTTAAGACATGAGGACAAGTACTGTACTTGAACAATAACAGCCCCTAGCTACACACAAAGTGAGAGTGACGGCGGGGCGGAGGGAGCAGAGGCAGACGCTGCAGGGAACATGCTTAAACAGGGTTTTATTAAGCAGGGTTGC
>JAOYMR010000007.1:17886871-17899249 GCA_025802075.1 Tenebrosternarchus preto | reverse complement strand
TCAATGTGCAGCAAGGTGTGTAGGCTGCGCACGGGCTATATAGGCCCGGGGAGACGAGCACCAGGTGATGTTAATATACTGGTGATTGGCACGGAGGCAGGCGATGCGCGGTGGGCGTGGCCTGCGTGCGGGGCGTCCGCTGAGACGTGACAGTGAGTAAGAGCCAGGGAATCAAAAACCCAAACAAGCCACGGCCCAGTGGAACACAGCACCAGAACTCAAGCAGGACAATGTTAATATGCCTGAACAAGTCCTGCAGACGAGGCTAGTAATCACAGGACGGTGGCAGGGTAATGTTGAACAAACGGTTCATGTCAGCCCAGTAGGCACTTCGAACCTAGAACCTGGAGGTCAAACTGCTGATTAAAAGGTAACCACAAGTCATTTAGGGTTTATTAAAAGGTAACGTAGGTTTATTAAACAGTAACGTAACTTTTCAGAGTTGCTTACAGTCGTTGATCTAAAGAACAGCTTGAATGAAAGGCACAATTGACATTTTGAAAAGTATTCAATGGAAATAAGTTTCAGGAAAATATAAGCAATATATTTGACCACTGGTTACAAAAATTCCTTACGAGTTATACTGTTTTTCTGCATTAATCATAACACAATCAAAAGACTTTGAGTTGGAGACATTTTTGGGGGGATATCTGAATCTTAGTGCTTGATAGTAGACACTCACTGTGTTAGAAATATTCTACAACATAATGTATACTGCATACTGCACTCAGTATATACTGTATACTGCATACTGGTTCCTGTAGTACTAATGCAGTAGTATGAGTAGTATGTAGGAGGCTATTTCAAACACAGTCACTATCTGAGCATATGACTACTCTAATTAAACTAGTGTGTCTAATTAAAATCACTATGTGTGAAATCAATAGACCAACTAGGGATTAAGTCTAGGAAGACTACTCAGTATAATCTTCATCATTAATGTCCTCCTCCTCCTCTTCCTCCTCCTCCTCCTCGTACCCCTGACCTGCCTCCTCGACAACCTCCCTCTCTTCTCTCCCTTCCTCCTCCTCTTCAAATTCCATCACTGCCTGTAGTTCTTCTCCAATCACCAGGCCATTCACCATTTCAGCTGATTCTTCTGATTCATCTGTCTCCTCACCTTCCGAATCGATACCTCCATTTTTCAGGATCGTTTGGTCTAGCTTTCCGTCTAGTTCTGGGTCCGCCTGTGTTTGTAGGTCTCCGTGCTCTGGGCTTTCCTCAGAACTCTTGTCTGTTTCTCTGCCTGCTTCTGCCCTTTGTTTCATTACCTTGAGCACTTTGGTGACAGACTCTTCAGTCAGTCCGTCCTCTTCCCGATCTCCAAGTGACTCTTCTGGGCTTTTGCCTTCGTTTTCCACTCTGTCGGTCACACATCGGTGCAGTAGCTTCTCTCTTTCTTCTGCTGGCTTGCATTTGTCCTGTATCTCCTTCTCCATCTGCATCTCAAAGGTTCCTCTCGTTTCTGCAGGTGTCCTCTTAAAATAAGCCAGAACATCAGGCAAGATGATTTGCAGCAGATTTTTTTCTGCTTCCAGCCTGGACACGCTCTCATACTTCTCTCTGATCTCCTCCATCTTATGTGTGTGCCTCTGCTCGATCTCACTTCTACGTTGGTCTATCTCTTTAGTCAGCTGCTGTACCTCGCTCTGTGCTTCCCTGCACCTCTCTAATGCCTCTCTCAGCTGAGCGTTTATCTTGCTCCTGTCTCCTGCTGTCTCTGTGCTCTCTAGAGTTTTCTCGAGGTTGGCCATCCTCACCGCTGAAGCCACAATCTTTTCTTGCTCCTGTTCGAGCAATCTTTTCTGTGCCTCAGCGTAATCGAGGAACTCCTGTTCGAGGACCTTGGTCATCTCTGCTTCTTCCTTCTGTCTTCTCTCCTCCCTTTTCTTGCATATCCATTGCTCTGCCTCTGCCAGGTGGTAATTTGGGGTTCGGCACATTGCCGTCAGCGCCCCGTCTCTCTCGTCTAGCGGCTCAGCGTCGAAACACCCATTGGACATGGCTGCCTTGCTGGGCCTTCCTCTGTTTTCTGTAACCAACACAAGCAGTAAAAAGTGTGAAGTTATGAAAAGACACACCAACCACCGCAGCCAAAGTGCCTCAGTCTTGAAGAACCACAAATATTATAAGCGACACAATTCAAGAATATTGTACAAATTACAAGCCAAAGCTGGGTGGAAGACAGTCTTGATCTGATCTGTTATGGAATGAATTGGCTTAACCTGTGAGGCACCGACCTGCCCTTTCCTCTCGCTGCTTCTTTGCTTCCTCCAGTTCCTGCTCTCTATTCCGCAGGATCACGCTGAGCTCCTGCGCTCGACCGCTCTCCTCTTGCAGCTTCAGGCCCAATGTCGCCAGCTCCCTCTTACAGGTTTCCAGCTCGCCGGCCATGTTCCTCATATGTGCCTCCCTCTCGTCCGCTGCCCTTCCCATGCCTTCGAGGTCAGTGAGGCGGCCTTGCAGGAGGCCCGACATCCTCCTCAGCTCCTCCATGGTGCGCTCCAGCTCCTTTGTCCTGCCTCGGAGCTCTTCTTCTGCCTCGCCGCGATGTTTCCTCGCCTCAGCCAGCTCCTGCTCTTTGCCCTGCAGAATCCGTCCGTGCTCCCCCACCTCGCCGTCCTTCTCTTGCAGCGCGAGACCCAACCTCTCGACTTCCCTTTTACAAGCTTCCAGCTCCAACTCCTTTTGATGCAGTAATTTCTTCATCTCTTCAAGACATTGTGAACAAATAAAGAAATCTTTTGAATCAATTTCAAGCTTATAACATGTTAATGTGTGGAGAAACTTCTTGCTTTTCCCTGATTGGTATTTTCACCTAATTCAGAATTCAGCAGATTTGAATTTACTCTAGAATGTTTCTTTCCGAGTGTTTGTAGGTCAGGTCATGCACTCACCAAGCGCATGGACAGACTCTTCCATGTCCAGGTTGTTCTGCTGTGTAATCCTTGATCCCCCTGAAGACCCACAAGCAGAGAAAGGTGGTATAGCCCACCTCTGGATATGCTGCTATTTAGTCAAAGATTTTATCTTTTAATATGGATAGCACGGTTTGACTGGTTTTCAGTTTAGGCCAAATTATCTGCAGCATTGTTATCCAGTCACATACAAACCATAGACCTTTGGCTGAATAGCAGAGCTAAAAAGTAATATTCAACTCACATCTGTCAGAAGAAAGAGGATCCATTCCTGAATGAACACAGAATACAGAATGGATTTCCATGAATCTTTAAACTCAATTACATGAGTTGTGCTTCTCCATGAATAAACACCACCTGGCTAATCTTAAGAACACACATTTTCTAGCATCATAACTTCACACTGCAAAGGCCAAGGTAGCAAACAACATTTGTTCATCTGTAATTCCAACAATCCGTATTAAAGAAAAGATGGAAACAGAAGAATTATATGTTACTCTCACCTGCCATATACAAATGTATCGATTTCTCCATTTTGTTGTCCGCAGCAATGACTTGACAGCCATAAATTCCTGTGTCTCCTGGACCAACATCTCTTAGGATAAGAGATACATTTCCTATCTGTAACTCTTGGGTCAACAGACTCACTCTGCCTTCGTACGCCTTTGCCACCATCACCTGACCCGTTTTATACAGGTAAATACATTCTGTTCCTCTGAACCAGCGGACCTCCATGGTAACGGCGCTTGTCTCAGGAGAGAGGTGAGAGGTAAGCGTAACGTCGTCGCCGGGGTAGGCGAAGACGCGGTTGTTACGGGAGACGAGTATGAACATATCCGGGGACCTAGGAAGAATGATTCAACATTACTACCATACTCACAGGTAACATTTACTCACAAAACCTACACCCTCTGAGGGAAAAAACAAAAATCACAGCTGTAACACTTGTCGCTTGGGCAGCTACATATCCAATAATGTTTGGTATACATGAATAAAATGTTAAATGGAAAACAGACATACAATGGGAACAGAACCTGCTTATACAGCTGAAAGAGATTTTTGTGTATGTCTCTAGCAGACACAATGCATTTTGAATCACACATGCAGAAAGCTAATACAAGTCAGTGCCAATATAACTGCCGTACCAACTCCCAGCCAGTCGCATGGAAAATCTAACCCTTTCCTATGAAGTTTTTAAAACAGGAGGAAGAGAGACAGAGAGATAAAGTTCTCACCTTGTCTTTACAGCAGACACTTTCAGAAAAACAATCTGTGAACACACCAGAAGATTTACACCACACACCCACATAGAGACACACCCATTTAATCTGACATCACCTATGAGACTTAAAAAAAAGTTCACTAAAGTAACTGTATCTGCTGCAGGCTATAGCACAGGTAGCTGTCAAATGTCTGTCAACAAAGCTAATGAATTTACAGTCTATTTTTGACCCCAAGCCCCTCTCCCCTCCGTACAGAAGTCTTTCTCCTTTTGTTTACACAATCACGTCAATTCATTCTACTAACCCGCAGCGCGCTGCGCTCTTAAAAATTAAGCTGTTATCGAGTTTCACTAACAAGATTAAATAAACGAAAGTGAACTTCTACAAGTTGAGCAATATAAGTGCTGAGTGCTGAAAATTCCTCTTTGCTTCCACACCTTGTGTCGCCTGAAGTCTGATAAGAAAAAAAGTTAAATGACTTGACAGGCGGGTGTAGTTCTTCCAGGTACAACTACCTTCGCTTCGTTGCGTCCTATTAGTTCACTTCACTGAGTAAGAGACACACATGCCACACCAATGCGTGAGAATATTTGCCCGACTGCATAGACATTCCTTGCTAATGGATGGATTAAAGGTGGTGCATCGGTTCCGATCCCCCCAAGTGCAAAAGGGCTCGGCGGACCCACGACTCTCGCGTTTCCCCTACCAGACTGTTATTTTAATGACCAAAACCTTCGTTGGCTACAGAGAAAGTTAAGACTGACGGTGATAAATGTTCTGGCCAAGTATGGCGAAAGCAGCTCCTTGCCCTTTACACGTCAAGTACCGTTACCAAGCAACCACAAGTCAAACTTGCGTCCACCCGCGGGTGTCCAGTGCTTGAGGGTAAGTAAACAAAACAATGCGTTTACCACGATTAGCTATTAGCTACTACTTCGATATTAAATGTTAAATATAGTTTTCTTGTTAATAAAAAGATTGATAAAAAAGAAAAGCAACCAAGTCAGGCAGTTTGCCAGGTAACAGGTTAGTTAGCATGGACGTAGCTATAGTTAACTTAGCTGGATGGTTAGCTAGCTAGCTTGCCTTTCTACCTGGTGGGTAGAACCAAAATAATTAAACCAAAAGAGCACATTTTTAAAAATCTGACAACTACATAATAACTACCCTAACAGTCATTTCACGAAGGGGTGTAGTTAGTTATTTAGCTACATAGACAAATTGTCTGTTGCAGTTCTTCACAAGCGAGAATGAGCGCAGGTCGGACCATGGAAGGCGCAGGCTGCGTCACTTGGTGGGGTTTCGGACCGGCGAGAGACTTGGTCAGCGCAGGTGAGATCAGTTGAACTGTGCATAACCTACTTATAATTTGACTTTATTGCGTCTGCCACCAAGATCCACATAATTTGTACAAAAGCGAACCTTTCTCTAGTCCTTTTTTTTGGAATTACACAGGCGCGGTTAGGCCCGAAGGGGAGCTGAATGTGTTGCTGGTGGGCAGTGGAGATCCTAGACACATTCTCAAGACCATAGCCGGCCTAAGAGACACTGATACGCTGCATGTGAGTCACATTGACAGATGGATGCAAAACCCAGAAAAAAACAAACGTAGTAACGCCCCTTTTCATGGTCTATTAACACGTGAACTGTATGTACATGTAAATATCTTTAAGAAAACCGCTGTAAATGTGTGCATTGTGGAGTGGCACACTGACATATGTTGGCCACTCTGTGCACTGAGCTAATGTCCAAACACACGTGTGTGAGAAGGGGGGGGTGGGGGGATCTGTGCAGTGTAGACTGCTGTTTCATTATACCGTGACACGTGAAACATCTTTGCAGGTTTGGGTGATTGAGAACAGCATGGAGGTTGTTGCACGGCAACTGTTGCTGCTCAGGCTGTCACTGATCGCCCCGGAGACCATGGGCTTGCATGGTGCGTGAAGGAGTGTACACGTCATCACACGAATGCATCTTACGCTACTGATGCTGATGCTAGTACACTACTGATAGAACACATGCTCCAAGATACGGGTTTACTGCTGTGATATACAGTTATGGAAGGCAGGATGGGGCTTTGCTGGTGTTGTGTTCATTATGTCCTTGTGTCTGGCTGTTTTGTATACACAGAGAAGACAGAGGTGTTCCTCGAGGTGTTTGGGAACAGTGAGATTCGCTGCCAGACAGAAGAGACGGTCAGGCGTGTTGCTGCTAAACTTTCGCTCGCTGTCACCAACGCGATCGACTCACACGCTCAGTCACACCCCTGCCTCGACACCACCCTGCTCAAGGTGAGCTCTGTGGTTGCGTATACACAGTTCCCAAATGACAGCACAGTTAAATAATTATGATGTGTCCTGAAATCAGGCACTAAAAGCATTGCACCATGGGACAAGGTCTAACTAACAAAATAAGCTTACAAGAACCAACAAAGGTTTTGCACTAAAATTCCACGACTACAGTATTGACTTTCCAATACAGACTTTCCATTCGCTTTTCAGCTGGAGAGTTAGTGTGTCACAAACAACACACATCACTCTTCAGGGTCATTTGAAGTTCTTGGGACAGGAGTTACTGGCATACAGAGGCAACTAGAGAGACTGTTCTCTTATTATGGCTCCACATAAATGGCATTTACATACTTAAGTGGTGTTACCTAGCACATCGTGACACATTAGGGTTGGAAAGGTGGTACCCTAAAGACCGGTTTCCAGCACATGGATTTAGCCTCATCTTCACTTCAAATGGTGATTCAACACTGGAATGTTGGAATTTATTTATTTAAGGCTTTGTATTAATCTGGGTGTGGGAAATGGGCCTGTGTGTCAACAACATTATGTCACACGAAGACGTTTTTGCAGAAGGCCCCGCACTAAGGACCTGAAGGGATAACGCCCGTTCTCACGGCATGGAAACTGCACTCGACTTCTTCTGGCTGATAATTCCCTCTGATTTTTCCTTCTGATTCTTCCCTGCAGTTTAAGGAGAGGGATGAGCTCGTCCGTATTTTCGGCCTGTGGGAGCGGCCACCGACCGTCCCCTCCAGCGTGGCTAAGGCCTGGGACGCTCGCGTCAGGCAGCACCTGGGTACCCGCTACGACTCCCGCCAAGGCTGCTTCGACTGGGACCTCACCATGAAGCTCCACGAGAAAGGGGTGGGTGGCCGCCCCGCGTTCCTCGTCACGGATGTGGTCAGGAGTTGCACTAGTGGATTGTTTGCCATCACTGGAACCCATCACTGGAAGTGTCATTATCAAGTTATATTGCAAGTTTCTACCGCCATCAACTGACAGAAGTCTGTTCTTTCTCTGTTGTGTCTTTTCTCTTATAGTGTGGAGTCATACACAAGCAACAGTATGCCAAATGGAGGGAAAGGGGCGTGGCTTTTGAGTTGAGGGAGGGCTTATACCAAATAGCCAATCAGACCCTGCTGTCCACACGCGTGTTCAATCATGTAAGTCACTTCAGTTTGTGAATCTTGTCATATTTACTGTCAAATGCATTGCACATTACCTTTACAGTTCTTTTTTTTTTAAACTTAACTCAAACCCATTTAACCTGTTCTTTAGTAAAGCTTTTGCAGTATGAATACCTGCCTAGCAGAACAAAAGGTACATGAGTTCAGGTTAAAACAAAGTCCCACCATGATTAATCACCCAGTTTGCCTGCTGGTGTGAGCTAGGGGGTATGTCTCTGTGTGTGTCTCTGTGTGTGTCTCTGTGTGTGTGTTAGCGTGGAGACAGGGTGGGACTGAGAGGGTACTGGGGGGACATTGTTTCAAGCCCCTACCTGGCTTTTGGTATCGAAACGGAGAACAAAGAACTTCTGAAGAGACAAAACAACCAGCATGTGAAGGTAAAAAAAAAAAATCATCCGCCTCTCTCCTACAAAGCAGTATAGTCCGAATACTTTAAGCCAGGTAAATCTAATTAATCTAGATTTAGCTGCAAGTTGAGCCTCTATATGGCTGTCTCTATTTTTCAGACTGCTCTGGATATTTCTGTAGCAAACGTCCAGATGCTGTTCGAATCTCTCGCCACTAGAGGGAGTCACCCCCTCACTCCTCAGTTGGGTTGTGAGGGCGTGGACTTGACAAACAGTGATGAAACAGAGCAGTCTCAGAAGAATCAGGAGTCCACGCACAATCAGATGGCAAATGATGAATCCCAAGCAATCAGTCAGACCTGTGAAACACGTGCAGAAGTAAAGGAGATGCCAGAAACAGCCTATGGTCAGTATCTGTAATTACATTGTAATGAATTTGTCATTTAAAACACTGATGCTCTCACCCAGCATTCTGTTTTTGTTTTGTTCAGTAATTAATTGTAATATGCAGCGATTATTTTGACTGTAATAATTATTCTGACTTTGATGAGTAAAACCACACAGTACCCATCAAATTTGATATCGAAATGGTATGTACAAAGCTTTAATAATCTGACTGGTTGAAATAACTTTCAAAGACTTACCAGAAGACTTACCAGAGACAGATGATTCCCTCCCCCCTCCAACAACAAAACAAAACAAAACAAACAAAAAACCCATCAACAAACACAACCCAAAATCTGGGAACACTATACGTGTCCATGTGTGCATGTGTATGTTGTGTGTGTATGTGTGTTTTTAGAGTTAATGAATCTGAAAGGAGTGAGAGTGTCGTTCCTCTCTCTTGACTCCCTGTCCAAACTGCCGATTAAAAGTCAGTTCAGCCAGCGGTTCAACGTCCTCTACTGCTCAGCCAGGTATGACCCGTATGGCCCTCTGAAGACACGCCCTTATTTGCCTCTCCTCCACTCTCTCTGAAGCCACGCCCTGGTTTGTCTCTCTTCCACTCTCTTTATAGCCACACCCTCATTTGCCTCTCTTCCACTCTCACTGAAGAGGGCCACATCCCCCTTTGAAAGGTTGACGTCACGCTGCTGTATTGTTTCTAATGAACCTGTACTTGCTCTACCTCCCCAGTATGGTTCACCAATTAGATTCTTCACTGAAGCAGATAGCAGCCCCAGGTGCTGTACTTATGATAGAGCTCGCCAGGTAAGACACACCCATTTTGACAGTACCTGACAATCATATGAATGCAAAAGGTGTTAAAAGCTGCCTTTACTGTGTGTGTGTAAGGTACCTGTTGGACTTGTCGAAGAAGCAGGAAGCAGCTTTTGCAGCGAGAGTTGGAGATATCGCCAAAGGCATGGGGTTCGTGTCAGCCCAAGACAGAAGTGACTCCTCGTACAGCGTGTTCACGCTGCAGCAAGACTGATAGGGTCCTGCACACTACAAGGACATTACAAAAAATGAATGCAAACCCACAGGCTCCACCAGCCCCACAGGCTCAGCTTCACTAGAGAAATGTTCAGTCACGGTCACTTTACACCTAACCTTACAGTAACCGTCTCTGTTTGGCCTTATTTGGCCAACTGTTGTAGTATGTATAAATATTTATGCTTCAGTATTCATGTTGTAATATGTACAGTTAGCAACTGTTATTCACCCACAGCTAATTTCACACATTAAAGATGCTCAGAGTTGCTGTTTTTCATGTAATCCAGTAAACTCTGACTTCTCCTTTACCGCTTGTGCCTATTCTTACTGTAAACAGGAAAATGATCCGATAGAGTAACGTTATTTCAGCATCTCATTTACTGTGGAGAACCCAGGCGTATCCAACAAACTCTTGCTTTCAAAGATACATTTCTCTCGGTCTACCATGGACTTGATGAGAAAGACGATCCTACAGTTTTTTGGGTATGGGAGATTTTTTCCATTACTCAGTTAATTTTTTTTTTTTATCTCGAAGCAGATCCAAAACAAAGAAATTGTTCTGGTAAAGTATACCATTGTCCTGGGAGAGGAACTAAACGGAGTGTTTGGGTGCAGGAATCCAAAGTTGTATTTCTTCCTCCTCATCTTCTCTAGCAACTCAAACCTCTCAGACTCCCAACTGATGGATCCATTCCCACCTTTCATTAGCCAGTTCTCCACACACACACACAAATGATTAGCATACCTTTACTTACGAGAGACTAATACAATTTGTGTTCACCTTAGGCTGTCCTCATGTCAGTGATGGTGAGAGGTGATGGAGACATTGAGAAAGGGAGAGAGAGAGAGAGAGAGAAACATGCGTCCTGGAAACTTAATGAGGACACCCCTGAAATGCCCCCCTGTGTTGGAAAGAATCTTCTGCTTTACCTCCTCTTCCTCCATTCTCTGAAGCGCTTTCCCAGCACAGGGACAATAACAGTGGATGCATAAAAAACGCAGAAAACACCAGTTTCGCTTTAACATCTGGTTCATAAGCGAGGCTGGAAATCCTTGAGCAGCAGGTACAAATGAAGTGCTTCCTCCTGTTCTCACCACACACACACATTCAGTACTCATATGACAAAACAGCTGAAACAAAGTGAGTGGATGGAGGAAGAGGAGGGGGAGTGATGGAGATGACACCAATGTTTCTTTAGAGCGATCAGTCTTTCCTCTCGTCTTTCTCTCTGGTCAAAGTGAACCTTGACGGGATTCGGCATCTCCAGCATTTCCTTCTCTACCCGTTTCCTGTGCGTCATTTACTCGCACTGATGTTATACAACTGATGTTACTGATGAGGTGAGTGATGTTATATAACTCGCATAAAAAAATCCACACTCTCTCCTTGTGGGATTCTTGGAGCTGCTAGCTGAGAGCGCACTGCCCTGCACATGGATTTGCACACACATTCACACACATACATTATAATCTGGCATGGTACAAACAACTATTGATAGAAATGGTATAAACAACTATTGATAATAGAAATGGTACAAACAACTATTGATAGAAATGGTATTTCTGAAGCTGTGTGTGTGTGTGTGTGTGTAGATATGTGAAGGGTGAGCAGAGTTTCAGACATGTATTTGGGATATGCTTTTTCCAAAGTTCAACCAGAAGGAGGAAAGAAAATATAGAAAAGACTTTCATTAAATCAGAACTCCCTCTTCACTGCATCCACTAGTATAAACAGTTTGAGAAATGGTTTTTATTAAAGCCATTTGTTTTTCATAAAGCACATTTGACAATAAAGTCTATGCTACAGACCGAAGAAGCAGGAGAGAATAAAGCAAACAGATGAAGTCTGAAAATGACCAAATATAAATTATAAACAAGGAACGAGAGCACTGAGGTTTCTATGTGTTCGTCTCTCCCTGCACGGCACATCCAGAAATACATTTTATTAATTGCCTCAGCAGGACAAACAAACAAACCTTGTTCAAGAAAGACGGAGAGAAGGGTCGACACATAGGCACATTTCAAATGAAACCCCACGGATGAGGACCGATAACAAGTCAGTGGAAAGTAAGTGGTGCTGGTGCGTGTGGACAAATTCGACCATAGGATCCAAATCTGCCTCGAGTCTCTGATCCCTCAGCATGCGTTCACTAAATACGAGTTTAGATGGACACCAGGATGAAGAGACGGGCCCACGCCATAAAAAAAATTCTTTTTTGTACAGCAAGTTAATAATTTACATCTTCAGGAATGTGAGGTATTCAAGGTATGAACGAGAAGCTTTGCTTGCACTAGGACTACTTGCAGTCGACTAGAACATTTTAAGAGCTCGGTGTTCTTATCACGCAGTGGTATTCCTGTGAAAAATAATTCACATCCTGTCTCTGAAAACTTGTTCCAAAGTTCAGCACCGACCCTAATCAAACCATAATGAATCATGGAGCTTGCACAATATTTTTTTTTAAGCACTATCGTGATACAGGACTTTGCAATAATGATATCAGAGAAGGCTGCAGTATACAAATAGAAACTCAAGTCTCAGGATTTTTTATTGCATGCATTCTGTCTCAGATCGTCTACAGCCGTATGCAGTTGGTGATGATAAATCACTACGCTCACATTACTGAACAAATACAAATGATTTTTGAATGATTATTCAGAAATGATGCATGTCAGTCATATCACATTAAGGGCTTAAAAGTGTGCATGTTTGAATGTATTATATATGTAATACAACCCTGGAACACACCATCATGACCACAGCAACATTATTCTTGACAAGGTCTTCTGGAACATTTGGTTAAAGAGCACTTTTTCAAGAATTAAGTCACAAAAAAAACCCTCAAATGGTTAGAATTTTTGCATTCCGAGATATTGCCTGTGGACCAGAGACCGTACATAAAATGGACGGTACGTCACCGTTGACTCCCGTTGTGAATTTTTGAAGCCACCAAGATGGCCGTCATGGGAGCTGC
>JAOYMR010000007.1:17866689-17868798 GCA_025802075.1 Tenebrosternarchus preto | reverse complement strand
TACATACACACATATACATACATACATACATACATATTGTTTTCCGACAGACGACGAATAAGGAATTACTAACGCCCAGGAACCGTTTTGACAAAATACCAACTAATTAGTGGGTTTGCTTGGTTACAGAAAAATAGCTAATAAATGCAATAACGGTTAATCGCTATCTACTTTCTAAAAAGCTGCAGAGGCAAAACAATTTTAGCCGTCATGTCAGGAAGTAACAACCTCGACGGTCAACCCAGCCGGACTGACGTCCGTATGGTCAGATGTATAGTCAAGCAATTAGCAAACTGATAGGTATATTAGCTAGCTAACAAGCTAATCTACACAAGACACCGAGCATCTCAGGGTAAAGTTGACTGCAATGTAGATACGTAGCTAGTATTAGTAAAGCAGATGGCTAGCCATTATTTTTGATAATATAAACCCGCCAACAACATTTATCACGTATCTAGCTAGCTAATATAGCTATCCAAATAATCGTCAATATTAGTCACAGCTTCTGCAAAATGTGGTCAAACCACATTATGAGCAACGCACATTTCTTCACCACACAGCGGTTAACCGAAAACTAAGTGATGCCGCTACTAGATAGCTAACTAGCTATGAATTGGGCTGCAGCTACCCCTGTTAGCATACCGGCTAGCAAGTGCAAGTGCCCAACCCAGTCATTTTGCTAGCAAAAGAAAATTTATGATGAAATTGCACGAAAAAATGCAGCCTGCTAATTGTACAAAGAAAAATGGCGTATGCAATATCTTGCCTACCTGTTTTCTAAAAGTGAGGCAGAAAATTAGGGAATTGACAGGCTCACATGCGTCAACGGACGTAGATCAGCTAACTAGCTAGCAGCAAAGCGTCTTCTTTTCCTGTAGCTTTGTACGCGGGCAAGCCGAAATTATTTCTCTGTCAGCGCACATGAATATGATTGGCGTAACCTTTAGTAGTACATGAGAGATTAACCAATCAGGCTACAAGCTGCTGAACGCATTCACTAGCGGTACAAGCAGCATGAACGGTAAGAAACAACCCACACGGCTCCTTTTCGACCCTTTGTTACATAATTTACAGTGTAGGCGAAACCCAGACATCATTTCCTCTTGCCTGACCACTTTAGTAAAATGTAACCACATGTATCTACCTTTCTGATATAAAATGCAATTGTAGGTTTATTGAACGATTTAGGGCGGATTGTACTTGTTTCACGCTTATAACAAATGTTAGGTATTTAAAAAAAAAAATAGGAACCGAGTTTAAAGTTGCTTTAAAAATAATTAATTGGTTAAACAAATACAAAAGCATTACGATATAGAAAGCCTATACTTTATATGCAATATAGAAAGCCTGTATGTAGAAAGCTTATATGTGCTGCATTGTCGGTCTACTTATACATTAGGTCTCGGCTAAAACCAGGTCATCATACCAGGTCATACAAATAAGGACTTTTGAACCCAAACCCCACCCCACGGCGAACAAGAACGCTGATGAATTTTTATTAAGAATATATAGTTCAGGAAAAGAACTGCCATTTGAAATCATAGACTGCATACACAAGTCTAGGATTTACAATCAAGCGGACATGTCTAAAATACGGACAGAATACTAAATCTCAACGAAAGCAAATGCGCAAGTAAGGGAACCCTGTTCATTATTTGTTTTTAAAATTAGGTGGGTGTTCAAACAGAATTAGAATGAGCTCATTCTAATTCTAACAGTGTAGCGTTGCTTTTAAATGCTATCGCCTGCAAATACTCCGCAATTTTATGATGTTTTGTTTATCGTTTTGGGACTCTAGTTTGATCTTCATTTATGGACAGGTAAGCACTTCCTCGATCACAAGATATTGTCATAACAATGAACGTGCGTTCATAGGAGTGCGAGCTTCATAAATTATATATTTTTTCATTTTTGATGATAAAGATTTTAGGACGCTGGATGGCGCTGTTACACAATAACCCTCAAAACAACCCTCCGTCTACGGTAGCGGTACCCAATAACAGAATTTGGACCCAGGATGGGTCCGAACCGATTGTTAGTGTCCTATAAATGTCCTATAAAAGTGTCCTATAATGTTAGTGCCCTATAAATCTTTCGTCTAGTTACTCC
>JAOYMR010000007.1:17856689-17861689 GCA_025802075.1 Tenebrosternarchus preto | reverse complement strand
ATTCCTTTGAAACGTTATTACATTTATATATATGTACAGTAGATTGATCACATCATACAGTATGAATGTCCCAGAGGTGTGTCATAAAAAACCACAGCATCAAGTGGTGATGCTGGTTTGCATGTTTTAGTTTTCAGTACTGGAGAGACCCAAACATCCAAACTGTCTAGTGATGCTTCTGATGATTTTCAGCAGTACACTTAGTTGCTGGCACTGTGCAACTAATGAGCAAGTGTAAAATCTGTCAATGTAGACTCCCCCTGCCCCGAATCTCTCACACACATGCACACACACACACACACACACACACACACACACACATGCAGGCGCACACACACACAAAAAAAGTTAAGAAGCCTCTGTAAAACTCAAAGGAACATAACACTTCCCAGAGATGCTGCAATTCCCAGGGCAAACGATGGTTCTAAAAATACAACTCATCTGACACAAACTATTAGGTGATCACCTCAGATCCACTGCTCCTGGGGGCACTGTCACTGCAAACCTTATTTATATTTTATATTTATTTATTATTTATCTCCTGATGACTGGTGCAGTATCAGGTCACCAAGGGCTTTTTTGTGGAAGAGCCTGAAAGATATTTTTGGTACGTGGAGCTCGCCGCTTCACTGTATGTCTCGCAGATGATAAACAACCACTTTTCATACATCTATCCTTGGATACTGTGCCACCTAGACAGGTTCATCCCTTATATCCTGCTAAGAACCTTGTGGTTGGTAATGAATTGCCACCTAAGCCTTCTCGGTATACATTATGTATGCTATCAGATCCTACAGCTCTTGTTTCAAAACACTAGGAGAGAATGACCCTCTCTGCCAACAGAAGCTGCCGACGTTCTTATCCAAGCTGCACTACTGCAAGTTCTAATGCTCATGAGGCCTCCAAACTTCCTTCTCAGGTCCAGAATGTCCCATCTCTGAGCTTTTTCCATCTCTGCCTTAGATTTAGCCCCTTTAAGGTTTTCCTGGACTACAGGATGCCTGACCTGCAAATGCCAATGTAAGCCACGCATCTATTGTGACATTACGGCCCTCTTGCACTTACTCCACCACCCTGCTGGATGTCAATTTTAGGTGCACCAGGAGACTGGCTTCCAGGTGCTCATCCTCTAGTTTGATAAGTTTTATTCAGCCTCTCACAGCGTTCATCTCCTTGGCCCATGAAGGACAGACTGCCTATCAAATGCCAGCTCCACTTTTCGGAGGACCAGCATGGTCACCTGTCCTACTACCCACCAGTTGCTTAGGCGATATGTGGATTAGCCAATCACAGCGTCTGCTTGGCAAACACAGATGGGCATTACGGCAGAAATCGCCCTGGATCGCTCTGTTCTGATGACGCTGGATTTGAAGGGCAATAAAACAAAGGGAAAACAGCTGTAAAATGCATCATCTCTGTTGGAACAGCTAGTGAGGGGCAGCTGCCGTCGAGGTGGGTTCCATAAACAATCAGACTTTAACCAGTAATCAGACTTTAAACGGTATCCAGGCAGAATTCTTAAAGGCTGTAAGTGAATAAAATGACTTAAACAGAGGACATTTCAGGTTACCTATTTCAACCTATTACTCAACACTAACAACAGTGTGCCTAGAGATAACTCATAACTAAATACTGCAGAGCCTATGCACACATGCCCCCCCCTCCACACACACACACACACACACACCCTGCTGAGTGAGCATGCTGTCGCAGTGTGGTGGTTTCAGCCTGAGCTGTTGTTGTTATTCTCAGCACTAGGGTGATGGCTGGAGAGAAGCCTGGCCTAGTTTGTCTGTTCAAAACATCCTTGGGAGCCAGATGGAGGTTTCTAGACCAAAAAACAGCAGGGAGGTGCTTGATAACAGAAACTAAATAACATCTTATGCCAAAACACCATCAAAGCAAAAAAAAAAAAAAAAGCTTTTTAAAAAACCCTGCATTTGGCATTGTATGTTATGCCTATGGAAATTGACCTAGAAATGTAAATATAAAGAGCATGCCTGTTATACACATTATTATAAATCTGTTACAAAAGCTTCATTGTTGTATAGGTCATGAGTAGTATTAATAAGAACAATCCAGAGTGTGACTCTGGGCTTACCTGAGTCGTAAGAAGAGTGTGAACGCAAAGAGGAGTGTTAGCAGTGATAAACAATGACCCATATAGTTAATGATGACAACTATTTGATAATGCAGCTTGCTCTTCCTCTGCAAAACACACATACACACACACACACACCATATTCAGAAAGTCCTGAAGACATTCAGGACAATAGATATTTTCCATCTTCACGCATGAAATGTCATTTCTCTCAAAATTGCTTTATAGCAACAGTGCGTCTGAATTTGTATGTTACCTGTATATTGAGAATAGCTTTGCACTGAGAGTAGTTGCCTTTAGAAGCCCATGTCCCATTTGCAAGACATTTTCTGAAGATCTTATCTAAAGAATAAACAAAAAGGCATATGTAGTTCAGCTAAAGCAGGGTGGTTAGTAACAGTAAAGTCACAGGTTTGTTTCCCAGAAAATGCACATGCTGTGATATTGATAAATATATGCAAGTGACTGAATAAGAGCATCTGCTAAATGCTTAAAATGTGAATAGCAGCCAAACTGGTGTAATGAACACATTCGCAAAAGGTTGAAGGCACATGGTGCCACACTAAACTTGTAGTCTTCCAGTCTGCATAGAGTGAGAGCCTCCTTAACTAAAAAAAAGGCACTTACTGCCACTCAAACAGCTTATCTCTCTACCTTAACAGAAAATAACAAAAATAATCCTAGATTTTATGCATAAATTGCACAACTGTCTAGGAATAAAACTGACACCAAATCTCAGGTTACATCACAGCAGTGATGACTTTATGAATTTTTTTTCAGTGAGGAAATTCAGCACATTAGACAAAACACTCAGAGAATTAGTGTGGCATCAGAGAATTGCATAGATACCGATGCAGCCACAACGATGAAGGCACTAGAATTATTTATTCCTGTCCAAGAGCCTGAGCCAATATCCTTGAGCTCAAGATCTTCCACCTGCTTTCTAGATTCTTTGCCCACTGCCTTTCTTAAAGAAATTCTACCTGAAGTAATCTAACCCTTATTAAATATAATTAACTCCTCTTTGAACATTGGCTATGTACCTAAATCACACAAACTAGCAGTTATAAAACCACACAACGAAAGCTAATCTTGACAACTGGCAAACTACAGGCTGATCTCAAACCTTTCTTTTATTTCTAAGATCTTAGAAAAAGGTATAGCCCAGCAGTTAAGATCATACCTGCATCAGAACCAGATACTTGATGTTTTAGGCCTCATCATTGTATAGAGACAGCACTGACTGAAGTAGTTAATGACCTGTTGAGGGCTTCTGACCAGGGTTGTGTTTCTTTGCTTCTTTGCTTGATCTTAGTTCAGCATTTGACATGATAGATCACAATGTTTTACTAGCTAGACTCGAAAATGCAGTTGGAATTAGGGGAATAACCCTTTCTTGGTTTAAATCTTACTTATCGGATCATTATCAGTTTGTGGACCTAAACGTAGATTTTTCATTACACACCAAGGTTAGTTTTGGTGTCCCACAAGGATCTGCTCTAGGGCCTCTGCATTTTTCTTTATATATTCTCCCTCTAGATGAAATTATCCATTAACACTGTGGTACTTTCCACTGCCATGCTGATGATACCAAGTTATATGTCTCAGCCAAACTAGAATACAATCATCAACTCAATATCACTGAGGAATATGTAAAGGGAATCAGACATTTGGTGTTGGGAAACTTTCTCTCACTTAATCCTGACAAAACAGTGCTTCTATTAGGCCCACATGTAGCTAGGAGAATGCTCTCTCATTATGTAATAAAACTTGATGGTCTCCCAATCTCACCATCTTTAACGGTTTAACAGTACATGATGTAGATAAGATACTCCATGCATTTATCAATTCCAGACTGTAATGACTACTACTGTAATGCCCTGCTGTCTGGATGTATCACCAAGTGCATAAAAAGCTACATGTTAGCAGAACATGCAGCAGACTACTAGTACTACAACTAGAAGGTTTAATCATATTACTCCTATCATAGCTACTCTGCATTGGCTCCTGGTTAAATTTCATACTGATTATAAAATATGAGACATATAACTTGGTATCATCAGCATGGCAGTGGAAAGTACCACAGTGTTAATGGATCAGTTCACCTAGAGGGAGAATATATAAAGAAAAATGCAGAGGCCCTAGAGTAGATCCTTGTGGGAGTTTCTACTGCCTTACATGTAAGAGATGTAATCAGATAAGAGAAACTAAGAAAAGCCTTGCTGATCGGCTTGTCGAACACCTTCTGACCACAAGAATGAAGGATTTACCCTTTCCAGTGGCAAGAGATTTCAATACAAATGGGCATTGCATTAATGATGTATCTGTTTTGCATTGCCCATTGCTGCTATGTCAGCAATGAAATTAGAAAGTAAAAAAAAAAAGAACTATATATATTCTGCAATTCTAACCCATAAAGTTAACACTGAAAATGAAGCATGGAACCTAAATTCTAATACCTAATGGCAAAAAAAGCCCTTCCAGAAGAGGCCCCCAATTCCAAGCACATTGTTGGCTAGGATTGATAGTTCACTGTCTGCCGGAGCCACTGGGATCCTGGCAACATCTCCAGGGAACGAGGCTGCCTTTGTCTCTGTGGGAATGCAACTCTGCATGTGAGCCCAGAACCATCATTTGATCCTGGAGTGGTCCAGTGGGTCAGCCTGCTTGCATGCTACACAATGGTTTTATTTCTTTATTTTTGAACTATGTTATTTTTTTTCTTAACAAGATATCTTTTATTATTAGGATAGTAATATTCTGTATACATTCCAGAGTGCACATCTTTCGGTCTTTCGGTACAACAGAATGAGCGATTGATGATAAACAACAAGAACATCTTGGCAGGCGGAGATCTTAGAAAACAAATTCTTGACAGCTTGGAGGGATTATAGCAGAA
>JAOYMR010000007.1:17840158-17850158 GCA_025802075.1 Tenebrosternarchus preto | reverse complement strand
TGAGATGAAGAATCAAATTGCTTCATACTCGCCAAATGAACCAGTTCATGCTCCAGAGAAGACATGTTACTAGTTAGCTTACTTGTTAATTTACACTGCTCAAAAAAGAGAACACTTAAATTACACACTGCATCTTGATGAATGAAGGATTAGTTGATAATCTTTACTGGTATAAATTGTGTACTTCATTGAGCACAAAATTATGAAACAATGGTCAGTGGAATCCAAAATCATCAACTTAATGAGGGCTGGATTCAAAATGACACTGAAAATTAAAGTAAAAAACTAAAATCAAAGGCAGATCCAGTCAGCATTAATTTATGCTTTTATCCAAAGCAACTTACAGTTGTGATTGGATTCATCTTGAGCAGTTGAGGCTACATTGTGACTGGATATATCTTGAGTAACGGAGGGTTAAGAGCTTTGCTCAAGGGCCCAGCTGAGGGTTAAGGGCCATGCTCAGGGGCCCAACTTGACAGAAGTGGGGCTTGAACCGTCAAGTGCCTTAATCGCTGAGCTATCACTGCCCCGAATTTAACTTAATTTTATCATGGATGTGACTCAGATGTGTGTATGGCCTCCATGTGCTTGTATGCACTCTGAATGATGTTTGGGCTCCTGATGAGATGGATGGTGTCCTGGGGATCTCCTCCCAATCCTGGACCAGGACATCAGTGAGGGATCTCCTCCCAGTCCTGGATCAGGACATCAGTGAGGGATCTCCCCCCACTCCTGGATCAGGACATCAGTGAGCTCCTGGACAGACTGTGGAGCTACTTGGTGGTGTCAGATGCACTGATACATATCATCCCAGATGTTCACAATTGGATTCAGGTCTGGAGAACATGAAGGCCAGTCAATAGCATCAATACCTTTGTCATCCAGGAACTGCCTACATACTCTGGCCACATGAGGCTGGGCATTTTCTTGCACCAGGAGGAGCCCAGGACCCACTGCACCAGTGCAGGGTCTCACAATATCTCTAAGAACTACCAAACAGCGGTCAGGATACCATGCACTATCATACTGAGGTTTGTCCTCCAAGGACATGCCTCCGCAGACCATCAGTGACCCATGACCAAACAATTTTATTGCAGGCAGCATAGTGTTCACCACAGTGTCTCTAGACTCTTTCATGTCCATCACATATGTTCAGTGTGAAACTGCTCTCAACTGTGAAGTGAACAGGCCTGCCAGTTGTGCACCTGCCAGTTTTGGTGCTCTCTGGCAAATGGCAGTCGAGCTGCATGGTGCTCAGCTGTGAGCACTGGTCCCGTTAGAGGACATCGGGCCCTCGTGCCACCCTCATGGAGTCTGGTTCTGGCAGTATGGTCGGAAACATGCACACCAGTAGCCCGATGGAGGTCATTTTGAAGGGCTCTGGCAGTGCCCCTTCTGTTTCCTTCTCATACAAAAGAGCAGATACCGGTCCTGCTGCTGGGTTGATGTCCTTCTTCAGCCATGTCCAGTTTTCCTCGTGTAAAGGACTGTGTCCTGGTATCTCCTCCTTGCTGTGGCATGTATGGAGTGCCGTCCTGGAGGAGCTGGACTACCTGTGCAACCTGCAGGTACTGCCTCATGCTACCAGCCGTGGCAAGGACAGTAGAAAAATGCAAAACTGCAGTTCTGTAGAGAAGAATTAGTTCAAAAGAGGACAAATAGAGAATAATTGTCTGTGGTGACCACCTACGATACCATTCCCTTTTTGGCAGTTGCTTGTCCAGTTCACCTGTTACTTTCATTTGCACTGGACAGATTGATATGCCTGAAATTTAATTGATTTGTTATACTAACCCTAACCTCAACCCCAAGCCTAGTTTGTAACACTCACCAGGCCAGTGGTAGCTCAGTGGTTAAGGCACTTGCCTAGTAACCAGAAGGTTGAAGGCTCACGCCAGTTTGTCACAATTGTTCTAGATGTATCCAGTCACTTTGGATACAAGTGCCAGCAAAACTCTGTAAATATAAATTACCAAGAGTGTTTGGATAGCTATATATGGGTGGGGTGATCAGATTTATTTTATGAGCAAAATGATTTATTTAAAATGTTGCTAGATTGATGTGTCTTGTAGAATCATATCCATGTCCCCATATATACTTCTTTTATGCCTCCAAAAATAAAGATATAATTTAGGGGTTATAAAAGTATCTACCCTATGGCTAGCATCTTTAGCTAGCCTGCTGTATTGCTTATTGTTAATTGGATTGCTATTGCTAATTGCTAAACAAATGTGTATATTAATGATGGAAAGAAATAGCAATATATAAAGACAGCAACAAACTTAATATTTATAACAGTGGAAAATGTTTTTCTCTTGAAACAATGCCTTAACATTTCTAGCATAGCTGGATAGCTAGCCATGAGAATATCTTTAAATCCAACACTTTCTTATTAATAATGCATGTTAGGAGAACAAGCACTGATTTTCCGTACATATATGTGAGAGAAGAATACAGGGATACTTTGCTACTTTTGTTAAGTTTAATCATAGACAATAGCGGAGGGCTCCTCTTTCATTATGGTAGATCAACAGGTAAATCTAGCTCGTTCGTTGCTTGGTATGGAGGTATATAGGTTCCTGTTTTCTATTTGGGCAGTTTACTGAAGCACAATGGTGCCACACAGTGGTCATCTTAATAACCCATCTACACTTGACAGTTCAGAGGTCTCATTCATAAAATTCTGCATGGATTCCAGAGTGAAAGTGCATGCTAACATAAAAAGAAGTTGTGTTTGCTACTATAGAGTGTGCAAGTTATAGCAACGTTTCTTTGCACCCTAATTTGACCTGCAGGAGGGCGGAGCCAACCATGGCTGCACATTCCAAGGCGGAGTTTGCAGCTAAACTCCTCTTTTTCTGAGCTGACTGCGGTTTTGACCACTGCCAGAGATTTAAGCGAGATCAGCGCCTTCCCATACCTCCTGGCCCTGGAACCCAACAACACAGGTCGAGAGAAAGAGGGAGGGGGGGAGGGAGGGAGAGAGAGAGAGAGATGGAGAGAGAGAGATGGAGAGAGAGAGAGATGGAGAGAGAGAGAGTGCTTGCCATGGCATTTTAACATTTTTTTTTGTGCGTGTTTGAGAATCATGACAGACAAAGTAACAAAAAACATGGCAGTCATGGAAATAATAACACTGGGAACGTTGCTCCTGTACAAAACCAACTCACTCTTCTGCATGTGTGTTCTTTGGTCCAGGAGGTGAGAGTGGCTGGACTGATCTGACAGCAGTAGCAGCAGTCAGTGCTCAGCTGTTTGACCGTGAAGGCCATGTGGTCCAAGTAACGGAGTCCATCCATGTCTCTGTCCCTCTACCCTCTGACACACGCGTTCGCTCCCCCACCAGCGTGCCTGTGTGGGTGTATGACACTAAGACAGGTACACACACACACACACACACACATGACACACACCCCTTGGTTGGTGTGGTTAAGCATCTTTGATTCTGCTCTTCACAGGGCTGTGGCTGAGGAATGGCACAGGCTATATTAAGAGGGATGGCTCTCATCTTATATGTGACTTTATGGCCTCACGATTCGGCTACTGGATAGCAGCTTTCCCCTCTTCTTCAGGTTAACACACACACACACACACACACACACACACACACACACACCATATGTTCAATGAGACAGAAGAGAAGTCACACATGCATTTGTGTCTTTTTGAATTTATTTGTGCAAAACATTGAAAGCTGGCATTATAATTATAGTACTGAGTATATATTAATAACATATATTATTAGTAATATTAATAATATTGCATCTATTATGTATTAGTAAAAATGTTCATGTATTATGCATTTTATGATCGTGCTTAGCAAGTCATTATGTGAATGCATGTTTTAATTTAGATGTAAACACTCACTGATCATTTCATTCTTCATTGCTGTGTGTAGGTAGTGAGGTCCTAGACTCAGTATAGTAACATTAGACTTTGACAAATACACTATGGGGAAAGTCTCTGACCTGTGGTTGGTGTGGTACTCTATAGGCTCGGGATCGTCTCATCCAAGCCTGAGGGACATTACGGCCTACCACACCCTCTTCCTACTCTCCATTCTGGGATCGCTTGCCCTGCTTGTTCTGGTACTCCTCTGCGTACTCCTCTACTACTGCAGGTCTGTTTGTGTGTGTGTGTTGCTTTCATAACATATTTGTAATGTCCCTGTTCTTTGTATACAGGATTATCAAAAATAGGCAAAGCATATACAAAAGCCTGAACAAATCTACTAACACAGCACATTCTCTTTCTTCCCCGCTATTAGACGGCGGTGTCTGAAACCTCGGCGGCAGCACAAGCAGGCCCAGGCTTCATCCACTCTGTGCAGCTCCAAAAGAGACCAGGGCACCTCTACCTCTCGTCTCAACCTCATCTGTGGCGGCCATGCTGAGGCTGCGGCCCCCAGCGGTGACCTTGACGCTGCCAAACCTGACAGCTCCCCGTCCCGAGAATACAGGAGCGCCCGGGATGAGTTCTCTAAGCATGTGCCAGCACACAAGCTCCGACACGCATCCAAGAATAAACAGCCAAAAGGGACCCAGCGTGGTGGAGAGAGCTTCCCCATGAAGGTGCACCGCTCTACAGAGACAAACAACCTTGACAACACCTTGCTCCAAGACGACTATGGGCGCAGCTACAGCTCCGATGACAAGGATCATGACTACCGCCGCAGGCATGTTGTCAATGACAACCGCGGGTACACGGCTGACCCACCTTCGCCATCAATCCCCGACAAGCCTCCAGAGTACTCGCAGGTCTCTCAGGGCCCGGAACACCTTGCTCGTCCTACATCGTTGAACACTCAGCCGGGACAAATCATCTTCTGCAGTTCTCTGGACCAGATGACAGAGAACATGTACCGAAGCATGGTGCCCACTTTGGTCATCCCAGCACACTACATGCGTTTGTCGTCTGAGTTCAAAGGCTCGGAAGGTGGAAAGGATGGTCAGAGCCAGGCAGAGCGAGACAGGGATGGACAGGGAGGGCCGGGGAATGGTGTCAGCGGTGGGATCCCAAACCTGGGCCAGAGCCAGGGTGCGGGTCAAATGCAACCCCAGCCAGGTATCGGCTCCCCAACAAGCTCTGACGAGAACGTGTGGCCGCCTGGAGGTCCATCGGCGCCGGTCCACATCCCCGTGCTGTTCAATGACTCCACCATGGCACAGATGAATGGAGAGCTCCAAGCCCTCACAGAGAAGAAGCTCCGGGAGCTGGGCGTGAAGCAGCACCCACGTGCCTGGTTTATATCGCTCGACGGACGTGCCAATGCTCATGTGCGCCACTCCTACATTGACGTGGGCTCCGAGCTTGGTCACAGCGGTGCCAACAGCAGCAACCACAGTGCACAGAGCACACTCAGCGCCCCCGCTGGCACCAGTAAGGATTGCAGCCCAGACACGGGCCTCCAAGATACACCGCATGAGCGTAAGCAATCCTCTGGGCGGAAGAGCAAGGAGGATCGACACGGTGGTGGGCGAAAGGGCCACAGTGCAAACGGCACAAGCAGTGGGAAGCAGTACTCCAAGCTGACTTACCATGACCCTCTGGATCTTGGCAGCGGTGTTGGGCGCATGGGAGCGGGGTCGCCATTGGAAAACCCACTGACCCCCCTTTTGGACGATGGTCCTGAAGAGCCACGTGGGTCGACGATACCGCGGAGGGGTCGTAGTCGCGGAAACAGCTCACGCAGCAGCAACAGTGAGACCCAGCGTGATTCTGTCACAAGTCCGGAGGATGAAAATGACCTTGACGACAAAGACGAAAACAAGAAAAGCCCATGGCAACGCATCGAAGAGCGCCCTCTTATGGTGTTCCATGCCAAGAAGTAGAAAAATAGGACAGACACAGAACAAACCTCATTAGCTACACAATACGTCCAAGCAATGTGTTCAAATTGATCATTGATACCAGACGTTTGCTCCTATCAGCAAACAGGTAAAACCCATCCTGTTTTCCCAATCGTTTTATACTGAGTTTATTAAACAGCGTTTTTAAATCACATGCCCAAAGCATCTATAACTCTAACCTGAAGACTGATCACTCAGTTTGAATACACATCTGGGAGCAGTCAGGTACAAGGAAGATTAATTCCAAAGTATTAAAGTATGGACTTCATCCCTGAATTATACCAACCATCCACATGCAGTCTACGACAGTGATGAATACATACCAGGAAAAAAGTTTAAAATGTGCATCATATGGAGAAAATAAGCACAAAATGTTTGTTGAGAGCAGGTGGATGTGTTTCATGAATCACCTATTTGTAATCAAGCATGGCACATACTCCAACCTCATTTGAATTGGCTTGGCAGTACCTTGTCTTTAGGAAAAAAGCATGTTTTTGGGGACATCTCCATGATCCTGACCAAGATGGTTCTGACAAACTGTTCAAGATGGCATGTTTTTCAACTCTTTTGGAAAAGAACATTAAACATTGCTGTAAACGGAGAAAAGTGGAAAATTTTTACAAAGGAACCGGAAGTTTAGTTTTCATAAATTTGTTCTCTGATGTCCTAATGCTGTATTCCTGCCCCTATAAAGACATTTCATCCTTTTCATAGATTTTACCACTTTTTATATACATGTTCACATGCATCCCAATACCGACAGAATGTTTTCTTTTACCTTTTTTAAAAAAATACAAACTGTGGTTTAAATAGGTTAATTCCTAGACATAAACAATTTGTTGCAATGTGAACAGTGCATATGGTATAGGAATATAAATTCAAACATTCCATTTCTCACATTCCAGATATTTTACAGAATATACAGAACATACATTGTTTAATAGGTTGATTAATGAACAATCATATTGCCATTACAGATGTAAATGTAGAAATCCCATCTAACTAACCCAAGTGCTGTTTTGCGCTTTATTACATAATGGTGACGATTTTGATGAAAAGTGTTTACTGATCTGAAACCAGTTTTGTGCTTTCTTTCATGGTGTTGAAAATAGGATTTGGATAGGACATACTGACTCTTTATCAGTGACTTTTTCTTTGAGCCTGAGGGTTGTCTTTGCATCAGCTGCATCCAGCAATGGAGAAGAATGTGAAGCCCTTTACACATAAGTGATTCTTTTTTAAATCCAGTATTTATCCCCAAAAGTTCCATTAACACAAGTCTTGATATAAAGTTTTTTTTTATTTATTTACTGGGATTCTGTTTATCTGTATGATACCATATGCGCATGAGACTTGTAAGACTAGTTTTTTTATAACTGAAGAGAAAATATGGCCCATAGTAAATATATAAAAGCATGGCATCCTATGTGATACTCACTCGACATTCTAAAGACTATCATGTTAATTTTGGGAAGACTAGACCCAGATGACAGAAGCATCTGATGATGATGCAAATACTGGGTCGAGTTCAAATGCTGGAAAATAAAGACAAACTCGCTCTGCACCACTGGTAGGAAGCGCGATGTGCTGAGTTGCTGTTGGGCAGGCGGGCATTGCTTGGTGCTGTTAGCCTCTCTCTCTCGATTACTGGTAGGTGGTTGCTACCAGAGCTCTGCGTTTTCAGTTTATGAGGATGTTTGAGCTTCTTGGCTCTGTCTTTCTCTTTCTTTCTCTCTCTCTTTATCTTTCACACTAAATATGATCAGAATGGTGCTCAGAATTGTTTCTTTGTGTCTGCTAACTATGTTTAATTTCTTTATGGTAATATTACATACATTTCCTAACGTGAGCCCTGACAAGTCCACTTATCAATCAATTACAATCTATTACATTTTGTAAGTCATTTAATAGCCATCCTCTCTTGTTTATTATAGAACACATTTCCCTGTGGAGAACGAATGCATTTTTTGGTTAGTTTGTAAAATGATGTGGCCTATTTTTAAGTCAAAGCACAGGGACGGGGGGTCTTCTAAACTTGCCTCGGCAACATGCACAGCAGGCATGCTGAGGTTGTTGCCTGCAGCTCTACACATCTCTATACAGGTCTACACAGCTCTATACAGCTTTACACAGTGACCTGGAAGTGTCCATGCTGGACAAGTCAATTTCAAGCTGGACCAGTAGCTACTCGGGTGTCCACAGCAGTGCCTGTAGCGTTACCACATAAAGCTGTGAGCTTACAACAGCATCCGTGTTGTAACAGGTTGTCAGTTTGTTTTTATAATTTTTTTTGTTGTTGTTAAAGAAGGAAATATGAAAAACAACATCTTCTACTCTAGACACCAGAAAGTTATTTCATGTAAGGAAGATCAAAAGAGCGCTCTGTTTACTGAAGCCATTTCTCAGCATGTCTTAACTGATTTGGTAATCAAGACATGGGATCCAACAGCCAGGCTCCCCCAACGGGTTTAAGATTTCTCGCTATCTCCAGCAATCCCAGAACTCAAGATGTGGTGGTCCTAAGATTCTCCAGTGTAGGGTAGGATATTAAACTATAATGTTTACGTACTCTCTTCCTCTCTCTGAGTATGGACTCTGTGAATTACTGCATGGGCAAAGGTGCTCTCTTTAAATCAAAGCCATTTTTCTATCTCTCTCTCTGTCCCTCTCTCTCTCTCATCACTATTAACTATCCATAGATAATTGTCATAGAAAATATTAACAAACTTTTGTCAGTGTATATTAAATAATGTGATGTGGTTGCAAGTGCTCTGAGAAACCATTATGTTCTCTAATGTGTAAATATTTCTCTCTTTATTCTGGAGTCGACTCAAATGGCGTTCTAGTATTTCAGCCAATATATTTTGCATTCCAGATCTATGGGCTTGGTCCGTCTTTAATTAGATCAGTCTAGTTTTGGTGGAGTTAAGGCCTTCCATTCAAGGCAGTTGATGTTTTTATTTTGATTCATGCGACCTGTCTTGGTAACAGAGAAGTCTGCAGTCAAAACAGTATGTGTTGACCATTTCATGATTAAAGCCTATTGAATTGTTTGCACAGAAGATGAATTTGATTGTGTACATTCTTTCAAATGAAAATAAACTTGTTTACATATTGATTTTACACTCCTGTCTGGTGTGTCTGACTACTCAGATCAGTCTCCTATGCAAATACTATAAGTAATCAGACAGTCAAATAAAGAACACAAAAAGGGGGAAAATATATATGCTACTTACATGTTAAGAGTAGAGTAATTACGCTACAAATAATATTTTGGGGTTTTTTTGTAGAATTTTCCAAAACCAAATTTTTGTAGGTTTTCGATTTTTTGCAGTAGAATATTATTATTACATTCCAGTCCGTTAGGTGGCAGCAACGCGACATAAACAATCTAGGTGGTTCAAATCAGCCACTATACGGAAGTTCATCGGTCAAAATCATTTTTGTTATTATAAATACACTTTTGTCTTACTTTGTAGCGGTGTACCCTGTGTAGCTAAAAAAGCACGATGTGCTGATTTCTCAGATCTGTCACCAGTATGGTTTCGTGTTGACTGGTGTATATTTTGTCTACATTCGCGATTATTCGTGCAAAGGTGTTTACCAAGTGAGAGAGAAGGACGCCCTCGTTTGTATTCCTGAGCAGGCTGAAAAGGTCAACAATAACATCGTTTAGTAAGTTTGCTGTTCGAAAATGAATCTCACCAGTACATAAATATTTTTTATGCCTTTTTGTCAACACAGCAACAACATGAACAAACTGAAATGTCAGGTCTCATGTTAGTATACCAAACTCTAAAGTCAGCTTCACACTACCTCTATCCAGTCTGCGGATTAAACAAATAAACAAGTGAACTGAATGGGAAGTGGCATATATTAGACAGCTTGTAACTTTCGATTTTGTTAATAATATATATATATATATATATATACACACACATACACACACACACACACAGCAATGATTGTAGCACAGAGAAAGATTACAAAGTGTACGCAGTACAAAGTGTAAAGGCCTTTGCTTTGAATGACTTCAGCACATCTGTGTCCACAGGACGTCACTAGTCTCTCATATCTGGTGTGATTTTGGTCCACTCTTCTTCCAGTCTCTTCCATAGTTCTGTGACTGTTGTGGGTTTCTTGGCCATAAC
>JAOYMR010000007.1:17820237-17835147 GCA_025802075.1 Tenebrosternarchus preto | reverse complement strand
AGACTGTGACAGTTTGCAAAGGGTATGAATAATTTTGGACATGCCATTTTTGTTCAAATGTGAATAAAAGCTGAGAAATGTTTTTTTCCACAATGACGCCTCTTGTACATCATCATATTATCTCCTGAGAGATGCCTGTGTCATTTCCGGTCAAAAATAAAATTGGAATAAAGTTCGCAATTCTGAAATGACCTACTTAGTAAACTGGCAAAAAAGTACATTGTAGGTGTACATGTAACTGTATAATCTACATTTACATTTACAGCATTTGTCTGACTTATCTGATTTCCATATTTGTTGGCTGTGTGCGTATGTGTGTGTGTGTGTCTTCATAAGGCTATCGGTACGTCATTTTGGATGTGCCTTTGCTGTTCGAGACTCGCCGCCTCACTCGTTTCCTAACTCACACGGTGGTCGTCTACTGGTAAGAGCTGTGGTTGTGATTTTAGCAGTGCCTTTCCTGCAACACTCGTTATCCACCACATTTTTCATTGAGCTGCTCCACTAAATGCACTGTGTGTGAAGCTGCTCTCGGTCAGAACAGCGGCCTCATTAATACTGTCCTCTCCTTTGTCCATCCTCGTCTCTACCTCTCTTTCACTTTTGCGCTATTTTTAACTTATTTCTCTCTCCCCTTTCCATTTGTCGGACTGCCTGTTGTCCAATCACTTTCCATCCCTTTCTCCCTCCTCCTCCTTCTCCTCTTTTTTTCCCTTAATGTTCCCTCTCTCTTTTTTACTCTTCTCCTTTCTCCCTCTCTTCTCTCTCTGTCTCCTATCTGTGTCTCCTGCCCTTCCTCTTTCTCCTTCTCCTTCTATCTCCTGCCTCCTCCTCTCTCCCTTATCTCTCTCCCCCATCCCCATCCCTCCTCTCCCCCTCTCTCATACCCTCTCACCCCGTTATCCTCCTTTCTCTCTCCCTCCTTCTCCTTCTATCTCCTGCCTTCTATCTCACCCTCCTTCTCTTCCTCATCTCTGGTTCTCCTCCCTCACCAGTGATCCAGCCACACAGCTGTCTCGACTCATGCAGAGAGATGGCCTCTGCCAACGGGAGGCTGAACTTCGCGTCACCGCCCAGATGCCGCTGAACGAGAAGCGTGGCCTGGCCAGTCACGTGATCGAGAACTCGGGCTCACGCGAAGACACCCACCGCCAAGTACTCCGGCTGCACACCAGGCTTGAGGGCTCCACGGAGTTCCTGCTCGTCCGGGCCATTGCCGTAGCAGCTGTTGCCAGCCTGGGAGGCCTCTTCCTGTATATGGTTCGACGACTGGTGTTCTAGCTGCGCGGGCGGAACTATTTTTTAATGAGCTCAGATATGCCCTCCACGATGGAGTCAAGGGCTTCCATGCAAAATACCGATCAGACGTACAAATCTGTTGAACGTGTAAAATGTGATTTTAATTTTTTAGGTCTACTGCTTTGTATACCATTAACACTATACTTTTAACACTGTTTTAACAGTCAACACAAGGGGTTTGAACCTCACAACCAAACAACCACAAATATCAGAGTCTGTGCACACCGACCTCGGTGTGAAAGTTTTTCATTCTGCTGTTTTTGATGATGATGATGATGATGATCTGCCTTTGGCAGATGTGCAGTCATCTTCCTGCTGCTATGGTCAACTGAATTACTGTTGGTGTTATGAATTAACTCATGTTCAGCCTAATTTGGGTTATTATTCTTATTATAGTTAAGGGTTTTAGGCTCTGCAGGTTTCCAACAAGCAGTTGGAAAGCTGACAGCTCCAAAGGATGTCCAGATACTGATTTACTCAGAAAACCTCGATCCAAACTCCTTCACCGGAGCTCCATTTCCCAAACTTATCGTAGCATTCAGAGCGTTTAAATGAGAGAGTGTTCTGTGAAATACTTGCTCTATCATTTAAAGATGATTTGTGCTTTGGGGAATACCAGCCTAGAATAGTTGACTAAATGTATGCAATTATCAGACTAAAAACCAAACAAAAATAATAGCAAGTTGTTTTAAATACAGATATACAGAGTAGAGCCAGGAACGGAGATGTTGACTATGCAGTTGCAGTTTGTGTGAGAGGGTCATATTGGTTTGAGGTCTTCATAAGTTCTGTTGAATTCTTCTCTGATTTCCAGTGGCTTACATTTGGCCACATTGATTTAGAAATGCCCAATCAGAAGAGACCTAACTCATTAGAAAAGGGAATTATAAAGCGGTTTCTAACCTGTAAGCCTCCAGTTTTGCCCTCGTTCGAGCAAGTGCAAAAGTACATTTACAGAACCTGAAGGGGAAAACTGAGGAATTAGTGTGGAAGGAGTGTAATATTGTCACTTCTGACTTAACATCTATAGTGATTGTTTGCCTAGCTGAACGTGGCTCCAACCTGTCAGTAAATTTGTTGAAGTTCTGCTGTCTATATTTGATCTTTTTGCTTTTCAGAAACTTACATCATCCCTGATTGCTGTTCTGTATGTGTGCATTAATCTGTCTAGGTGTATAATCATGCATGTAAATGTGCGTATGAGTGGTGTATTGCATGCTTGATAGACTGTAAAGACATGTGACAGCTGGTGGGTTCTTTCTCTCTCTCTAACAAACAGCTCTTTCACTAACGCAGAGTGACGAGAGCCAACAGCCTCCCAAACAAGACCTCTGGCTGAGTGTGTGTGTGTGTGAGAAAGTGAGTGAGTGTGTCCACGAGCGCATGGGAGTGCAGGCGCGCGTGTGTGTGCACGCACAGGAGCTTGTGTGTCTGTTAGTAAGACGCTAAGAAAGAACAGAACCTCCGAGGTTGTCATGTAGGAGAGGGGCAGTGAAACAATCTGCCGCTTTTACTGCCGAGAGGGAGAGAGAGGAAGCCCACCAGGTGTCTCAACATTCCTGACTCCACACCGTTCCGTCTGGCTTTTCTCCTTAGTCGCTTTTCTTCATTTATCTGCATGAGCCGTTCATTAAAAAAATGCGTATGACTACATAAAGTATGAGATTTTATACAAGTGCAATGCCTGTAGACCGTGTGTGTGTGTGTGTGTGTTTTTGTTTGTTTGTGTACAGCCTCCTCACTGATGGTGTGTGACTAGTGGCAGTGGCCACATCATACCACACTGGCATTGGTCCAGTCATGCAGTGTCGTCATGCCAACTCTGCTGGAGAGCAACCTTCAAATGGGGACTGACGGCTGCTGGGTGCACGCACACATGAGCATGAGACCGTGTTTGTGTGTGTGTGGGGGGGGGGTTGGTTCACATTCTCTCAAAATCCAGAATCTTTGAACCGAACCTCAGATAAGACATGCTGCTTTCTGCGTGTGTGTGTGTGTGTGTGTGTGTGTGTGTGAGAGAGAGAGAGAAACAGACAGAAAGAGAGAGCAAAAGGTGAAAAGATATTTTTTGAACAACGAAGATGATCAAAGACATCTTCAAATAAGGAAAGGCATTCACTCAGTGGGAGAGATGTTTTGCTTGTGTGAAAAATGGATTGTGTTTTGCCGTTCATGTGTATGCGTATAAAGACATAACCCACTTTGATAACGGTGATGTGGCATTTCACTAATCTGATGTGATGAACTGTCCTTACGACAGCTACCACTGTGAGAAGGTTATTAAGTATAAAATGAGGCGTGTGTGTGCATGTGTGTGTGTGTGTGTGTGTATACACTCCTATGATCTCTTGGAATTTAATACCAGGCAGCCCAAAACATCCACAGTACAAAAGCAACTGTATTGCGTCTCCATGTGTTTAGCCAGAGTTCCAGGGGTGTGTTATATACTGAAGTTAATCTACAATGCTGCAAATAGTTCATCAACATGCTTAAAATGCATTTATCTTGACACTTTTGGACTAACCCATGTTATTTATATCTGTGTGTTCATTGAAGTGTGTGTGTGCGTATGTATGTGTGTCTATATACAATATGCCGGCCAAGGGTAGAACCAGAAGCTACAGATGGCAAGACCAGAAAATTCCTCATAATGTAAAGAACCCTACCGCCATGACCCACCCAATGACAGCCGTAAAAGGGGCGGAGGGGTGTGGGTGGGTGGTACTAAGTATATGATCTACTGTGTAGATTGAAATATTCATGAATACCTCCAAGTTGTGGCCCCAGAAGATGAGCTGATGAGGGACTGCCACAGTCAGATGAGGGTCATGACAGGCTAGGCCATTTTATGGAATGTACCACTGACAGACAGCAGAGGTCGCTGACCTAAGACAATCCTACCAGTGACTGGAAAAGGCAAGACTGAAGGAAGGCAAACACTGAGACACGCAACCAAGTGGCAGCTGAACAACCCCCAGATTGGAGGCACCACAGAGAGTGGAAGAGAACAGCAAGGCTGAGACCTCCAGATCCAGGCAGATAAATGAGTGGTGCTGAATCAGCAGACATCCAGATAGTAGGAAAGATGATAACAGTGCTCACAGATGTGGCTGAGAGAGAGAGATACTTAAAACAGTAGTGAAGTATACAAGGTTTGCAAAGAAACAGGACATGTCAGACAGAGGTCCTTCATCAGCAACTTTGCTTGCACAGCTGATGAAGTTCCTCTGTCCGAAACGTCCTGTTTCGTTGGAAACCTTGTGTGCTTCACTACAATTTTAAATATCTCTGCTATCTTACTGCAGGACACTGCAGTTACTTTATCTGTTTTATAAATATATCTGTATTTTGCCCATCTATGGTAGAGAACACACACACGGACACACACAGAGCAGTGGGCAAGTACGTATATTTCCAGGGAAATGGGACATTTCAGACAGAGGTCCTTCATCAGCTGTACAAGCAAAGCGTATTCTCAGTGTGACTGGGACAACCTTGATGTTGACTATCCACCATATTTTTTGTCTAAACATTATGTGTATGTGGATGTTATAATATAACATCTACTATTTTGAATACAACACATTTAACCTAGAATTCTGAAGCACTTGTCATACAGCTGGTGAAGGACTTCTGTCTGAAACCTCCTGTATAGATATTCTGTATTGACTGTTGCTCTGAAGCAGACGCTGACCTAATTCCTGGTTAGCTGTTCTGTGTTGACAACTCCAGCTGTTTGGCACGAGGCAAGACAGCAGGACACAGAAGTTACAGCCTCCACAAGGCTAGTCAAAATGCAGTCAGTGTCATTAACCCTTTAGACGAGCGTTCTGTAGCTAACAGTATTCGGGCTCGGGATGCCTGCAAATATCAACCAGCTTGCTGCTTCTTGCCTTTTATGACAGTTCAGTGATCCACAATGGGCAGTTCGGGTTCAAATGTACAAATCAGACTTGCAAGCAAACAGTTCTGTTATAGCTAGTCAAGGACTTCCATGCGATAATCCACACACACTCTTAGACAGGCTAGTGTTTACGATGGTGGCTTTTAGCAGTAGTTGGAGATAGTTTGAATCGATTAAGCGGGAGTTCCTTAAAGCAGCGCTGATTGGCCCGTTCGCCCTGGCAGGTGTCCGGCTCCAGTTCTGGTCTGTCTTTGACAGATAAGACGCCGGCTTTATCGTACTAGTCTGCAAATGCCACCACTGTGCTCATTATTCCCTGGGCTCACTGTCTTCACACATCGCCTTCATGTGCGGTTGGAGACGTGATCTGGTAATGTAGACATGGTTTAACCAGCAGGGAAGGGCCCTAATCTTAAACAGCCCTTTTCCCCCCATGTAAAATGACCAGAACTGCAGGGTTTAGATGTAAGCTCAAAGAGAAACATAAAAAAAAACATCCTGACTTCTGTTATCATTTTCTGCTTCATGGCTTTGATTCTATGAAGAGTGAATGTCGTATTTCTTCCGGAAACAGCTCGTTTTGTTGACAGAATCTGGGTTTTAACAGCATCGGTCCAGAGTGCAGAACGGGAATCGGCAACCACTGCTGTAAAGGTGCTAGCCATTTCTATTCGTCACACAGCATTTCCGCGCCAAGGATGCTAACGCTTGGCTCACAGCAGGTCTAGATTACTTCAACTTTCATTACATCAACATTGGTCTTAGGTATCAGGTGTGTCTGAAGAGGTTGAAAGGTCATGCTGGAGGTCAAGTCAAGTCAGAATTTATTTATATAGCGCTTTTTACAACAACCATTATCTCAAAGCAGCTTTACAGATGTCCGAGTCCAAGCCCCCAGTGAGCAAGCCACAGGCAAGAAAAACTCCCTGAGAGCAAGAGGAAGAAACCTTGAGAAGAACCAAGACTCAAAAAGGGGCGGGGGGAGGGCATCCTCCTCTGGTTGACCATCAGGGGGTCAACAAACTGGAGCTTCCTCCCCATCAAGGAAAACGCATCATTCATGTCCTCTGTTCTGAAATGGACGACAGGAGCGTTAATAGCTGCGTTTATTTCCACATCAACGTATCTATCCTGCCAGTCCAGAACTCACTCACTCACTCTCTCTCTCTGTCTCTCTCTCTCTCTCTCTCGTTAGCTCTTCCTCATTGCTTTGAAGCAGAAACTAACCTCCGTTGACTGTGAGAGGTCACTACCCTTGAAGTCATTTGGTATTTCACACCCTTTTTCTCTTCTTCCTCTGTTTCAATATCTGTATAATCAATCAGACCCTTTGAAAGGTCTCTCATTTTGTCACACTCTCTCTCCTTCTTCTCTGATATGCAGACTGTCACATTTAGTGCTGCTACATTGTTGGGATTTTGTTGACATTAACATGTTGATAATTAATCAGCTCATATACAGCACATTAACATTTTGCTAATTGATCAGCACACCCTTCTATTTATGTTTCATACTCAGTGTTTTTATATGCTGTTTATATAACTGCACTCCGCGTACGTCCATGCACCAATGCCCTTATGTGTGAGAAATCCAGATATCTTTTAGATCTTCATTAGAAACACAAGAGTGACACACATTGTAACAATCGCCATTTACTAGCAAAAGTAGTTTGCATTTCACATACAGTAGATACATCCAGATACATACAGCAGACTACCGATACCATAGAAACGTCTGGCAGGATTTGGTATGTCTTTTGGACTTTCTGTTCTAGGGCTTAATGTCCCTTAGGGCTATTTGCGAAAGTTCTGGAAGGTGCTCGAACCTCTTCCTTCTCAGTACTCTCAACTTCAGACCATGCAAGAAGCACGCGGTGTTCCCACAGATCATCTTCTACCATGACCACATCCATAGTTTGGGTTAAACATAGTAAGATATTTTTAGGAAAGTCAATATCACATGATTTTTTTTTCACAAATGGAGAAAAATATTAATACTATCTGGATTGTCAGTACCAGGGTAGTTATTCTCAGCGTTAAATTCAGAATTGGGTGGATATACCAATCTCATAGTAAGATATAATTTCTCATAAATTCAGTTATTACATGTGACACATAGCATTGCATATTCTAAGACACTACAAGAGACAAAAAGACTATGTATTTACTAAATCGTATTTGCAAACTGGCATGGTGCTCATTTGATGGCTATTGTTCAGAAGCTGAAAGTTACCTGCCTGACCCCACAACTAGAGAGGAACTCCCAGAGAGAAGAGGAGTGTAGGAGAAAGACAAACAGAGCTTTTCTAGCCTTAGGCAGAGCTGGATACTCAGAGTCGTTTAGTTATGTCTGCTTTTCCGACCTACAAGTGGAACAACTAGGACGTTTTAGAACAACAACGTTTGCAAATGAAAATGTACGCTGTGTAGATTTAAAATATTGTATATATTTGCTTGTGTATGAGCATACAAATAACCAGTGATTCAACCAAGCAACCATATGTGACTCTCTTTAGAGAGGCAACATAGTAACATAACTTAAACACTGACAATATGTCAGTTTGGAAGAGGGAAAAAAAATCATCCTAACCTCTAAGTGATGAGCGAATGGTCAACCCCATTTGTTAAATTAAGATTAGTCCTAATTTAACTCTGTATTTATACACATCAGTGAAGTCCTGTGTGTCTTTCTCACTGTAGAGGACAAGACACTTAACTTCCTTTGGGAAATCATAATCCCTGACCTTCTGATCCTCTTTGTCCTCTCCAACCTTTGACCCTTGACCCTTCCCTAATCAGAGTAGAGAATGAAACCGGAGAAGGTGCTATACTTATTGCTGTTTCCACCATGGGCTTTGCCTCCATCCAGCTTGACGAAGATCTCATCTCCAGGGTCCAGATGCAGGATCACAGTGTTTGAGGCATAATCGTAGCTTTGGTCCTGGTCTTGGGCTATAGCACTTGCTCTCACCTACAGAAACATGGGGAGAGAGAGAAAGAGAGAGAGAGAGAGAGGGGGAGGTAACGAAACAGACCTGAGGAATGGTCTTGTTATTTCTGTGATTCCCAGAATAAAAGCTGAATGGGCTGAACAGGGAGATTTCAACATTTCTCAGGCTAATGGAAATCAGAGAAACATCAGACCATCAGGCAGAAGAGGAAAAAAGGTCCTTGCAGGCCAACACAGTGAGTGAAGCAACCCTGACTGTGTTTGTGTGTGGACTAGCACTTAAAGCATTAATGCTACCAATGCTACTAAAACACATGCAAACACAATCAAATTTTATTCATTATTTGCTGCATATGTAAATTACTGAACAGATGCATGGAATATATGTAGTAAACTACGTGTTGGAATATATATTGTCTATGTTTTGATTATTTAATTTTCACCTATGTAACATTTTTGTCATAAAACATTAATACATAAATATTTTCCTATAACTTTTTGTTTCCACAAACATAAGTTTTACTGTAGCAAAGTGAAAAATCATTACATAATGGTGTTTCTATTTCTGTAACCTATTTTTTGACATTTTAAAAACCAATTTTTTTTTTTTTTATTGGGGCCAAACTAGTGCTATCACAAGTGGTTTGTATCATTTTTTAAATTAGTGAATTGATGTCCAGTTGATAAGAACAGGGATGGATCAATTTTGCACTGGTGGTGTTGTTCCATGTATTTGGGCACCCTGCTCTTTTGTGTCCACGTCTGTTCAGATCGATGTCACTGTTTGGTGCTGTTACATAAAACCAGAAAAGAGATGTTCACATGAGGAATATTTTGCTTTCTCTGAACTCGGGTGACATTTTCAAGAGAGGTCAAAAATAACAGAAGGAAAAGAAAATGATCAGATTTATTTGATTTCTATACCACAGCCATTTTCTCTGTTCAAAGGGGACCGCTCACATATCTCAATTTTATGAACACAGTAAGGATATAATATTTGTATGTTAAGCTTCCTAATGCATGTTAAAACATATTTAATGCAATGTTTCATTCAAAGAATTTGAAATAATTGTTTTACTGTGGTTTGCTAAAATTGTATTTTTATTTTGTGCCAGTATCTTGGAAATGCTGTCTGTGGGATCTCAGTGGTATCAGGGTTGTGTGTGTGTGTTTCTGTACTTCAGAGGACTACTTGCACAAAACACAAAAGAAGTACAGTTGTCCAAAAAAGTGCCAATAAAAGTCTTTTTGTGTCTGGGTTATGATTGGGGTTGATGATTTAGATTAGGAGTTTGTGCACTGAATGAGGGTAATGATTAAAGTTTGCCTCCAAATGTGCATATGGTGTTTGTGTGTATGTTCATGAAGAAAGACCTTAACCTTACTGCATCTGTGTGTGTGTGTGTGTGTGTGTGTGTGTGTGTGTGTGTGTGTGTGTGTGTGTGTTTGAGAAAACTAATGATTCAGGATGACACAGTAAGGCAAGCCATAAGAGAACAAGAACATACAGACATGCACAAATATGCAAACTCTCAGTTCAGTGAAACTGAAAAGTACCTCATACATTAATCACCACCATTGGCTGCTTTTATATCTCTGCCAAAAGATAAAATCCTTGTTGTTTTTCCTGGTTTTTACTGCTTTACTGTGTATGGGTACCTCTGTAAATATGTAGTTTCCAAACATGAGTACTTCACTCCAGGAGTAAACTAGATTCTCGCCAGATTGACATAATAAGTCTACATATGACTCTTCTCTTTTATACACTTTCTCTCACTTATTGTAATGGCCGAATAATAAAGATCTGTTACCTGGCCATTTTTTAGAAGATCCGCCCACATACTGGTTCCATCCCCACCCCTCATCAGGACGTTGTAGGTGAAGAAGTAGGACCCGGGTGTCTTACACACGAACTTCCCCGATGAGCTGTCGTAATTGTTGCCAATGTTGGTCACAACGTCATCAAACCTCAGGATCTCGTAGCCCTCCTGGGGGTTCCTCAACCCAGCGTAGAACGCCACCCGAGGGAACGTTCCGTAGGTGGCCGTGCTTTTGCCCGTCACAGCTCTTCCTCCCGGAGCGAAGATTCCTGTCTGCTCCGGCTCGCCCTTCTCCCCCGGTGGCCCCATTGGTCCCGGGGGACCTGGCTCACCAGGTGGTCCCGGAGGTCCTGGTGGCCCGGGCTTCCCTGGCCGGCCCGGCCTGCCCTGTGGCCCGTGTGTGTGTGTGGGCAGTGGGGGGCTCACGCTGTGGTCACTCAGTGCCTCTGCTTGGATATGCGTTACTGCAGTGCCAGTCCCTTTGTCCAGGTATGGATCGCAGACCATGCGACAAGTACCCAGCATCTCATAGTGGCCGGCGTCCTCGGCTCCGGTGCCGACGGAGCTGACCAGGATTGGGATGAGGACCACGAGGATGAGAAGCAGCATGACAGCGACGCCGGCTCCCACCAGCGTCTTCCGTCCCAGGCTGAAGCGGGAGAGAGGCTGGGCCGCCAGCGCGGATCCTTCGCTACGCGGCAGAGTGACGAGTGCCAGAGGAGAGAGGCTTGGCGCTCCCTCCGCTTGTCAACACAGATATGGAGGCGCGGGACAGAGGGAGGCTGGCTGGATGGTCCTCGAAAGTGTATGTGTGTGTGAGAGAGAGAGGGGGAATAAACTGGAGAGATTTGTAAGGCATGCACCCAGGGGGTGAGCATAGGATTCTGTGTGTGTGTTTGTGGAGGAGGAGAGAGGAGAGAGAGGAGGAGAGAGGAGAGAGAGAGGGAAGAAGATTATGATGGTCCTACAATCTTTCTCCTGACATGACTCAGGGAAGGCAGGGGGAGTGGGAGGAGAAAGGAAGGAGAGAGTGAGAACGGAGAGGACGGGAGGGAGAGAAAAAAGGGGGGAAGGACAGTGAAAATGACAGAGACAACACCAAAGAAATTCACAGAATCGTTTCAGTGTGTTTTTATTGTTCAGTGTTTTGAAATGTGATTTAGTTTTCCACTTGTTGAAGTGGGAGATCCAGAAGACAGAAGCTGGCTGAATGACACAGAAAAGAGAAAAAGGGGACAATCAAATCATGCAGTTTCAGTAGTGCTTCTGTGTATAGTGCTTCTGTGTGTAGTGTTTCTGTGTATAGTGCTTCTGTGTGTAGTGTTTCTGTGTAGTGCTTCTGCGGTTTTACAGATTTCCACACACGAAGATCAAAAAGGTGAGAGTGAGATGGAAAGATGGATGGATTCGTCTTCTGTGTCTGCCTCTCTCAAGGTTACTTCTTTGTGCCATCTCAAGGATTCATTCATTGCCAACGTTGACTTTACTTGTTAGTCTGACAAGTTCTGTACTTCTGTAAAGCTGCTTTGTGAGAATACCTATTGCCATTGAATAGAAAATAATAAGGGAAAAACAGTTATTGGGGTGCTGTTGGCTTAGGGGAGCAGCTCGCCTCTGCTTTTATGTAGATCTTCTACCAACTGGATGACAGCATAGCTTCATCGAGGGATCAGCCCCCCAAATGCGCTTTTACATGAGTGGGTGGCATGGCCGACAGTCTGTAGAGAAGTGTCGAGAAGGTGTCGGGAGATCATGTTCAGCCTCTGCTGGTTGGAAAAAGAGCTGCCATAGTGGTCTTACTGTGTTTGCAGTGCCCCCAAGCGCTTTGCGTGAGGCTGACAAACAGGTTAGGGAGATGGCTGCAGCGTTGTGGTTTTATAACCAGTTTTAAGATGAAGATCTCTATGTACAAGGTGATCTACATCTCTGTCCTCACCTATGGTCTTGAGATATGGATAGCAACTGAATGAACAGGATTTCCAATACAAGTGGTGGAAACGAGGTTTCTCGTTCCATGAAAGGGTGCAGAGATCATTCTGGGAAGGCTTCGGTGTTGACCTGCTGTTCCTCAAGAATGAGAGGAGCCAAATGAGGTGATTTGGGCACCTCATAAAGAGGCCTCAGGTCACTCCTGCCCCAGATGTTCCAGGCACGTCACATTGGAAAGAGGCCCAGAGGCAGATCCAGGATCTGCTGGAGGGATTTTATCACCTAGATGGCCTGGGAGCATCTGGGTGCCCCACAGGAGCTTAAGTCTGTCAAATGGAATAGAAAAGTCAAAGGCTCCAACTATCACTAGAAAAGCTGGATGATGATGATCACACTGGAACTGGCTTTTTGTCCCCCCCCTCCCCCATTTTATTTTGCAAACATGTATATATAAAAAGTCACTTCAAAAAATATTAATTTCTTAGCTGAGTGGCTTGATTTTAGGTAATAAACTAAATGTTTTTATTTATTTATTTTTATGTTTAGGGAAAAAAATAATGAAAAATGTACTTCTGGAGCCATCTGTTAAAAAGTGGGCACTCTATATTAAACTTGAAAAACCGGGCGAGAGCAGTATTTCTTCCTGTCCCCTGCCTTATGCCCCACTGCATAATCCTTATAATCACGTCACAGTGCGTTAGCTTGTTTCCAGCTGATTCGAGCTGTCAGTGTCACTGAAGAAGTGAGTTGAAGGAAACTGGTTCCAGGCAGCAGTCTTTGGTAGCAGATGCCTAACTGGTTCATTAAAAGGAAAAATACAAACACTTCTGTCAGAAATGACCTCTCTTGTTCCTTAATAGGGAATAATTCAGCTGTTGTGGTGTATGAAATGCTGTTCCTCAGAGGTTGTGTGTTATCTTATTAGCTTTTGTTTTTTATGCTGTGGGTAAAGCAGCATTCATAGTCTGACTATGGTACTTGTAGTTTATAATTGCTGGTTATAACACTAGATCTCATTTGGTTAAATATTTTGTTATACAGACTACATGAAAGTTTTGATCCAAACTTTAGATAGGTAAGTTTCCACTGTGTTTTTATGGTAGAATAATTACTGGGTACTTAATATTTGTAATACCTTAAACTCCAGTATACCCATTCTGTACAGTCCCAAACTGCACCAGAAATTTGCCGTCTCTGTCCGTCTGTAATGGTCTGGTGTAATTAATATTATATGTGTTGTGGTTTATTATTTTTAACCGAACATACATCATTGTCACATCATTGACAAATTTACCAGTAATTAAATCACTGTCATATTCTATGTGGAAATACGTAATTATCTGCGTCGTTTTGCGGTCAGCCCAAATCACATGACCTTCTCGGAGAGAGCCCGGTCCTGCAGCCTAACTGAGGCCTTCAACATATTCCACCCCCAAAATATTACATTTTATTACGTTATTTTACTACACAGTTGTTTATTTATTTCGTGCCTCCTCGCTTTGCGTCCGTGACGGGATACTGAAAAGTCAAAGGGGTTGCCCAGTGTAGCCAGCGGAGTGTTGCGTAGGGAGAGGGAACATTTGTCACTGGTTATTGGTGCACTTTTGAGAACCTAGCGCTGACTCAAACCTCAAAGCTAAGGAAGTCTCTTACGACCCTCTTCCATAGCCCCTACACACACACCCCCACCCCCCTGAGCAGTACAAGAGAACGACAGATGCCCCAAGCGTGAAAGCAAACATAACGAACAGATTAGACCCTGGGCGGGGCCACGAAGTAGATATGGTGGGTGGTGGGTATTTGTGTGTATGTTCACTATATTCACAGTCTACTGACTAATGAATAAGCCATATATTGTAATCTATATTGAAGTGGGAGACAAGACCTTCTGGTGTAGTGCTTCTGTGTGTAGTGTTTCTGTGTGTGATGTTTCTGTGTGTAGTGTTTCTGTGTGTGATGTTTCTGTGTGTAGTGCTTCTGTGTGTAGTGTTTCTGCGGTTTTACAGATTTCAGACAGAGACTAGACCTTCTGGTGTACCTATTATCTTCTACTTGGAGAAAATAAAACTAGCAAGGCAGTTCAAAGTCATGTGATAGTGTGTGCCAGGAGTGAGTGGATTTGGCCTACACTATCAGTGCATGTGTGTGAGTCTGTGCATGTTTGTGTTTGTTGAAACTGGTGGAACAGCAAAGCATAACACCAAAACAAGAAGCTGTCTTCACCTCTCAGCATCACACCACTGCGCTGACATCCAGAGCGGTCACTCACAGCATCACATGCTTCGGCTTCTCGTCCACACTCTTTTACACACACACGCACACACGCGCACACACACACACACACACACACACACACACACACACACACAAACGAACGGTACTTTAGGCCGTTTGTGCACTTCACAAACGTCAAAACAACATGCAACGAAAATAACAGTAAAGTAATGGCCAACAACGTTACCAAAAAAAATCCCCTCCAAAACAGTAAACATTATTTTAATCTGTTGTAATAAATATTACAGTTCTTTTGCCAGATTTTGCTATTAAAGGAGTCGTTCTTTCAACTCTATGCTCTCCCTCAATTTTTTTTTCAAAACGTCCGTCTCCAAAGACATGTATGCTTAGCCTTTAGCTTCAAACTGGGTGGATCGGCAGGACCTCCTCCTTGAAACTCCTACAATCCACAATTTACAGTCCATATGTAATAAGAGGGGCGTGACGGAAAGTGAGAATGCACATTTTATGAATGCACGAACTCCAGTTTATTAAGAAATTAAGGAAAGAAAACAAACGAGCGTACCTATTTAGTCTGCGTAAAGGAAGTAACAGGGAACTATATGTGTAATTTTGGTCGACGGTGGATAGTGGATAGAGACACTGGACTGGAAACAACTGAGGCTGTATTCGGAATGGCATACTACCGTACTGCGTGCTGCATACTGCACTAGTATGTACTGCATACTGCACACTGCCCAGTATGCGGTATGCAGTACAGCAACACTTTTGATC
>JAOYMR010000007.1:17804533-17820137 GCA_025802075.1 Tenebrosternarchus preto | reverse complement strand
TTGTTTGCATTGTGAAATGCAGAGTTAGTATTTAGTTAAGTAAATGTGCTTTTGAACAGGATATTAACTATTTGGCTATTTGTATCAGGTAAATGTGTTGCTGTGTTTAGAGTTTTGAAAAAGTATCTTAAGTATTGGGAAACGCTTGTTAGCAGTCGTAAAAAACTGTAATATTCATACTGCCGATTTGAGCTTAATTTTCTTTAGGGAATGCTGCCACCTAGTGCTCATGTAATAGAATCACCATTATTTCGTTTCTAAAACGAAGGTATAACAAGTGAATGAATCTGAACCATTAGTATTTTCTAGATTTTTTTTTTTTTAGTATTTTCTATTTATTTTGGCTCAGACCTCTGACATACATGTAATTTCACATTTAACAATTCATCCAATGCTTAAAAGTCTTGTACAATCTCTCAGAATCTAACTAACAAAACTCATCATTTTTTACAAAACTCTTTGTGGTGTTGCATGGCCTATTGGATCAATCTTGTTGCTTGAACATGAAATCATATAGTTAAAGTTATCTAAAAAATAATATTATATAGTTATAACTATATAGTTTGTATGTAAAACCTTTTTAAACAATTGTAAAATTCCCATACCAGAGGAAATTGTTAACTGATTTTATGTGGAACTTTTATTACAGTGTTGCACTGATCATTTTTGATGATTATTGGTAAAAGAGCACCTTCTTTGCTCTTGCTGCTATTATTGAAAACTTTCCTGAAAGGTTAACGGTTTATGGTCTTTCCGTTAGACAGGTTCCCAGCTTCTGACTGGAACCCAGTGCATTGCTTGTGGAAAACGCTGACCTGCCCTCTGTATCTCCCTGTCAGATATCCTTCCAGGGTTGACAGCGACATGGCCCGGACGTCGTAGCCAACCTTCTTCCTTCGCCGGTCCACCGGCACAATCTCCTCCGAGCTGTCCGGGTCGTTCCTCCCAATGGCGGCGAACGTGGGGTACCTGTCCGCCATGGTCTTGGGGACATCCTGCGTGTAGTTCCAACAGCAGTACGCCGACCACAGGTACTCAGGCACGGCCACCCTGTGCTCGTCTTTCAACCACCGCTCGCTCTCGTACGGGATCACGCCTGTTACCACGTGGGCCTCGCCCAGGCAGTACGCTGCCAGGCTCTTGCTGACGCTGGCCTCCAGCCGAGCCCAGGGGCCGTTGTTGGAGCCAGCCCGCTGTGGGGCTATGTTGGTGAGGGTGAAGGTGGCGTCCCGGCTCTCGCCGTCCCTGGCATGCTGGCTCGGGCACAGGTGCCCGCGGGTGTAGCTGGAGTTGATGTAGTCATCCTGGACCGCTTGACTCTCCACCACGTTCTGGTCCACTTTTTCTGGGGGAAATGGGAACGGGACCATGTTGCCATCTGAATGAGAGTTGGCCAGCTGGAGAGTCAGGAGAGGTGGGAATTACCACAAAGGATTTAAGATATTTTTGCATCCAATCTTAATTTTAATCTGATGCAAACATTTCCAGATCTGTTTAAAAAATCCAGAGGGTCTAAACAAATTTCTATGATCCTTTTAAACCAGCCAATATTCCATCATCCTGAACAAGTGAACAAAAGATATAGAGGCAGATAGAGAGAGAAAGAGAAAGGGTCATGCTTATTAAGTTCTAGCTGAGTCACTTCAACTACAAATGGAGGAAGTCTTGTCCTGATGGGAACCTTACAGCAATCAAAGGACCCAGCATTATTCTTCTCTGAGGCAAAACCACAGCAGAGTGTTCCACTTCTTTCTCAGATTTACTTCTCCATTTTGCTTGCAGTTCGGTCAAGCTTAATCTCTCAGAAACTGTTGTCCATTGTGTAATGTGTTGGTACTCAACTGTGCAATGCGCAATACTGTCACATGTGGTGTCGAACTGTGTGCATATACATGTTTTAAACTCGTATTCCCTGCAATAACACAACCCCCCCTCACCTCACTTAGACCCATTTAGGCTAAAAAAAAAAAAGGTTACAAAAGAAAAAAAATGTTTTAAAGAGGTTCTTCGTCTTCTTCAAAAAAAGACACTAGCCCAACTGCCACTAAAAACATTTAAGATACAGGAACCTACTGAAAGACTTTTCTCTATTTTTTTTATAATTTTCTTTTTATAATTTTTTGTTTATAATACATAGCTATGGTCATTTTATGAGTAAAATGTATTCTTCTAATTATGTCACAGATCACATCTCAAAATGTCACACACCAGCTTCTCTATGGCATTTGTTTCTTCCAAAAGTTACAGGATGAAATTGGTTTGCAACAGCATGTGCTGGTGATGGGAATAAAACCTCTTGGAGAGGCTTTTAGCTCTTAGAGCTCGGTTACTTTCAAAAGAATTCAAAACAACGGTCTGTTGCTGAAGTGGTTAGTAGAGCATCAGTACCTTTTTTTTAAAAACCTGTGAAAATGAAATGCAATTAGTTATAGACACTTTTATGGTCCCTTCTTCTTTGTCCATACTGGTTTGCGAACTGGAAGCGGCAGAGTGCTGATGTTCATAGAGCCCTAATGCTTATGTTACCTTCTGGTTTTGTCCTTTTAGTTGTGCCGCCAGAACTAGATTAGCCAGAGCCCATCACCTGCACACTTTAGATCCAAGATTTACACACATTAGTATATGAGCACGCTTAATAATCTGTCCCCTCTCTCTGCCTAGGTGCCATGTTGTCTGCCTAGGTGCCATGCTACGCACTTCTCCATCACCCTGAGCAGACAGTCCTGTGCCAGATGCTTTTTGGATTTACCTATGCATACTTTACTGTTTGTACTATTGTATTGTGGTGCCTCGTGCCAGCCAGGAGAATGGCGCCCCCCTTTGAGTCTTGGTTCCTCTCAAGGTTCTTCCTCAAGATCTCAGGGAGTTTTTCCTTGCCACTGTGGCCCTTTGCTTCATCACTGGGGGATTGGACTCGGACATCTGTAAAGCTGCTTTGCGACAACGGCTGTTTGTAAAAGCGCTATATAAATAAATTCGACTTCATAATTTTTATGTTTCTTCTAGCCCCTGTTCTAATTGTGGCCATGGAAAATTTGGTTTGCATGAAGCCTCCAATGACCATTTCCTTTTCAGGCTACAAGTGTTTAATAATGTCAGACTGAAAACATTAACGTGGCTGCACTTTCGTGTAAATGAGAATACAAATCGGTTTTACCGATAAACCATTTTAGCAGGACGTTTTTAAGCATTTTCCTGCATAGATTTGTTTAGCACGGATACACGCAGACTGATGTGCCCATGTCTTCGGTTTAGCTGGCGCTTCAGATTCACACGGCACAAACAGATCTCTTGTCAGTAACCTCGTTAATTGACTACTGTTAATGTGAAAAAGGAGAACATGCGGCAGAATATTTCCGTCAAAATATGCGTAAACAAATGCTGGACCGCAGAGCAGATACACTGGTTAATGAGGCAAATAAGTATAATCGCTGACCAATAGATGGTTGAGGTGTTGTGCTCACCTGTGGTTCATATTTCCAGACGGCCTTGGGTCTCTTTCCCTTAGGCGGCGAGTAGACGTACGCAGAAAACCATGGCGTGCGCCGCTCACGACTGTAAAGTGTTGCGAAGTGATAGCGGTTTTCGTAGCGCTGACATATGGGGATCCCCGAGATGCCTCGAGGTGGCCACCCTCGGTAGAAGTAGTTTAAACACGGCGAGAAATCCCCAACATCCCCTCCACAAAGATTTAACAGTTCGCTTAGGAGCGGCAAAACAAGCGTTGTAAACGAGCGCATTTTAGATCTTCGTTTAACACACGAGGACGAGCCCGTTTACACATCTACCAGATCTCAGCAGAACTGCGGTTGTACGGCCTCGACACGTTCTTAAGTGGTACATCCGCAGTGGGCTTTTTCCGTTTCCCATTTCGAACTAAGAAAGTAAATTGTGACTTTCATTCCGAAACTCGACGGGTAACTACGCAAAGATAACTGACATGTAGCTCCATGACTCATGCGCGAAACTGTTGATTTTAGCATTATATTGGGGATATTTACTGAACATTTAGGAATTTAAAATTAACAGCTGGCTGACATGCATTTCAGAATTTTTGCCTGAAGGTGGTGACATTTTTCATCAATATAACTTGGATATGTGGTTATTCAGTAATAATTACAACATTAAAATATTCAGATATATGACCTTTCCGCTATATTCTGGATTAACTGTGATTAACTCTGAACTGTGGTAGGAACTCTGACGCAGACCCTGTGTGGAAGATTGTATATTTTCTCATCTTATTCTGGTGAAATGCTGCCCATTTGTACTTCTGTTTCCTTTTGTTGTTAACTTTTGTGTTTACTTTTCCTGAAGAATGATATGAAATACCAGAGGACTGTTTCATTTTCCTATCTCTTACACAGACACACACATGCGTGCACACACCCAAACACACACAATTTCAAAAGTCCATATTTGTCTATGCTTAGTTTTTCCTTCCCAATTAAAATGGTAATTGTTTGATTTGGATTGTGTGCTACTATTTGGAAACTGTCAGTGGAGAGAAAAAAACCCAGAGGTAGACAGGGTCATAGTCAGCCCACAGCACAGAGCAGCAGAACAGAGACACAGGGTAAGATAACAAAACATTCCTCTCCTTTGTTCTGGCCTAAGTTAAAGAATACAAGCCCTTTCAAAAATACAAACTGTTTCCTTAAATACAAACTGTTTTTTTGCAGAAAAAACCTAGGGCTTTTTAGTAGGTCATGGGACTGTGCAAAATGCAAATTTGACTGGGTTAGGGTTAGGGTTAGTGTCTTTGATGTACATAAGGCATAAAACATATTTGTATACCATAGCTTTTGAGGTTGGATACAGCTAGCCATTCAGTTTATGTTGTTATGGATGAGGCAGAATTTTGTTATCAATGTAATTTTTAATCTCTTACTTTTTCTTTTTTTATTGTTTGTGAAACATTTGTAGTTTTACTGAGAAAATAAATATATAAATATATTTGTACTTTTACTATATGGAGCAGATGCATTATCAAGTTTCTGTTAATTCTGCACCATCTCATAATACTTATGAGACAGGTCTGGGGTCAGCTGTTCTCAGTAGAGAGTACATTGGGTGATAAGGGTCATTTTTCACAAGACAGGTTAAACATGAACCCTCTCCAAATACTCAGTAGCTGTTGTTAAATACATAGCTTGTGGACAAAGGTCACAATATCAGCCAGCATTAATCTTGAACATTACTGACTCTTAAAGCTTCTTAAAACTACATAAGCAGCCAATTTAATCCAAAGTTAGTGCGATGTGTAGAGCTATACTACTAGCTATCTGCTTGCCTAAATGAGCTATTTTGTGGTTTTACACGTGATTGTTTAAAAACTTTAATAGAAACTGGCAAAAGTACACAGTATTGTAAAAGTACAGACTGTTCAGCTGTTTTATTGTGTATTATTATTAGTCCACCAACATTAGCTTTCTTTCTTGCGTTTGTGTTTTAGCATCAAGAGGAGCCATGCTCAAAAATATCTGCTGTCTTTTCTTGAGCTTGACGTTCTTATTTGCCTTGCATCTTCCTGCTGCTTGGGCAGGTAAGGTCCTTGTTTTCCCTTTGGATGGCAGCCACTGGATAAATATGAACATCCTGATCAAGGAGCTCCATACCAGAGGCCATGAGATCACTGTGGTGAGAACTGCCACCAGCTGGTACATTAAAGAGAAGTCGCCGTACTACACGTCTATTACAGTGACCCTTCCCGAAGGTATAATCATCGAGCACGAGGACTTTTTTGTCTCCTTCCTCAGCAAGATGCTGGAGATCCAGCGAAGAGGAGGCTCCCCTCTGGCATTCTTGGAATTCTGCTGGAAGATATTCACCGTGCTGTCGGAAATTCACAGACAGGCAAGTCAGCTGGTGGTGGAGATATTTGAAAATAAGACCATGATGGAGCAGATGATAGCCGCGCACTACGATGTGGTTCTGATTGACCCTGGGGTTCCAGCAGGGGTGCTGGTAGCCCACAGACTGGGTTTGCCAGTTGTTTTTAACGTGCGGTGGATCACAAGCGGCGAGGCCCACTTCGTTGTTGCTCCATCTCCCGTTTCATATGTCCCGACGTCAGGCTGTATCGTCTCGGACCACATGACATTCGTCGAAAGACTGAAGAACATGTTTCACTACGTTCTGAACACGTGGGTGGACCATTTCATTGTGGGTCCTCACTATGACGCACTGATGACACGTTACTTTGGACCCAACACCAATTTTTATCACATCCTCCAGGGCGTGGACATCTGGCTGATGAGAGTTGACTTTGTCTTTGAGTTCCCTCGGCCCACCATGCCCAACATCGTCTATATTGGGGGGTTTCAATGCAAACCTGCAAAGCCGTTAACAGGGGAGCTGCAGGCATTTGTGGATGGGTCTGGAGAGCACGGGGTCATCATTATGTCATTGGGTACTCTGCTTAAAGGCCTTCCTGTAGATATCACATCAGAGATTGCAGTTGCATTTGCTCAGCTGCCCCAGAGGGTAATCTGGAGGCATCTGGGTGAGCGGCCCAATAATCTGGGCAACAACACCCTGCTGGTTAAATGGCTACCCCAGAATGACTTGCTAGGTCACCCCAGAACCCGGGTCTTTGTCACCCATGGTGGGACTAATGGGATTTATGAGTCTATCTATCATGGTGTTCCTGTGGTAGGTCTCCCATTACTGTTTGACCAGTTTGAGAACTTACTTCGTCTTCGGGTCCGGGGAGCTGCTGTAGTTCTTGACGTCACTAAGCTGAACAGCCAGCACTTCCTAAAAGCAGTACAAGATGTCCTACACCAGCCATCATACAGAGATAATATGCAACGGTTGTCTAGACTGCATCGTGACAAGCCCATGCATCCTCTCAACAGTGCCCTCTATTGGATAGAGTTTGTAATGCGTCATAAAGGGGCTGCACACTTGCACACAGAGTCATATAAGATGCCCTGGTACTCTTACCACTCTCTGGACACTGTAGGGTTTCTACTGGCTCTAATAGTGACACTAATGGCTGCTGTAGTATTAATATTCCGTTCATTATGCTTCCGGTTATGCAGGAAACAAAAATCTAAACTGGAATGATGAGAACTACAAGATAAACATAGCTATAGAAAGTGCTTAAACAGGTTACATCATGTGAATTTGTATTATATATATCAAAGTCATATATAGCAGTAGCTTATAACTGAAATAAAATAGAATTATGATATCTAATAGAATTATTAGAAACAAACTTGTAGTAATGCAGGCCTCATTAAATAGCTTTCATTTGCTCAGATCTTGTTTTAGAACATTATTGCAAGCCTTGTAAAAATAAAGATTTTATATCCTATAAGGCCATGCTCCCCAGCCCCTCATCCCTACACCCTAGACCTTCATCCCTACACCCTAGAATGTCATCCCTATACCCCAGCCCTTCAATCCCTACTTTATTTCTTGACCCTAGCCCCTCATCCCTAAACCTTAGACCTTCATGACTACCCTTTGTCCCTACACCCTAGCCCTTCATCGCTAATGTAGAGGTCAAGCTCTTGGATTTCTGATATCACTGTGACATCAGCATAGAAGTGTACAGCTAAATGTGTGGGAATCAAGGGAGAGGGACTTTCATGCTGCATTCTACATATGTATATAAAGCTATGGATGATTCCAGGTGAGTAACTACATTGTACTGTAGTAAGATTCATAATTGTAGTGTAGCACATAAGGTTTCCAAAAAGAGGATGTTTTGAACAGAGGCCATTCATCACCTGTGAAACCTTATTGATCCCTCTTCCACTGACTCTCCATCTTTACGTACTCTTCAGTTACTTTATGAAATCTTATCTATAGATGAATGTGATTGTATAATATAAGGTATAGTGTGTGTGTGTGTGTGTGTGTGTGTGTGTGTGTGTTTATGTGCGTGCGCATGTATGTGTATTTCATTCTGCTTTGCTGCCAACAGATGGCAGTAATCAGCAAATCACTTTTAAAAACAACCTCCTGAGTCACAATGAGTGGCAGCATTCTTTCCCTCTGTATGTATGTATGTATGTATGTATGTATGTGTGTGCGAGTGTGAGAGAGAGAGAGAGAGAGAGAGAGAGAGAGAAGCAGAAAGCTTCTCCTTTAATAAATCGATAAAGATAATTGCCTTGTTTTATGTGAGGTTAGGGAAAAAATGGATACATATATAAATATATTTTTGTTATTGTTCTGTATTGTTTTTCTATTCAACAGACTCAGCATGCAAAATTTAAGTCTGGATTGTTAAAGACAATGAGTAAATGCAAAAATCTTCAACTTAGAAAGAAACAATAGTGGTCGCTTTACAAAGGAACAAGACTTTTCAGACTTTGGAATTGTATGCACGTCATTTGATTTGTATAACAATACCTATTTATCTGAGAATGAGAGTGTTTTCAAAAGAAAAATAACTTTTTTACAAAACACACCCACACACACATTTGAAGAATATTCCAGGTCAGTATCTGCAGTGTGGGTCTAATCCTAAAGGAAAAGTACGTAAAACAGTGCTGGAGGTGAGGAGAGTATGAAATTGTAAATTGAAGGTGTGATAATGAAAGTTGTCAGAAAGCAAATTTCTGCGGAGAGTTATCCAAGAGGAAAGAGGATTGGAGCAGACTTCACTCAGCATGTTGGTGAAGGACAGAGCTGATGGGAAGGTACAGTGCGTGTTAGGAGGATAGACGATCATTTTTGTGAAAATGATTGAAATGGCTGTGTTTTTCAAGAAGAAGGAGGAACATAGGGTAAGATATAAAAAGTGGAGGAAGATGCTCATAGGGAGATTATGTTTTGTGCAGGAGGCATGACCTAAAAGAGCCTGGAGAGTGCAAAGTGGTGGCAAGGGAGAATGTGGCTAGACAGCATTGGCTGATGATCTGTAGGATGACTTTTTTGTAGGAAGTTGGGAAGGATGTGCAGCAGGTTAAGATGAAGGAAGAAGGAAGTAGAACTTCGAGGAGCTGGTTGATGAAAATGAGAGAGAGGGAGGGGCCGATGATGTGGGGACTGGAATTAGCAAAGGTGAGGGGCAGCTATGCAATGGATGGGGAATGGAAAGGTGACATACATGTGGAGTCACAGGGATGTTTAGGAGAAATGGCAGTGGATTTAAACTGGATTGTTTAAAACAATCTTGCAATGTGAGAGGATGCCTGAGGAGAGGCAGTGTGCTGGTACAGGTTTTCAAGAATAAGAGTGATGGCAAAGCTGTAGTAACTACAGGTGCATAAATCTGATGAGTCACATCATGGGCAAGGGTGGTGGAAGTGAGATTAAGAGATGAGGATTAAGAGATGAGGATTAGTGAGGATTTCATGTGAGGTCAGAGCACTATAGACACAATGTTTGCTCTGAGAATGTTGATGGAGGAGCAGAGAAAAGGGCAGGAGTTACACTGCTTTTGTGAAACTAGAGAAAGGGGTTAAGCGTGCCCAGGGAGGACGTGTGGTACTGTATGAGGAAGTTTGCAGTAGCACAAAGCGGTGCAGGATGTGAACGAAGGAAACGTTACAATGGGAAGGTATGCAATAGGAGCGACAGAGGGTTTCAAGATAGAGGTTGGAGTACTTCAGGGATTGGCACTGAGCCCATTACTATTTACAGTAGTGATGGAAACATTGACGAATGAGATCAGGCAGGAGTCTGTGAACTACGGTGTTTGCAGACAGTACTGTGATCTGTAGTGAGAACAGGAAGCAGATTGAGGAGAGGTGAAGGTATTAACTGCAGAGGTGGAGATATTCAACGGAGAGAAGAAGAACTGATATGGTGGAATACATGCGTGTGAATTGGGGGGGCAGTGGAATGTAAAGACGAAAGGAGTACAGCTGGCAAGTCAGAGGGGTTTAAATAACTGGGGTTAATGGTCAGAGTAACAGGGAGTGAGGTAGAAAGATGGAAAACATGCAGGCAGGGTGGAGAAGAGGGAGCAGGCAGGGTGGAGAAGAGGGAGCAGGCAGGGTGGAGTGGGTAGAGTGACATGCAGCAGAAGAGAAGAATTCCATATATGTGTGTGTGTGTGTGTGTACAGGACATTTTGAACAGAGATCCTTTGTAGGTTGTGGCAAGATGCAGTAAGCAACAGTGATAATACCTTTGGAAGTCGTAAGTGATGGACCACACCCTTAAACACAAAGGTCTCTGAAATAAGACCCATAGGAGGAAAAAATATACCCACTGGAAGTAGGATTAATCTATTTATTTGGACTAAGTTTTAATAGCATAAAATATTTTGCAAAACAAAACATTTTTTCAAAGGAAAGCAGAGATGTTTTTTTAAGACTTTTGCACATATTCTTTAAATATATATAAGATTCTGTGACGGCGGGGTGGAGGGAGCAGAGGCAGACGCTACGGGAAACATGCTAAAGCGAGTTTATTAGCAGGGTTGCCAGTAGCATAAAAGACATGCACAAAACAATGAGCAAGACAAACAGTAGAGACCGGTATCACCGGCGAGGCTGAGCAAAAGAGCAGTCTGCAACACGCACAGCACAGCAAGACAACACGGGCTGCTGAGAGGCAATCGGGCAGACGTGGCTTCAATGTGTAGCATTGTGCTGCGTGTGGTGTGATTGTTTATAGTCCCTGGTCTTACGAGCGCCAGGTGCGCTCAATACGTGGGTGATTGGGACCTCGGCAGTGATTGGCTGGTGGGCGTGGCTTGGGAGGTGGACTCCCGGCGAGACGTGACAGATTCCAGAGAATAAGTGTATTCTAGATAAAAAGTATCAGTAGATGTAGAATTAGTAAAAACCAATTAGTGTAGTAATGTATTTAGAAATATTACGTCAACTGAAATGCAATGGCTCTCTCTGAAACATCTGAATAAGTTGCTGTACAAATAACTAATTAAATAAAATTGTTTTACAAACGTTGCTTCTAACATCACCAATACAAAATAGTGAATTTTTTCTATAAGTCATTTATATTTCAACAGTTTTTTCAGCAAGACCATTTTGTCCTTGATAAAATAAGTCAATAGTTAAGGATTTACTTGTAAGATTTACATAAGTATTTTGCATATTTCAGTATACATATAAATACATGAGTATATTGTGGGAGTTTTCCTATGTATGCCAAGTGCATTGGCGTGTTTGAGTCATTCACTCCCTAATGCTACTCTTCCAGATGACCATGTAGACCAGGAGGGGGATGACAGTGATGGGCAGCAGGGTGAGGGTGAGAAACACACTGGGCGGGGCATCACCGAGAGGCTCCTCCTCCTCCGAGACGCAGAAGTTGAAGTATTGCTCATGGACATTCACAAACATCTCCTGCACTATGTGGTTCGGGTAGTAGCAGTTGGCTATCTCAGCACCATGTTCCATACACTCCGTCAGTCTATTATAGTGACTGAGAGAGGGAGGAAGACGAAACAAGTGCACGCACACACACACACACACGCACACACACACACACACACACACACACAAGCCGTCAGTACATATCTCTTATCTATAAAAAGAGGGGAATTCCTGTCCAAAAACAAGAACTCGCCACAAGTTCTTGTTTTAGTGGTACAGTTTACACTTATGTGGGCTAAATTCAAGTTGAATTCAAACTAACTGAATAATTCAAACTAATTTCCTTGTCAATAAAAGGAAAAAACCTGAAGCAATTAGTACTGACACTAGTACAGCTACTGGTACTATTTATAATGATATGTTTACTTTTAAGAATAATTACAAGTAATTATGACAAAGATTCTATTTTGAATAACTTCCACTTTTATACTTTGTTGTTTCACATTCATTCAAAGTAAGAAAACAAAAACAATCTAACCTTTTACATTAAATTATTATGGCCATTATTATTATTATATTACTAAAACAATAACAACAACAATAACACTAATAATTATTGTTGTTGTTATTGTTATGATTATTATAATTATTATATATAATTATTATAATTATTTTTAAATTATTACCATTATTATTAATGATTGATACTGCCAATAACAATAACATTGTTTGCATCAGCCTACTGCCCTGAAGCCTTAAATAACGCAAATAGTTAAGGCTTGGTGGAGAATCAAATTTAGTGTATGTTCAGCAGTGAAGGAACTGTTGGAGGTAATAGAGGAGGTTACCTGAGCACCAACTTCCAGTCACACCAGTTCTCCCATCCCAGTTCCACCATGGACAAATTAAATGCGCTCCAGCAGATTGGCTCGACTTGCTTCACCAGCACAAATTCATCACATCTCATGTAGTGATGGTTTTGATTTTGATCTTGAAAGCTCTCTGGGTGAGACAGAATGTTGAAACCATACAATATAGCAGTAGTAAGCATAAATCTGTACGACAACACACACCATTCTGCAGTGTCACCACAAACCTCAATGTACACATATATATACAAAAACTTTTAAAAGACTTTTTACTTACCAACACTTGCACGCACGCATGCACGCGTGCACACACACACACACACACACTACATACAGTCCTACCTTGATCTCCGTAAGTCACATTCTGGTTAATCTCTTCTGAAAAAATGAGATGTGACATTAATAATAAAAAAAAAAAAAACATATCTCTCCCTAGCACTTTCTCATATACTCACAAATTCACATGACACTTTGTAAAATTAGTGTGATATTATTCTGAAGGTATAAAAGTAAAAGTATGCAAGTATACATCTTGCTTTCCAGTGAATTAACCAATGAAGAATCAGAGTACAGTATTTGGACAGACTCACACAGTTCTCACAACTTGTCACTGTAATGTGGTATACTGGATTTGAAAAGTAACACTGAAACGCATTTGTTTTGCAGATAGTTTCACACATAATCCTCTTGGCATGGAGCAGAAATTAATTGGACAGACTGACAATCTTAACCCTAAAATAAGATAGTCGGTTTGGTATAGTTTAATACTGTGTTGCAAATGATTAAAGGTTAATGGTTATCTGACATGTACGGTCCACACCACGTTTTTCACGGCCAGCTGAAGAAAAAACGTTACCTTTTGTTTCTTTAGCAGAATGTCCACACCGAAAGATTGTTTGGATCCAGTGGTCATATTCATTTCAGAATTTTTCATCTTGCAACTGTTGACTATCGCTGACTGTTGTTGACATCGAAACCGACAGACCAACGGGCATTCGCATATGCCACCATGTTCTCCAGACGCTTCAGTCTATACGCGTTTTTTTATTATTATTATTTCACTTTCAACTTTGCACATACCTATGGTGCAGGTTAAATCTGCACTGCTTTGTGTCCTGACACAGTAGACCAACGTGTTTCCTTTTGCGAAGCTCGCCAGGACGTTCAAATTATTAGCAATGCGCCAAACAATCGAGTCAGACCCTCGCCAACGGCACCAGAGTCCAGGTGTAAATGCCACACGAGGAATCAGTTCAGAAACGTACTTCAGTTCTTTTGTGGACGATCTAATGCTGCAACTCAACTCAGTTGTCCAATGACAATTTACAGGCTTCATTTGCTACATAGTTTACGTGATGTAGACATACATATCCTTGAATTGAAGGACTAAGCGTTATCTTAGCGATGTAAGTACACTTGTAAATAGAAAACGTTCATAGAATTTTCATATGGCTTGTCTAAGATTGTATTATCTGGACGGAAATGAAAAGCTGTATCTATGCAGACAAAAGAAGTTAATTGTTAAAAGAATGTTAATTACTGACACCCTAAGCAATACTGTTATCATTTAACAGTAATATTATTTATTTGCCACATGTTAAGTTGAATTATTTGTTACATGTTAAGATATTTTTTATTTTAACTTTTGTCAGTGGTGTTATTTCCAGTCAAAGATAAGATAGTCGTATATAATAAGATAAGATAGTTGTATATAATTTATTATTATTTTTTTTTTTAATGAAAAAGACATAGTGGGGTTCCATTTTAGACCCAAACTGCAAGTTAATGTTTACAGCTGAACTAAAGTAAAAACAACAAGTGAATGTAAAAGCCTTGCTTGTATTATGTAATGTATTAAATGCAATTAAAAAATTTGCTACAAAGAACAAAATCGAGTGCAATTTCAGTTATTTTCTTACCTTTATCTCCCAACAAGGTTCCTTCCCATGTTTGACCTGAAAAAGCAGACAATTACAGTGCCTTCTTCAATAAAAATAGCTCCAGCATTTATTAAGAAGACAGTATGCCTGGATTTTTCCTGGTGGTAATCCATAATGCCAAACCATAAAACAATCCATCTAGTTTAAAATAACACAAAAAAATATACATGTGCTAATTAGGACATTATAGGTTCTCTTACCACAGATTAGTGATGGATTTAGCAACAGTAGTACTAGCTCTATCAAAAGATGTGGCATTCTGGAAGTTTCAAATGGAATTTTCAAAAGTGTGTGTGCATGTGTATAGGAGAGAGCAAGCGCTGGGAAACAAGTACATGTAGAGGTTTGTGTGTGTGTGTGTGTGTGTGTGTGTGTATGTGTGTATGTGCATGCGTGTGTGTGAGTAATTGCGGGGTAAGAAAACAACCCACATCTTTTCCTCTTTGTGCCGATGGATAACTTAAGATGGCGACTCTGATGTGTGCAGACAGTACATGTGTGTGTGTTTGTGGAGCTCGAAGTGGAGAGGATCCTTATCTCGGCAATTTTCTGTAAAGGAAGTTCAGAATTTGCTCAGGATAAACACAGAATTATACATGGTCTGACAGAGAATTTTAAACACTCTGTTAAAACCTGTCAGTGGCACACTGGTCAAACTTAGCAGCTGTAGACTCATAGTGCATTTCCTACTCAGACTCCAGATACCTTCCTCTCATTCATGACATTTCAAGCCAAAAATATCAACAAACACACACATATTTCTTTCCCTCACATGTTGCAAGACATGTTGCCAGTTTGTCTCTTTTCCCTCTCACATGCTGCCGGACAGCTTTTTACTAGGAGTGAATCATTATTTAGCTATTTAGGAATACTGCCTCACCTTCACTAGTTCCTAAACAGAATCACCAGCTGTGTTGAGATATATCTGATCTGAATATCATAGCTGGCCTCAACAGCTTTTTTTTGGCCTGTTGTGGCCTGTTGGTTTGTACATATGCTTCTTGGGTTCAAGTCCCCATCTGAGTGGACTTTGTTCTCTATGTTCTCTCTGTGTCGGTGTGGGTATCCTCCAGGTTCTCCAGTTATCTCCTACAGTCCAAAAACATGGAGGTTTGGGAAATCGGCTTCCCCACTAAATTATATTTGTGTGCCCTGTGATAACCTAATAAAATTGCTCTGGTGGGTGTATGATTGTATGCCCAGAGGTGAATGGTGTATGGCTGGGAGTTGTCTGTACTGTAAGGCATCCTTGAGTGTCTTATATAAATGGAGTGTTCATTCATTTACTGTTACCTTAATTTGCATGTTTGTGCACATGGTTCTTTGATCTCTTTCAACCATTTTACAGCCTGCCTTTATTTGCAATGACTGTGCATTAAATCCATTTGTATATTTAAAAACCCGACATCTTCGTGTACTTCCTCTTTTTTTCTGAGACTCTTCCATTCTCCTTTCTGTAACTTCCTGTGTTTCTCTCTCCAGTAACGGCAAGCAACAACAGTTCTTGGTGTAACGGATGGTTTATGAATTGTCTTACAAATTCCCATCG
>JAOYMR010000007.1:17788719-17800957 GCA_025802075.1 Tenebrosternarchus preto | reverse complement strand
CTTGTTTGGTTTTGACTGGTTTTATTAGGTGTGCTTTTCCTATACAAAATGTTGCACCCTGACCCCCCCCCCCCCCCCCCCCCGGTTCAACTAATACACAGAAAAGGAGAATCAGAGAGAGAATACATCAAGGATATGTTTGTCCTTGAGGCTCTGTCTCCTGCTGCCTACCCTCAATTCCTGCTAAGGAAGAGGAACAGAACTATAATTAGATCTAAGAGTTTGGAGATTTATTTTTAAAGCAAGTTTAAATGGGTGGTATAGTGTGTGTACATTGAGCAGTGTGTCTTCTTGAGCAAGGATGAGGAGAAGGCAAGCAGAAAGAGAGAGACAAACAGAGAAACTGTGTGTGTGTGTGTGTGCACATCAGTTTTACCCTAAGGGTATATTACTGCAGATCAGTAGTTCTCCTCCCACAGACCTGATCTGCTATATAGGCCACAGCAGTATGCTAATGAAACCACACTCATGGGAATAAAAGTGTGTGTATGTGTGTGTGTATGTGAATGTGTGGTTTAAAATGTTACCACATAAAAGGAGCATGTTTTGCTGCCGTGGATATTAGTGGCAGGGAACAGTAGTAAGACAATTACAAAGAAAGAGTAACAGAGAATGTTTGAATAGTCAAGCATGTATGGACTAGAATCCCACTACATTGTCTACAGACACAATTATGTTGCTGAAATTGACCTGTGGCATTCAGTCAACAGTGTTTTTATAATGTTACTGTTAACATTAATTTAGATGGACTGATTGGCTAACACTGACAATATAAATACCATGGAGCCAACCTGCTAATGATCCATCTGGTCCACCAAACACCTGAAAGCCTACTATCACTGCACTCAGGAATTGCCACTGAGCATAGTGTGTGCAGGAGATTGTCACAGGCCAACACGATTGTCCCAGGCCAAAACAGTTGTCCCAGGCCAGCATGACTGTCCCAGGCCAGCACAACAGTACCTAAGCCTTGGAATCTCAGGTAAGTGATTGTGTGTTAAAACACAAAGAAAACAGACAAGGTGGAGTGAAAGGTCAACACTGTGTGTGTCAAGGCCCCAGGTTGAGGTGAGGGCCCCTAGTCGAGGTGAGGGCTCCAGGTTGAGGTGAGGGCTCCAGGTTGAGGTGAGGGCCCCAGATTGAGGTGAGGGCCCCAGATTGAGATGAGGGCCCCAGGTTGACGTGAGGGCTCCAGTTTGAAGTGAAGGCCTGACTTTCCCTGCCAGTGTTTCCCAAATCTTATCCTAGAGGACCCCATTTAGAACTTCCCTTGCAGTAATATGTCCATTCCCACAAAGGGCTTTTTCATTAGCTAACAAGTCGAGACAAAGTTTTTTGGGGAGAAAGGTAAGCCCTATTTAACTTGGAACCTTTGCTGCATGCTCCATTCTCTTCAAGTTACATTCTCCCACAGGCATTCTCGGGTTGCCCCACCACTGCCAGTGTTCAGCTAGCATAGCCTTTGCCAGAATCTTCTAGAAAGCAAGCCTGAGGTAGAGATCTATTGCCTGGATGGTCAGAGATGCTGAACTACGTTGCAGTTAATCACTCTTTCATCTTTTTGAGAAACATGGCAGTGTTGTGCGCAGACAGCTATAAAAGGCACTGCTAAAAATCTCAAGAATTTCTGATCACAAAAGCAAACATAATTCTTTAGCCCAAATACTGTCAGTCAGACACTGAAGACATGTTTTATTGTTTGATTAAAGCTGAGATGTCAACCCCTGTAGAAAAACAAAACCTCCTACAGGTCAAACTATTTAAATCTGATTGTTATGTTGTGAGATAAGGTAAAAGCCAAGGGCAAGTCCTTTTGTTACAAGATGAGGTTAACACACGTGACAACTTCATTATCACAAATATGGTAACAGGCCTTCAAAATGTATGAGGAAAAGCATTTCAAATCTGACGCACGACTACAAGATCAGTTTAACAGCCACGTTTTACTGCACGTAGCAGTCCAGCGTTTGAGTCTCACTAAATATTCAAACAGGCACCATAATGCAGGAACACACCCACTGAACAAAAAAAGATGTTCACTGCTCTTGACTTAAGCTTTGTGTTGAGAAACTGAACTGAGAACAGCCACGGTGGTATTACAGCCAATGCTGATTGGGTTTCAAAGCCACCTTACCTAAATAATTTGACCATTTTTCCCCCAAACTGGTGTGGGTTGGTGGTATTCTCTGGAGCTGCCAGCTAAGGTTTGGCACCCAGTGGCATCCTGTGAGTACTTTATTGTAGAAAATATATGCATTTATGTACAACCACCACATTATTAGAAATATTTATTTATTAGAATCAACAGTTTCAGACTACAGGCTCATGTGTAGTTATTAATATTAGCGTTAGCTACACTTCATCCTTTATCAGTGGGCAGTACCTGACCAGCTGGCTGGTGTTTTTTGGGCTCCACACCACCCTTTCCACAGAGATGACACATGTAAAAACATGTAAAAACAAAACCTCCAGAAGAATCTAGGACCCACTACATCCAACTCAGTCAGCGCCGTGCCACGACTCCAATTGGCTCTCTGCTGTGATGAGAATGGCTGGCCATCCAATAAACGCTCGACCAGCTGTGGCCGTGTGGTCGGAACACGAATAGCAATGAGTAAGACCAGAGGGTGACAAAGGGCACATGGCAACAGATGGGCTCCAGGCTGGAACTGGACACCTGTAAACGTACAAATGAGATAGGTGTACCTAATGGATGTGTATTTCTAATAAACTGGGTGGTGGGAATATGTGTGCATGTTTGCATACACATATTATTTATTTGCTTGTTGATGTAATTTTGCAAAATGGCTAGTATTTGGTGGCATTATATGAAGTTTTTATCCTTAATGAATGTGTGTTCTAAAGTGTATCATGGCTACAGTGTATGTGCAACTTCAGCAATGCCGTCACAAACCTGCAGATTGTCTCTGTTTGCAACAAGATCAGTTGCTATGACGACATGCTAAATAATTCACGAGGAGCATGAGTGTTTTGTGCGTAAGGAATTGCACATGTGCACTCACTATACAGTGGATGCACACACACACACACACACACAAAATATTGACATCTGCAGCCTCATTGCAAAATGATATTACTGTGTTCCAGTTTGGACTGGTTTCTTACCCATGAGAAAAATGTCTTGCATCAATAGTACTGATCTTGGGTCAGCTTCCTCCTGTCTAGAATGGCCTGCATCACTATAAGTGGCAGGTGAAACTGACTCAGGAATGCTACTCTAGTTCTTGGTCTTGAAAAACAGATTTCCCTTTCTGCTCTTTTGGAAATTCATGTTCCATTAACCCTGTCCACAAACAAAGGCCATAAACCACATCTATTATGATTACTTTTTTTGGGGGGGGTATTTATTTATTTTTTCTGTGTTCATATGTGTTTGCAGAATTCCATGAATCTTCCTCCTGATAAAGTTAAACTACTCTGCCAGTATGAAAAAAAGAAGAAATGGGAGTTAGTCTGTGACCAGGTGAACACACACACCTTCGACCCCACATTTACTGTGTGTGTGTGTGTGTTATTTTTTTTGTTGTTTGTAATTATGGTTTATTGTTTAATTCATCCTTTACCCTCAATGTGGCCTAACGTTTTTAGAAAGGTGCATGTAAATAAAATATTATTATTATTATTATTATTACAAAAACACAGCTACAGGTACACAGGTACAAATATGTATACAAAAACACAGCTACAGGTACACAGCTACCCACCACATCTGCACTCAGAGTCAGTACAGCATTAATGATGGTCAGAAACTATCAGAACTTACTACAGAATACGCACTTCTGATCACCTTTGCTTCTGTTGAGCTTTTCTGGTAACCAGACAAAGGTATGGAAACACAAGGAAACTGAAGACATCTAGAAGCTGTGATTCCACTGTTTGTGCCACCAGTCACAGTCTTTAGGAGCTATTTTTATTCTTCCTCAGCACTACTGTGTAGCATATAGCAGTAGTCACTTTAGCTCTCCAAAAACCAATCAGTAGTGGTTTATGACAAGAGCTGTAAAATAACTCAGGACAAACAAAATGAATCCTGACTATCTCTGTTTTAACTTAAACATAGGTTCCATGCCCCTTTTTCACCTCTGCATGCATCAACATTAAGAGTGTTTACACCAACAGCGAGGAATAGAGAATGAGAGTCTGTTCTGTCCTAGATAATAGTGGATGTGTTCTGTTTCAATAATTGGAGTGTTTTATTCCGTACCTACCCAACCCTCCAGACTCCCACACACACTCTCTCTGCATTCACAGTCTAATCAATCTGAGAAGCCTATTGTGTGTGTGTGTGTGTGTGTGTGTGTGTGCGTGTGTGTACACACGTGTGTGCGTTTTCTCTCTTTAGGAGCGCTTTCAAGTGAAGAATCCTCCATCAGCATACCTGCAGAAACTCAAAAACTTCTTAGAACAGGGAGGTTGCAGGAAGGTGAGAAAGAGAGAGAGATGGAATATGTTCTTTAACTATATATGTAAGTGTGTGTGTGCATTTCTGCATGGGGAGGAGAGAGAGAGAGAGAGAGAGAGAGAGAGAGAGAGAGAGAGAATGTGTCATTAATGTCTGTCAATCTGTGTGTCAGTTTAAGAGGCGTGTCCAGGAGGTCACACAAGTCTTGCGAGAACTGGAAATATCCTTAAGGACCAATCACATCGGGTAAGGGAACATGTACACACTCAAGGACTTCAGGAAAACACCACCTTAAGCACTGAGGTTGAGTTTAACTGCAGCTAATCAGAATCCAGCCTAGGCCTTTGGTGTAGTCGTGGCCTTTCACTTCACAATGGAAACTAGGAGTTACCTACAAGACAGACACCATAACAAAAAACTCTGCCATTGGCCTTGACCTCCACCCACTGAGTAAGCGTGGTAACAGATCTCCGTGATAACGGTCTTGAACCGGAGACCACCTTCTGGGATGGCAGAACAGCAGGAGAAATTGCTCGCTTTAGGTTCTCAATAGACAACATGTAAGACACATTTAGTAGGAGTCAAACTGAAAGCGCTTTTTGCCTGATTTGCATTTATACTGCAAAGTGATTGTGAAAACTGAGTAAAGCTGAGTAAAAATCCTACATTCGAAACACTGTGTTTTGGAATATAGCTACTGTCTCAGAGGTACATTCACAGAATGTTGAAAAACTAGCAAAATCCTATATTTGTTACAGCAGTTACTAGACTGTCAGTAGAATTTTGTGTCACTTTGGGGATTTAAAAAAAAAAAAACATTTTTTTTACTGTGAATAATTTGTTGCAGTGCATAAAAAAATACCTGTCTATGCCTATTTCTGTTTTAGAGGTCGGCTCTAAGTGTATAGTGAGTGACAGAGACATTCAGTGTGTTCAAATCCACAGCAGATGAAAGGTTAAATTGAGTTTTTAGTATTCTGGTAGCTACTAGCACAGCCTCATTCTTATTGCAGAAAGGAACCCTATCAGAAATGCCACCATCAACCGATCCTTACACAGGAAACTATCAAAATAGTGTCCTACTGCTGAGCCTCTTCCTGTCTGTCTCTGGTCCCTCTCTAGCTGGGCTCAGGAGTTTCTGAGTGAGAAGAATAAGGGTTTGGATATTCTGGTCGACTATCTGTCTTTTGCTCAGCGGATTGTCTCGTACGTACATCACCTGCCAAGAAACAGGCAATGAACTCTGTTTAATATATAATGGTTTTGGTGTGTAAAAAAAAACAAAACAAAACAGTAATCGCAAATCAAGTTTCCACTGCACGTGTATATTTGCAGGTATGACATAGACAACATTGACAATGGGAGTTTCGAAGATAAATCAGTCGACGATCTGACCGTCAGCGCCACAAACTCTCCTACCCACAATTCCTCACGCGCCAACCGTTCCTTCACTGGACGGTCAGTTGCTTCCACCATTCTCTGTCCCTCTAGTCTTAGCAAAGCTCTACCAGGATGGTAGAAGGGTGTAATTAACGTTAAATGTACGCAGAAAAACAACCCACTCCTATACACACGGAAACCTGCAGAATCATTCACATGCTTCTTTTTTCACACTCCAATCACATCCTGATAAACATTATGTCATAAACTACAGCACCAGCATATGCTTCAAAGGTGGAGACACACACACAAACACACACACACAGCTCTCATCAGGTCAAGCTGCATTCCTGGGACAGAAAATGACAGCCCACACGCTTGTACTATATACACAGATTCCTGCGATAGAGCTTTCAGAGACAAATCCTTGTGTAACAGTTCAGGTTCATATGTCCAGCCAGAATTTTCCCTTTCTAGGACTGCAAAAATGAGGCAGATTCTGTTTGAGTATACAGTAGCACCTACATTCTTACGTTTTTACTCATTTTCATACAAAAGTCTATTATCAGTGGTCCACTTCATCCCACCCACTGTGATCGCAGCACCTGAACGGTACCAGCCCTGTGGGGGAACACAGTTTGCATGTGCGTGTGCCTCTCTGAGCGAACTTTACAGACTCTTTCCACCACAGGAAGGCCCAGAAGAACTCACGCCTGCTCAGTCAGAAAGATCATCTCCACCTGTGCATATTATGCATACGAGCCATCATGAACTATCAGGTTTTACACACACACACACACACACACACACACATACACACACACACAAATTTGAAATTGTCAAAGTTAGTCAAATACCTTTATTTAAAAAATAATTTAAAAAAAAGAAATTCATTTATGCCCTATCAGCTGAAGGGAAAGCCATTCAGTTCACAGAAAGGACTGCTTTATTCACTTCTCAGTAGGATAGAACAACAAGGGTCAGTATTCCAAAGGCACAATGACCACCTATCAAAGCAAATTGTTTAAGAAAGAAAAAACAAACATTTTACACCAAACCTATACTACAGACTATACTAAAACCCCAAATCTTCCTCCACAACATGAAAGCAAAGCCTTTGAAAAAGGTGAGGGAGACTCACACATACACGTACACACACACACACACAAGTACTCAAATGCACACGTATGTACACACAACACACACACACACAATTCTCACATTTGAAAAATATTTTCATTTTTTGTTGTTGTTGGTTGTGTGTGGCTGATTTCATTCTTGTTCATTTATCTTTCAGTATGGGTTTAACCAGGTCATGGGTCATCCACGCTGCGTGAATGAGATCACCCTAAGTCTCAACAACAAGAGTGCCAGGTAAGAGCCGCGCGTGTGTATGTGTGTGTGTGTGTGTGTGTGTGTGTGTGTGTTTGCGTTGTGTGAGGACCATTTAATGCATTTGGACTACAAACATTAGTGTTAGACCACTTCTCCTCTGTTGTTATGTATGAATAAAGTATTTTAGTCATTTGGATGATTTGTGCAGTACGTTTGCCTTGATGTTGTGTATGTCCGTAACTCATCTGTATGATGTTTTGATGTCCATGTTTGATGTGTATGTGTGTGTGTTTATGTGTGATGTAGAACTAAAGCTCTGGTGTTGGAGTTGTTGGCTGCTGTGTGCCTGGTGAGAGGGGGTCACAACATCATTCTCTCAGCTTTCAACAACTTCAAAGAGGTGGGTAAAGTCATTTTTATCTTCGTTCTAATACATTTCTTCTGTTTGCTTTACTGCCATCTCCCTCAAAACACCTCGGGCTGGAGGAATGCTCCACACGTGCTTCCAGACCAGCTGGTCCACAAGGACACGTCACACCAACATTCTTATCTCCCTTTTTATCCCTTCCTGAAAACTAAGACGTCAAAGATCAGGGCAAATGAGCAGCTGGCTGTGAATATAGGAAACATACACACATTCTTACACACTCCTACAACCCCCCCCCCCCCTCCAAGGTAGTTTTAGCCCCCAAGCTAAACCTTGCTCCCTGTGTCTCACGTACACGCAAAAGCTTTTGCCTTCAAAACGCATTTATTTAGCAAAGCTGTGGGATTGTTTGTATTGCATGCTGCTTTGGAGACCTTGGCTATGAAGGCTCTGGATGCTAAACACCAGGTTAAACACTGTTTATCATTCGTGTTTCCAAAAGGTTACTCCATTCCTCGGTAACCAGGAGAGGAGCAGAAATCTGCTACACAGACTGTAGAGAAAGGACTTGGGGGGTGTGCACTTCCTTGTGCCGAACCACAGGGTGACTTGTTTTGGAATTCAAATCATGTTACATTTCACTTCTGGTTTGAGCCCACAAATGTAAAGCATTTTTTTAAGGTTGGTAATCTGGTGCCTGTTTACCACAGTTTCTGGGAGCATAATATTTATCGTTCTGATGTAGTAACTGTGATGGAATCTGACCTACTGTTGCACCCAATTTATTAGAAACCTGTACTTACATTCGCTAGTCACTTTATTTGGTACACCTGTCTTACATGTGCACCTTCAGCCAGGATTCTACGTCTATGCTTCTCTGACTCCACCCACTCGTCCACTGTAGCTACCAAACTGGGCAAGCGATGGCCAACACTGACTTCCTCTGACGTGTGCAAAACTTTTTTTTTTAAGGCTGTTACACACACACGGCATGACAAATTAGCGAAACGCTGTCAGTAACTTCCCAATCATGCGTACGCATCCTATCAGACGACCCTGTTTAGTCAGGGTTAGGGTTTAAACGTGTTGAAAACAGTGCAGACAGAACGATATAAAGCATTTTCTTAAGCATGTCTCAGTAACAGGACCAGTGGTCTGCAGGACTTCCCACAGTCATTGTGCCTCTTACTGTATTAATAAGTTCCAGAGCTTGGTTTAGTGACTCAAGTCCATGTGCATATGTGTGTGCACACATGTGTGTGTTTGTGTGTGTGTGTGTGTGCATGTGTGTGTGTTCACATAACACAGAGTGTTGCTGGCTGTCAAATAAGCTTTTAAAGGTAACCTGACACGTGGCCCTCAGCTCAACAATGAACACAATGTATTCAAATATTTAAACACTGCTCTCTGACTGACAGTTCATGCTGAGAGATCAGAGATGTTATCATATACACGCATACACACACGCAAGCATGCGGAAATGTACGCCCACACTCGACTATCAACTCAAATTAACTCAAACGAACACCACTCTATAACACTGCCACTTCTCACTTTCACTCTATGCTGACTTTCAAGTTGAGTGAAAGAGAAAGAAATCAATTAGAAGAGTGTATAGGTGTGGGATGCTGCTGTGGATCGAGTCAGGTTCAAGCTGTGTGTGTGTGTGTGTGTGTGTGTGTGTGTCAGGGTTTCAGGTGTTGCTTGGAGGTGCCAGAATGTGGGTATTGTTTGGGCACACAGTAATGAACTGATTACTGCATTATTCAGGAGTCCATCTCACCCATTCGTGAACACACACACACACACACACACACACACACACAGAGCCAGGACATCCCCTGTACCCCTAGTTCTCTTAATTTCTGTCATTTCACTACAAGAAAATAAACAGCAAAAAGAATCCCCTGCATGCACCTCACTACACACGAGTATCCATGTTTCTGTGTATGAAAGAACACAACACTATAGGTTGTACTGCCCCCATGTGTGTGTTTATGTCCTTGATGATGTTTTGCCAGTGTCGGTGGCCAGTCAGGCTCGCCTTCCACCAAGCACGTACAACACACACACTCTCTCAAAGGTCGTCGTGAGAAGACCAGCCCTTAATTACACTCTGCCGTCACCAGAACCCTCCCTCGTCTTTGGTGAACTTTAGAGGTCCTGTCATGGACGGAGTCCCCACAGTGGCAGGAGTCCTACAGTAATGTGGGCGTTCACTCGTGAGGTAACCGTGGTTTGAGGCGTACATCAAAGTCATCTTTCCCCACCTCCCCATTCCAAACCCCACCCCCTTGTGAGTGTAGGTGAGTGGAGAGAAGGGACGCTTTGAGAAGCTGATGGACTATTTTCGGAATGGAGACAACAACATCGACTTCATGGTGAGATGCAACACAAGGATTTTTAAGATAGTGAAGATGGTGATTATCTTACATTCTGAGCCTGGATAATAAGAGAAAAAAATATTGTGCAGGAAAATGGTAATTAACACAAATGAAACCTTGACATAGAAGATTGAAATAATAACTGAAATAGATTAAAACATCAGCTGAAGAGGTACATTTGTCTGAATGATTAAAATGGAGTGCTATATCTTGTCTTCCCACTAGGTGGCATGCATGCAGTTCATCAATATTGTGGTGCATTCTGTAGAGAACATGAACTTCAGGGTTCATTTGCAGTATGAGTTCACACAGCTTGGGCTGGACGATTACCTGGAGGTAAGCCACACTATCCCACACAAACACAGAAGCAAAAAAGACTCCTTTGCTTTGAGTTGTTTATCTGTATAAATTGTGTGTGTGTGTGTGTGTGTGTATGATTAGAAGTTAAGTCTGAGTGAGAGTGAGAGACTTCAGGTGCAGATCCAGGCATATCTTGATAATGTGTTTGATGTCGGTGCCTTGCTGGAGGAGGCAGAGACCAAGACCACCTTACTGGAACACTTAGAGGAACTCCAGCAACACAATGCACATGTATGCATCCACACACACACACACACACACACACACACACACACACACACACAAACACTAAGAAGAACTTTACCAACACAACACACATGTACAAACCACAAACGTACATCAAAACCACCTCACTGCAACAGCTAGAGGAACTACAACAACACAATACACATTTGTCTTTATTTACTTATTTACATCTTTGGGTACTTGAAAAGCACTATATAAATACAACTTATTATTTGTACACATGCAAACACAAGTACTGTGTAAAAGGTACAGCATTAGATTAGATTTGTTGTTTTAGCAATGGTATAATAAGTAACCATGTGATTATTTTAGTCACCTTATTATTGATCAGAATACAGCTAGAAAACAGAAAAAACTGAAAGAAATAAGGAAAAAAAAACAGCTTCTATTGGCTACAGTGGCAAGTATTTAGTATGACCTCCCCTTACCCTTAAACAACAGCAGGTACCTGAATCTCTGGTTCATAAAGCCTGGTATAATATACCAGAAGATACCTCAGAAAACCGCCAAAAAGAGTTCAAGATGTGCTTTAGTGCCAAAAGAGGTCATACTAAATGCAAATTGTTTCCCTGTTCTGAAAATTGTGGGGTTTTTATTTTATTTTATTTTGTACAACATATTTTCGTTTCAAGGGATATTGATGGTATACTATAGGACCATTATACCACCGCTAAAACAACAAATCTAATGAAAGCCTAAGACTTTTACACAGTACAGTGTAGACATACACACACACACACACACACACACCAAAAGCACCTTATTGCAACACCTAGAGGAGCTACAGCAACACTACAAGCATGTACACATACACACATACACATACAAAAACTGCAATCACATTACTGTAATTACTTTTGTGTGTGTGTTGTAGTTGAGTAGCAGGTTGGAGGAGTGTGAGAACAAAGCAATGGGAAAAGTATCTGAACTGGAGAAACAACTCATACAGACCACCAAGGAAGTAGAACTGCTAAAGGTACAAATAAAACACACACACACACACACGTTCATCAAATTTCACCCTCCTAACTTCAAATATACAAACACTCCTCTGAATAAACTTTCCCATTCAAAATAAACACACAAACACCCAAACAGTGGTGGACTTTGTGGTTCTCACAGCATCAAACAACCCACAAATAGATCTCAAACAAACAAATGCATTTTATCTGTTCTTGTGTGTGTGTGTGTGTGTGTGTGTGTGTTTGTGTGTGTGCACAGAGGATCCTGCGAGACTCACGAGCGCAGGTTTCCGCCCTGCAGCAGAGAGATGGCGAGCACGAGGCGGCCAGGGAGATGGAGCGTCTGAGGGAGCGTGAGCACGAGCGTTCAGCTCGAGCCCTGACCACGCTGGAACAGAAGGTCCAGACACTGGTGGACCAGGGCCTCATTCGAATGGAGAGGTCCGAGTCTGGCTCTGTAAACCTCGACATCATGCCAGCCAACACTGAGAAGGCCCAGCTGCCGTGCACAGGTGGGAGAACATTTTTATACAAGGGTAGTTTTGGACTAGTGTATATTTATCATAATTTCTGAGTACATATAACTGATGGTGGTTACGGATGCTGTTTTAATGTTTATTCAAATTGCTGTCATATAAAAGAACTTAATGGGGTGTTTCATTTCATGTTTTCAGATATAGATGAGATTACAGAAGTGAACAGTCTTCCATCTGAACCCGCTGCACAGTCACAGCCCCCGCCTCCAGCCCCGCCCCCAGCCCCTCCCCCACTTCCGGGCCCC
>JAOYMR010000007.1:17764006-17779406 GCA_025802075.1 Tenebrosternarchus preto | reverse complement strand
ATTTAAAAATAAGTTTAGTAAAACGGTATAATATAATGAAATTAATAACTTTTTTTAGCTCTGAAATTGGCAACTGGTTAAATATGGTAGATTTTCATAGTAATAGAATGATCACTTTGTAAATGCTGGGGAGAGGAAAAGCGCTGTCTGTTTCTAATTTTATTTATTTATTTATTTATTTATTTTGCAGATTCTGTCAGTATATCCTCTCATTCTGAAGTATAAAAATACAAAAGATACTTATCATATGAAATACTACATTTCATAAACTCCTTTTGGCAACAAATACATTTTAATGTAAATATCACAACTGATCATAGTTAGTTAGGTGCTATTTGTAATATGTTGTTAAATAATAGTAGGATGTAGTAACATCTCTTAATATTTGTTATATGATTTTTACTTTTTTGTTTCATTAAGCGTCAGTTTATCCATAGGAACAGCAAGTATGGCAACTATAACATCTCTCCACATTAACTTCGCTTCTTCACTTTACTGGGCATTAGTGCCTGTGCACGCAGTTTAATGAATTAGTACCTGTGTACGCAGTTTAATGAACCATATGATGTTATTTCATTGTATGTACAACGATACTTACAGGCTTACAATTAGCAAACATGATTTTAATATCTGACCTTTTTATAACTTACCCTAATGTACTACACATATTGTAAGACATGCAACTTGACGTTCAGTACTCGGGGTCCACTGTGTCCATCATCCTCAAAGGCTTCTTTCACCTTCAGCAATCACCTAAGATAGGATCAGATCTTAGGGGAGGAGAGAGGAAAGGACAGTGATTGGCTAAAACTTATGCCAGTCAACATGCCAGTAAGAAAAGAGAGGGGCTGTGGTTGACCATTGAGAGGCAACAGGCCTGAAAGGAATATGGAATTTGACTGTATTTGTCTTTTGCCTAAAGAAAACCTACTTGATCAGTTAGAATGCTTCGGTCAGGGGTTACTGCACAGGAGTACAGCAAACCTGAGAAATTAAGAAATAAGAAGACCCAATATGATTTAAAAGCTAAACAACAGCTAACAACTCACTTTTAAGAATGGTGCAGTTTTAAGATTGGCCCCTCAAAATTGCTAAAACAAATGGACTGCTTTAGTAACAATTGCACCAATTCAAATGCTAGTAAAAATATTTAATTTTTATTATTCTTTCTGTTGTTACAGTTCAATATTTATATCAACAGAATGAATTCCGATGTTTAGTTTTCTGTTTAGTTTAGCTTTATGATAGCCTTTGCGGTTAGCTGTTGCCTAGCACTTTAAGAACTAAACTCAGTTTGAAGAATACGTGTTAATCTGGACCTTTTCCTTTATATAGTGTACATTGCACAGAATTTTATTATTTCGTCTACGTTTAAAAAAACTTCAGCATTATTTTCCCCGGGATGAAATGACCCAGTGAATATGTAACGCAGTACAACCTCTACAGAATTACTGGAACCCATTGTGAGCAATGTTAATGTTGGTGGTTAAATACCAAACACCCTAGCTTAATCGCTGAAGACTCGTCAGGCAAATGGAAGAGCGAGGATTTATGGTGGGTGGAGGTACAAGAAAGAGAGGTGTCACAGGTGACGGAGAAAATATTAGTTGCATTTTCCTTTAAAGATGGCCCTGATGGTCAATTACGAAACACATGTAAGAACATTCTGTAACAGAAGGCTTCATCCCAGTGCTGGAATACTTTCTAATGCCCTAGAGTTGTTTTCCATCCTAGTTCCATATACAACTGGGCCAGGCAGCACGGTGTAATGGAACAAAAATGTCTATTGGCTAGATTGCCTCAAGCCCTCGGTTAAAAGTGCCTTTTAAAGCAAACACAGCTTTCATGTATTCTATGCAATGTATTATAGTGATCACAGTGCGACAGCCTGTCTGATAAGTATTTCAGCCAGATCAGTTGTGGTTTTAACTGAAAAAACATCTCATTTTTATAGAGGTAGATGAGGTATCTTGACTCTAATCAATGTAAGTGATTACCGTACTCCACATAAGTGACAAGCTCAAATCACTATCTAAGAGTTGCAGATCCTGGCCTGCCTCAGAAAATGTCAAGAGGGTAAAATTTCTGTGGAAGCACCATCTCAAAATGGGTTCACTTGAGGTAAACACAAAGAAACATTCTCTAGAGGATTGAGGCAACCGCTTTCAGATCTTGCAAGAAAGCTGCTTCAACAATGCTTTCAACATCCTTGTGTATGTCATTTGTTAAAATATGTGAAATGTTTGATTTTTGTCTTTTTTTATATTAGTTCTATTCTGAATACATGAGCTTTATTGGTCTTTGTTATATTTGTATATTGCCTTAGTTTAACAGATGTGAAGAAAAACATTTTGTTAACTAGCTATTCAGAAGTCTAAAGCGGACTAACTTCAACGAGACCAGGTTCCAGTATGTTTAGAAGTTTACTATGGCAGAATTAAAAATCTATTTATGCAAGTGTACTTACGGAATCCTAAAAGGTAAACACACTGCACAATGTCCCAAACACCAAACCCAACCATGTATTTAAAACAAACCCTTGCAAACACAAAAAGTCAGACGCTATGTCCATCCTGACATTTAGAAGAAGCAAACCATTTGACCATTCATGAATAAAACATCTCTTTGGCCATTTAATCTCCACAGGCATCTGTGTAACTGCCACTGTGCTTTACACATCACACTGCTTTCTGAGCCAAAATGGCAGACAAGCAGAAGGGTCACCAGACAGGGAGCCTCTAAATTACCGCAAGGACCTGCTATCGAGCAGCAAGCCTAGATGAAGACGATTTGCCGGGAAGGGGCGTCACTTTCCCAGTGTGCCAAATGAACCTGACCTTTGTATGGGCACAAAAGGAGAAGCGGACTCTAATGGCCTTCTGACAGATGGGTGTCAGCGCCACACTGCTCTGGTTCAGTCCATAGTGCTCACAGCTCAATGCAGTGGTGACCAGAGTAACTGACACTGTTCCTCAGATTACCTTCATCAAGTAGGGTAATCCAGGTATTGTTTGGCCTGTGTTAATGTCGGTGTGCAGAAACCATTTAGTGTTGCCCTAGTGAGGAAAAAAGGAAACCAGATTGCAAAAATACTAGTAAAATAATGTTCCAAACACAATCAAGTACAGTTTTCACTAATTTGACAGTGGGGAAGAATGGTGTAGTAAAGTATGGTTAGTTAATTTGTTAATAAGCATAAATTCACAAAAAAATAAAAAACTGCTTTAGTAGCGTTAACAGCCTTTAGCGCACACACTATGAGCCTTAAGGTTTCTTGGGTTTTGTGTTTATGCTACAAACTACAAACATGTTTTAGTATATAAGACCTTAATGTTAATTAGAAAAACTTTGTCCAGGTAATATGGAATAATTTTTTTTCCACTCTTTTGTTATACAATATAGTGTCACTTTGGAAAATAGGACTTCACTGACAGATCATAAGGGGTGTTCTTCATCAAGAACTCATGAAGTGTTTTGGAAGGAGCTTGGGAGCTTCTAGGAGAAACTGTTTAAGCAAGAGAAAGGTTTTTACTGCCAACACTGTTCATTAAAATTCAGGCAAGGTTGTTAGTCTGACAAAAAGCATTGCTACCTGTTTTTCTGGAAGACCTGGTCAGACATGTCAGTGGTGATTTGGTGAAACTACATACACCCGTTATCACAAGCTGAAATACAGTCTTTTCGCAGGCACAAGTACGGCTTGATGGTTTCCCTTCGTGTATGACTCTCGAAAAGTACAAACATGTTCGGTGTAATTTATTATGCATTTTCAAACTGGAGGGAAAATATGGTGGCAGATTTCCTGTTGGTTTTGATTAACAGTATGTGAAAAGACCAAAAGCCATTCATGCAGGAAAGAAAATGGTTTGCTAGAGAACGCCACGTGGACTACAGCAACCATTCTCTAGTGGTTCCTGTGTAGACTGCCTGTTACTCTTCCTCACGTAGTCCTTGCACTCACTAGTAAACATGTCTCACTGACAGGTATCCATGACAACTGCATTCTGACGGCCCTATTGTCACTGGCCGAGCAGACAAGAGACTGATAGGTAGACCATTTTCTCACTGCCCTCTCGCCCTCACAACTGTGCTATTTGAATACTTTCAGGGGAAACTACATTAACAACAGTTTTCATTTTTACAAACTTAACACACCTGAGACATTTCTTTTGAGTGTCATTCAGTCTCAAACCATAAACCATTAAAATCACCATAACTTTTCTTCTTGTGCTTCCTAAACTTTAAAGTGTCAGGATCCAAGCAGAAAAGGATTTGGAACCGGTCATCGCGTGGACAATTTTGGGGAACCAGCCTTGTTCATTTTCCAAGTGTCAGTTTGTCCTTGGATCAGTTATGGTTGAGTAAAACAGCCCAGTGGAACACAGTGAGCTGGCTAAGATGTGCAGCTCTCCGCTAGCTAATAGTCTAAAGATGAGTCCTGGAAGAGGAACGGAGAAGGGAGCAAGGGGAGAGTGGTTGGCCCAAAGTTGCGCTCGCTCTCGCTCTCTCTCTCTCATATTTCTGTAAACTGGATTGGGGGAAAGGCTACTCTGCTCTGACTGTAAAGGCTGCTCTCATGGATAAGAGGGGTGCTTCCTCTTTCCCCGTTTCCCTCTCTGGAGTGCTTCTTCTTTTCATCTACCCAGAGTCCCCTGCTCTTAATCTTCATCCAACCTTGTTCTGCTATAATAAAGCTTGATGTTTTTGTGTGTGTTCTTTAGTAACCAATGTTACCTTTTGATCTTCTTGGAATTTAGTCACTTTTCATGTTGCTGTAATTGAATCTCCCTGGTACCTATGTTTCAGAGTTCCGGAGTTTTCTATTTGCAATTCTCTTTGTTTTTACACCTGGATCTTAGAAACGACTTTGAGAAAAAAAACATCTGCTGAATTGGGCCGTATGGATTTACTGGGTTTTTTTTGCATCGCTGTCAATGGTGTTTGTTTGCCTTCGGTTCTGCCTTCTTAGTGCCATGACTGTTCTGACAGGTTGGGTAAAGTCATAAAGCATATACATCCAACCATGGACCTTCTATGAGGATGCAAAGAATTTGCGTTCTAGCAAAGAAGTGAAAGCATTAGCACACTGGATTGTTGTTTTTTTTAGGCTTTTACAGTTCTTTGCCACTGACAGCGGTCTTAGAATTAGCTGCATGTCATCGATGCCAATTTAAGGCAAGCTACACTGACCCTTGAGCTCAGTCTACATGTAGCCAGGTTAGCTAGCTAGTTATGTGAATATGTTCCAAAACAAATTAACTTTTTTTTTTTTATCTCCACACATGTGAGCTGCTTACCTTTAATGTTAGAAATAGAACACTAAAAAAATAGCAACAGAAGAATCTATAACCTATGGCAGTACAGTGACAAAGCTCATAATTTGCACATTCTTGGTTCTATCACACAGTTTAGCTGAACACAAAGTATAAGTGGCTGCACATTTGAACATTTGAGAAGGAGGACAAAGCACCAAGCGCCTGGGCAGACACCAAATTTTCCATGTTTTAGTCACTATTTTCTATAAATTAGCCTTGGTATCCACTAAATGTTAGGACAAGAATGCTGTAGTGGTTATAGGACAAAACCCACATATATTTTGTCTTCACTGGTGCAACGGAGTCGTACAGGAAACCTGCAGCATGTGTTAGCTGGGCACTGGAATAGAACGATGGCACAAGGGCAGAGACCCAAAGGAGAGCCTTTAAGATATAGGAGGGAGGCAATCTGGTAACAACAGTGCGATGCCAGACAACCCTTTGGGGGTAAAAGCGCCTGTTTACAGCAGTTAAATGTCAACCCATCCCAATCGCATGTGCCGAAAAAGAGAGAGAGAGAGAGAGAGAGAGAGAGGAGGGCAATGCAAGTACACTGACACATTTTAGCAGCATGAGGAGCTCCTTTGGGCTCTGACCGCATGTTCATCGGATGCATGGAGTCCAAACGTTCTTCTGTCTTGGAAGAACGTGGAAGGAAGAAACCAAGCCATTTAATGCCATACACAGGTGTGAGAGTCACACCACCTTGGCTGCAGCCATAATTGGCGCTGGTAGATTTTTCTGACTCGAGATTGCTTGGGAACAGGGTCTACGCACAGCAGCTAACAGAACCACTAGTGCACAACTGCTACAAGGACAGCTAATAGTTACTGACATTCCTCACAGGAGACGCTCATCTGCTACTGAACCAAAAAACAACAAACAAACAAACAAAAAAAACAGTCCACAGATGTTAACCCCAGACCCACTCAGCTCGTACTGAAGCAATTTGTACTAGCTTCACGGGCGACGCTCAGGCTGCTGCAGAAACAATGGGTGTTCGGCCTGCGAGCCTTGCGGGTGATCTGCTAGCGTGGTAGTCGGCTGCAAGGCCACTAGGGCCCTAGCATCGCACGCCACACTCAGCTGCAGCTTGGGCTCGGAACGGCAGGTGTTCAGATGAGGTCCAGCGGCGGGTACAGGGTGGGGTAGGGGGTGGTGGGCGAGAATTAGGGATGGGTGCACGGGGAGGGTTTGCCGCCGTTAGAAGTGGAATACCTGCTGCTGGCCCGGCTGGAGCTTGGGGAAGTCCTCACGTTGCTTCCGGCCTTTCCGCTCCAGGCTGCTCTGCTGTAGGTGCTTCAGGCGGAACGCTGCTGACGGCTTGCCTGATCCAGGGGTGCTCACGGACTGCAGGGTGGAAAAGGCAAAGTAATAGAAGGAGGGGGGCGGAGTCAGTTTGGCAAGCGATAGCAAATATAAACAGATTTCGATCTGCACTGTCCCAAAAGAAGGAAGACGGGTGACCGGTGGGGGAAAGCAGCCAATAATTAGAGGATCTGAGGTAAGAGAGCTCTGGGAGGAGCAGAAAGGCTGACTTACTTTTAGCGCATGTGCTGAAACGCGTGCTACGACTCTCTCTCGCACGCACTTATTTTTACTGCGTGTTACGCTTGAGGAGCTCGTAGCAGCGTAATTCTACGAACAGCAGAACGTCGCGTGTTTTTTTTTTTCCACACATTCGCTAGCGCTGTCTGAACGCCTGACATTCCCACAAATGACGTCAACCCAGAAGAACAAACACGTATACCACAAACCACCTTAATAAAATTAGCAATCTAAACTCACCAGCCAACTCAATCTACTTTGCGTTAACACTAACCCATCATTTTATTAGAGATTATGAATAAAAGAATGGTATCTCTGTTGCCAGGCAGAATCTGTCAGCCACCTTGTGTGCTGACGCTTCACTCTGTGTAAGCACTCGGCTACAGGGTATGAAGAAAAGCTGACGCGATATTAAAACATGACTGGTCAGTCATGTTACATAGCTAATACATCACGAATTATCACGAATAAGGCCATCATCTCAATTATCCTAAACCACAAGCCAGCAAGCTAAAACTTCAACCTAAAGTATCTTCCAATAAAACCACTGAAAATAATCATTTCTGAACATCAGTCTCTCCACATATTTTCTTATCTAATTATGGCATTAATGGGAGAACAACGATCACTATTCGGATGCAAAAATGTGATTATTACAGTCTTCACTGTCCTTAATTTTGTGTGTACAACTGACTTATGCTAATTAGCTTTTTTTTTTTTTGCAACATGAAGGAAAAAAGATAAAAAGCAGTAACAGACAGTTCACAGTTCTGAAAGAGGAATAATTATTATTATGAAGCTGCCCTCATTACAACTGCAAGCTCATTTAATTCATCTCAGCAGAATCAACTGTCTGTTTCTCACTATAGATGAAAGAGAGATACAACAGATTAACTACAAACCCCAGAGAGATGAGGCAAGAGAATAAAGGGGGTGGGGAGTGAGGGTGAGAGTAGGGTTAAGTCTCCAGATGTGAAAACAGGACACCTGTTCTTCTGGGTTCTGAGCAGAGGAGCGAGAGGGAATGAGCGCGGAGTCCAGCAGAAGAGAGGAGGGAGGGGACGAGTTTACTGGTTACCTCTCTGTTCAGAGAGCCGTGGGCCGACACGCTCTGACTGGCACCAGAGGGTCGTGGGAAAGTACTGGGCTTGGTGACGGTGGTGGTCAACTTTGCTGGGGCTCGCTGGAAGATCTGTGCGAGCATGTGTGTGTGTGTGTGTGTGTGCATGTGTGTGTGTGTGTGAGAGAGAGAGAGAGAGAGAGGAATTGAAATAACCCAGCATTAAGATCCAATGTATGGGGATCACAGACATGATGAGTAAAAAAGATGACAATTAGCCAACAAACAAAAATATTCGATGTTATAGTAACTGAATGACTAGACAGTGCAGTCATCAAGTGCTGAAATAATGAATAATCAATAAGACCACTTCTTCACACTTGGGTGACATTTACACTGATGTGCCAAAAGTCATGGGATAGCAGTATGTAAATTGATTATGAAGTGGTATTTCCTCAGGGAACAGTTTAGGAATGCCCAAAAACTGTATAACTGAGAATGTATAACTTGAAAGATATTATCTTGTGAGTGAGGCTGAACACTAGCTAACATGCTCAGGGCAAGGCGATGTGAATTTTTCAGAGTTCGAACGGGTCTTGATAGTGGGTGCCAGACGGATGGGACATTCAATTTCCGAAGTTGTGTGAGCATTTAACATTCCTTGATCCACAGTGTTATGCTTGTATAGGGAAAACGTCATAGAAGGTAGTGGTCCACCCACAGAACTCTCCATGCAAAGAGACAAGTGACCCACATCCACAGTCAATGCCAGAGGCCCAACACATATATCATGTAGTGTTCTTTGGCTTCCATGGGATATGGGAGCAGACAACCCTAGAAATTGTACTTTAAATATGGACTGCTACTAGCTGGGCCGCCCAATGGAGGCTGAGTCTTGGTCCTCCCAAGGTTTCTTCCTAATCCTCGCCTAGGGAGTTTTTCCTTGCCCGTCACCCCTGGCTTGCTCATTAGGAACCTGGACCCATGCGTTTGTAAAGCTGCTTTGTGACATTTGTTGTAAAAAGCGTCATGTAAATAAATTTGACTTTGACAACCCACCAGAGTGCCAGAGCTAAACATCACGATACTGGACACAACACCTCACTGTCAACCTGTGTCGTAGTCTGATGAGTCACTGTACCAATTTTTTCAAACTTCATGACGCCATGGACCACAGTTGTCAATGAGGCACTGTGCAGGTTGTGGTGGTTCCATATTGGTATGGGGTGTGTGCTCATGGCATGAGTTGGGTCCACTGGTCCGCCTAAACACGTCACTGACCAGCCCGATATGTTTCACTGCTTTGCAGCGGTTTATGGACTTCATGTACTCCCATAATGACTACATATTCCATCAGGATAATACACTACGTCAACGAGCCTAAGTTGTCCAGAAATGTTTCGAGGAAGATTCTGGAAGGTTCAGATGAATGGTGTGGCCTACACGTGGAGCCAACATTATCCCAGTTGGGCATTTATGGGTTGTGGTGGAGAGGTCCATTCACATCTGAGATCCTATACCAATAAATAGGCATCTCTTCAGACTTCTTGTGGTATTGGTGCCACATCGAGTAACTGCACTTCCCTGATCTAGAAGGTTCCTACATGATACCAGCTCCTGTCCTCTTGACTTGTAGCACATCAGTATAATGTATATCAAATATATTTTCCACATTCAACCTAATACATATTTTACCTCCAGTTCCGCCATAATCTTCTCCTCCTCATTCTCGTCCTCCTTCATTCCAGAGGCAGCAATGACTGGTGGGGTGGAGGAGGGGCGGGGCCCGTCCGAGGTCGAAGGTCGTCTGAGTTTGACTGCAGATGCCTGAGTTGGTGCATCCGATTCCTCACCATTTTCACTCTTCTCCGGTTTCTGCAGGAAAAGTGCAGATGTGTGTGAAAGTGAAGGTGAGTGCGTGTGTGTGTGCGTGTGTGTGTGTGTGTGTGTGTGTGTGTGTGTGTGTGTGTGTGTGTAAAACCAGCTTGTGTTTGTTCAATAAGGGCAAGTCTTCTCATTGCTACGTCACAGCTGAATATAACCTCAGTGTTCTGGATGTAGTCATTGTTTATGCATACTCTACAAATGTCTACGAAAGCATGAAGCGAGTGAAAACTGAAATGTTTTGCAAACTAAAATCTTGATATACAGACATACACAAACTTACACACACACACACAAGGACTTTTATCTGAAATCCTGTTTTTATATATATATATAAAATACATCCAAAGTGGTTTCACAGTTGACAGCTGTTAAAGAAACTCCATCCAAAACATATTGTTTGTTCAGAAACCTCTATATTTAAATATTCATGTATTTGGCGAATAGTTTAGAAAACAAACTTCTAATGCAAAACTCAAATACAGCATCATGAATGTGTTGCTCACTTTCGTATTCTTGCTAATGATGACAACCTCTCCACTGCTGTTGGTCGTGAGCCCATGGCCTGATGGGAAACTGCGCCGTGGGGGTGGTGGGGGCGGAGATTTTGATGGTTTTTCTGTTCGATACCGTGCAACTGTCAACTCCCCTGTCATCAGTCCATCAATAACACACACACAGACAAATACACACTAACATGTATGTGCACCTGGGAAGGCAGAATTACATTCTTTTGCTGCACACAGCGCAGCACATAATGGCCAGAAATCAATACCACACTTATTGTGAAAGAAGCAATTCCAAGCAGTCACAATTAGCACTAAAGTGTTAAACAAGCAATCGCCCTGTGTGGTTTTTTTTTTTTTATTTTTTTTTTTTTTACAAAAATTCAAAGACCTTCAGAAACATGTAACACTATCTAGTAGCTAATATATTAGAACAAGCGTCACTCTCTTATAACTAACATGCTAACATACAGTAACATGTAACACCTTATAATACCTAACATTCTAATATAGAGAAACATGTAACATCCTTTAACTATTACATTATTAGGCTAAATTACTTCTACTATGCTTCATTACTGCCGTGGCCCTGTCTGTATCTCTAGAGCAGTCTTACCCGATTCTCTCGGTGGGACACTTTCCTTGCTACCCAGCTTGGGTGAAGTTTTTACAGGGTGATGTTCGGGTGTAGAACTGGGCGTGGAGGAAGCCGAAGCTGGTTTGGGGAGGGAGGAGAGCTGTGGTTTTGGGGGCACAGCAGGTTTGTTGATCTGTTTGGCAGCGAAGTCGAGGTCTGGTATGGCCTTCATGAGCTCTGCCTGCGTCTCTTCCAAGAGCCGGTTGATGTCCTGGGTGCTGAACTGTGTTAAACTCGCTCGCTTCTCCTCCCAGTCGCGTTCTGCTGCCTGCATACATGTGCACACATGCATACACACACACACACACACACACACACACACACACACCAAATAATGCCAATGTTTAGGTCAAACTCACCGACTCAGGAGAAGCATTTCCAGAACTAGTAGCAAGAGGTCTGGGGTGTGAATTCCAACTAAAGTGACACTTACCAGACGTACTTCCACGGACACTCCTTTGTCCAGCTCTCTCCGTGCCAGCGGCTCATCCAGCCCGCGGTTCTTGGCCATGCCCGCCAAGGTACCATCCTGCAATGCTGTGCTGCTGTCCACTGCGCCTGCACTTGCTAGCCAACTCCCCAGAGTGGTAGTGCCCGTTAAAGCAGTAGCACCACCCAGACTTGAACCCAGACTGCTACTAAGGGCACTGGACAGGCTAGCAGTGGACCCTGGAATGAATGAATGAATGAATGAATGTCGGCTACCCTACCCGCTCCATCTCCTGCCTTTCCTTTTTCTCCGTTCATCCTGACAGAGTGAAAGCGGTGACAGCACAGGTTTTGATTGTCTCTCAAGCCTGGCGTTTCACTACACTCACTTCTCTTCACTTTTCTATCATTTCTTTTGAATACCACATAGGCACTGTCTCTTTTCCTACAAAGCTTCATGTCTTTGTCATATATTGACCCCTCGTCCTTCAGGCAACGTCACAGACGAGCTGGATGTTCTTCTCAGTCTCTTCCATTGACGATACTTCTTTTATTCTCCCTGGTGACTTCAACATACCAGTTGTGGTCATCTCACTGAAGATGGTACATCACATCAAGCTGTAGTCTTCTTGCCTTCATCCACTACTCCTTATGACCTCGTCTCCATCAGTCTTTTTTTCCTTATTCTCCTGCTCTTAGTCTGCCATCATGTTCCTCTCCCCTCTCTATAGATGATGTGCCTTTCGAAACCCAGCAATCCAACGACCTACATGTTCAATTCCAGCCAATCAATGTCCAAGAGCCTACTTCCTGCCATAAAAATCTCTCTATTATCAAGTTGTGTACCAGCTGCCTGTAAAGGAATGTCTCTCTCCAGTTAGACTATCTGGAGGCTGAACTGACCCCAGTCCAACTGGTGTCTAACTATCTTCGAGCTTTAAGCATACTCAGATCCCCCCCCCCCCCCCTTCTTGTCTGACAGTCAGACTGACTCAAGCCCAACCATCATCTAAACATCTTATCTGTGGAAGCCATTTCTTGGAATTTCTCACCTCATCCTTAAGACTTGTTGATTCTACCTTAGACCAATCATTTTAACCCACTCCATCACTCTCCTCTTCCACATCATCCAGAGTGGTACCATACTGAAGAAATCCACACTAGACAAGTCTGACATCAACAACTACTGACAACTACTACGTTTGCATCCTTTGTCTCAAAGATTCTTGAGTAGGCAAATCTATAACCAGTCATCTCTCTTGCTCACCAAGAACCAACTCCGCGACCATAATCATTCCGGCTTCAAACCAGCACATGATGGCAGACAAAGAGCAGGAGGATAAGGATTGGTGGAGGGAAAAAAGGAGACAGGTTGAGGTCATAAGGAGAGAGGATTGGACGACAGCAAGATGACTATAGCTTGATGAGACCAAAACTACCAAAACTGCCTTACCTGCAGTGACAGAGAAGCTCTGATCAGACAAACTTTCATCTGACCTAATCTTCTAGCCCTCTCTGCTGCTTCTGTCATGGTGATTCACAATCTGCTCCCATGGATCCTCCCATTTCATCTCCTCCCGTGGATCCTCATACCATTGCTCTGCTGATGATACCAAGCTATTTATTCTTTTCACCTTCTGACATGCAGGTTTCTAACCACATCTTGGCATGTTTGACTGATGTTTCATCATGGATTGCAGCCCAGAAGTTGAAACTAAACTCCAGTAAGACTGAGCTGCTACAAATCCCCAGAGCAACTGTTCTTCGTAGAGATCTTGCCATTTCTCTGGAGTACTCTTTGAATACTCCATCCGAGAATATAAGAAACCTTGGTGTAATTGTGGATGACCAGCTGTCATTCTCAAATCATGGTATAAACTTTACTCATTCATGCAGGTTTCTCCTCTTCAACATTCAGAGAATTTGACCTTTTTTCTCTCCTGGGAGGCCAGTCAGGTGCTTGTTCAGTCTCATGTTATCTCCAGGCATCAGTACTGCAGCTCTCTCCTGACAGGTCTAGCTGTGTGTACCATCAGTTCCTTACAATACTTCTAAATTTTCCCATGTCACTCAAATAATCTGTTCACTTCACTGGCTTCCTGTAGAAGCTCATATTAGGTTTAAAATTCTGCTTCTTAAACCTTGAGTGCTTCAAACTTCAAGTATGGCCTACCTTGCCCCCCCCCCCCAAATCTTTCAAGATTCATGCAAAACAGGCATCAAGACTCTTAGCACCAAGTGAAAAAGCAACTTAATTAAACCTAAAAAGGGCATCTAATCAGGAATTTATAAGAGTCTTGTTTAGTATCTGCTTTAAATTGTAATTTTGTTACATTGTATTGCACATCTTATTCCAGATTTCTGGACTGACACTTGATACTGGAAGTGTTGGTCAAAGATTCTAACTTAATTGTGCTAGCTTAGGACACTGAGTTGACAACTAAGGCATTTTTGTAAATATCTCTGAATAAGACCATCTTCCATAAATGTAAACGTAGTTTAAATATCCATCTATTTAAGGTAAAGTAACTGGACTGTAGCCAGTTTGGTACCTATGCTGGAAGCGCTGGTGAGACTGGAGCCACTGCCCAGGTTGGCACCAGGCACCAGGCTAGCCGAGAAAGCGGCAGTGCCTGAGAGGCCAGGTGTAAGTTCAGGCAGGTTGATCAGAGACGGACTGGTGAGGATGTCCAGGTCACAGCCCTTCACGAAGTCAGTGTCACTGGACACCGTGCTGCCAAAGTCTTCCGCCGTCTTCCACATGCGTTCGGATATCTGCCTGTTTGGGCACACATGTGCAAATACACATGTATACTTTTGGTTTCTTTTTAACATGGTGAACTGTTATTGTAAGTGACTTTCAGTCATGATTCAATATGCATTAGCATGCAGATATATATGTTACCTTTGCTATAGTGAAAGTATATCTGTGATGCTTCTGTATGTGTTACTTCTTCAGCAGTGTGTGTATCAGCGATGTTTGTGTGTGTGTGTGTGTGTGTTACCTTCTCAGCAGTGCAAGCGTATCAGTGACATTTCTACAACGTTTTAGTAGCGCTTCCAGTCTGAGAGGCTCCTCCTTCAGGAACTTCACTGCCTCCACCTCCACCCGCAACACCACCCTCATCTTACTCTGCAGTGTTGGGAACTGATCTATACACACACTCACACACAGCACGAACACCCATGGGGATAAAATGTTAGAGAGGGAGAGCAACAACATTTTTAGCTTTTGTCGATGGACAGTTAGAAGATTAATCTGTAATCTTATTAATGTGCTTAATCTGTTTTGTGTTCTGCTTGACTACGTTCATTTCTCTGTTTTCTTACTGGTTCATCTGTATATATGTTCTGTTATGTCACTCACTCTTGAGCTCTGTGAGAGTCTCCCCAAGTCTCCTGAGCTCTTGACTTTTCTGTTCTACTTCCTGTTCTGTTACTAAGCGATGATTTAGCCCTGCCCCAGTCTTCATTTCCTCCACTGAACGCTCCAGATCACTATAAACATGGCAACACAGACACACACAGTGATGGTGCACTCAGTAAACCTATCAGAAACACCAATCAGAAATGTGTTTTGCTAGACGTTAACATACCGTAGTTGTTGTATAATCAATTCCTCTTCATTAAGATAACGTAGTCTCTCCTCCTCCACTAGTAGGCGCTGGCGTTGCAGAGGGTCCTCTTGTGTACGAGATGCTTCAATCAGACAAAGGCCCAGATCTGCCTCTGTTTGTCTGAGTAGTGCATGCACCGAGTCCTGATTCTGCAACTGCTCTCACACATACATGCACGCACAAACACAAGCACACACACACACATTATTCACAGAAGTTCTAAATCATAAAAACACTTGTTGTAATTCTTTCTCTCTCTCTGTCCACATGCACAGGTACAGTTGTGTTCAAAATTTACATACCCCAGCAGAATTTTTGCTTTCTTGGCCTTTTTTCAGAGAATATGAATGATAACACAAACTTTTTTTCCACTCATGGTTAGTGGTTGGGTGAAGCCATTTATT
>JAOYMR010000007.1:17715936-17732166 GCA_025802075.1 Tenebrosternarchus preto | reverse complement strand
AACACATGCTGGTGCAGGGCTTCAGCTTCGCATGGCACAGCCAACCCTCATCTGATATTCAGGCAACCCCTACCCCCTTCTTTTTAAAGGTACAGTACCCAAATTCCTCACAGCCAGAAGAAGGAACATGGACCAAACCAATCGCTACAAAAAATCTAGGGGTGGCAGATGAGAAAATAACAGATCAGATGGAACGGCAGGGCATGTATGGAAAGAGGCTCTTGAACACGAGGAACAGCATCCTCATCAAGTGTACTGGAGGAAATGAACTAAGTGTATAATTTCAGATTATATTTCAGTTTAGGATTCATATATATTTAAAGATTTACAGTTTGATTTTCATAAACTGTTTTTGTTTAAATGGGTCTGGGTCTCTTGCACTGTAAGCTACTTGCGTCTCTACATTGTGTACTAATATAGTTATAGCCTGACATTTAACATAGGAAACAAACAGAAACAGGTCAACTGAACATACACTGCACAAGAAACTCAATCAGCACAGAGAGTCATGAATTACCCAGGGGTTTGTGCTCTGAGACCCAGCTGATATAACACCTGGAAAGCAGAGTAATAAATGACTAAATACGATTCAATAATGAAAAGCGTATATTGCGTAGTATACAGTAAAACTGTTTATATCTGTGTGTAGACCTGCAGGACACAATGTAATAACACATTTGGCTGTGTGAATGCACAGGCCTGACCTACAGCCAGAGGGACACACCTTCCCAACTGGTAAGAGAAAGAAAGAGAATTTGTGTGTGAGAGAGAGAGAGTGAGAGTGCGTGTGTGAGAGTGAGAGTGTGTGTAAGTGTCAGAGGTGTCCTGGGAATAGACCAAATAAACGTCCATTCAGGTATAGATTTTTCTCAAGAGTTTCCTCAGCATTAATCGATTATAAACAATATAAAGGAAACGTACACGTTTTTTATATGTGGCAATAACAACATAGCTGTGTGTGTGTGAGAAAAAGTGACAATATGTGTGGCTTGGTCTTTAATAAATGATATATCATAAATATGTAATGAGTAGGACAGACAAGTTCAGTATATCGGGTAAAAGCTGGGCTACGGAACGCTGTTCAGGACAAAATACCATTCACAACTAAGCCAACACTCATTGGTTATTAGTAAACTCCACAAGGAAAAATCTATGATGATCACATAGAATTTATCATTAATGGTTACTTCAGTTTCTTACGCATCTTCCATTGTGTAATCTGTTATGTCTGGTTAAATACCAGCACATATTATGGCTTAGGTCATTTTAGCATTCTCATCATTTTACATCTACTGTATACATCAAAATGATGACACCTATAAAAAACCCATTACAATAATGTGACATTTTTAATATATGCATTAATAATGCAATCATGCATTATGCACATTAACCAGATTACTTCAATCTCCATTTTATTGAATAACCATTTTTTCATGCAAATTATTTGAAAAAAACCTAGATTGATGACCTACCGAATTATTACCATGACTGTCTCCATAGCAACAAGTTAACATCAATAAAATTAAGACCCTTCTTTTTTTTCCCTGGCCATGTGTTCTTTCTCTTTTTTAGACAACAGAAGCAGTCTCTATATTTGAAGTAAGCACAAGCATTGGAAAACAAATGTATAGAATGCTTAAACTTTAAATACATTATACATAAAAAAATGTATTGCTGGTTTCTATACTTTAAATGCATCAAGCTTGCAACTCACCAACGTGCCAAAGCTTTTGTGTTTGGTTTCTGCCTTTGGAATCAGTGCAAACCAGCATGAGACTGAATCAACAGTGACACGAACAATGGAAAAGGACACAAACCAGAAAAATGTACTCCAGCCGATCCAAACATTTCAATCCATTTAATCCGAATCCGTGTTGTGTGGTCTGCAGCATGGGTCAACTGAAGAGAGCTTCTTTTTTGTATATAACCATGGGCAAAAAAACCAAAACAAAACAAACAAACAACAAACAAAAGAAACAAAACCAACAACCAAAAAAAAATGTCTAGACAGCAATCAGTGAAATAACTGACCTCCATATTCTAGTACTGAACCTGATCAACCCTAACCCTCCATATTCTAGTACTGAACCTGATCAACCCTAACCCTCCATATTCTAGTACTGAACCTGATCAACCCTAACCCTACATTTCTATCCAACTGAGTGTGCATTTCATTTGATAATAACAAAACTGATCACATAAGAACTCAACTCGAGAACAGGCTTAGCACACAGTGGAAGATTATGAGTTTGTTGTCTCCAGGCAAGTACTGGAGTACCCAGAAATACATTTCCTTACAGTCCTAGTGGTACATATACATGTAGCAAAATATCCATATACTGTACGAAAGATTACACACCAGTGTTTATTCAACACATCAGAGAAAATAAACCTGCCTGCAGATTAAAACAAAAAACAACTTTTCTTTAAAAATTGCATTCAAATGTAAACATGTAATGGGGCCTGCAATTAGACAACACATCTTTCATAAATATTCATTTCAAATATTCATTTCAAATATTCAACACTGTGCAAAATTCTTCATATAACATGTGCAATGTGATTTCTCTTACTTCCCAATAAATTCAGTCGCCTGCACAACTAAATAAATGTGTAGTTAGCATATGCGCGAGGCAACCACCACCTAGTGGTTGAAGAGGGAACAGCATGAACAGAAATTTAATTTGCAAATAGAAAACAATCATTTGAATAGGTGTGGGGAGTGAAACAAAACGCATGTCTGTAGAAAAAAGTATCCAGTAAAGTACCAATTACAGTCATGTAAACATAAAATGACAAGACTTCTTTTAAACATCATAAACATTATACACTCTCCTCTGACTTCAATGGAAGCACCTGACTGTACAATCTCCAATGACTGGCCATTTTATTCGATAGATCTTAACTCGTAAGTGAATTTTGGATGTGTACAATTACTGGCTGTAGCCCATCTGATGTCAAGCTTAACTGGTTAACCACTCTCTGGTTAGTTTTTTAGTACCGGTTTGTTGATGATGGGACATTATTTGGGTGGCAGACCTTGTATTTTCCGATATGGTGGTGAGTACGAAGATCAGACACAGAACCAGTGTGGGACTCACTACACGCCGGCATCGCTGCTCGGTCAGGATCACCGAAATCTTGGTGACCGCAAAATTTCCAGGCAATCGCAATAATGTAGCCAAAAACTGACCTTTAACGAGGAATTGGATGCTTGGCTAATTCAAACTGAGCTGACGAACAGGTGGATTCCAACTATAAGCCTATAAAATTATTCTAGTAGAGGAGCTGGTGAAATATAGAGTGGTCCAGGTTTTTTGGTAAGTTTGGTAAACCTTCATGGAGTTTACCAAGGGTACAGGTTTGGAGGTCAAAGGGGAAAGGTCAGGAATCAGAGAGCGATGCGTATGCAGTGGTATTTGAGGCACACAGGAAGGATGCCCTTGTTAATCTGGTGAAACTCCACCAGCTGCAGAAGATCGATAAAGAGAGTAACGCCATCATCCATCGTGTAGTACATCCTCTCACTTTCTTCACACTGTGGGGGTGATGGAGGTCAGGGGAGGGGAGATAGAGGTGGTCACAGACAGTAATGCTAACTGCACTTCTTAACATTTTTCTTTTTTAGTCCGTGAATGAGGTATTTGTATAATTATTAAAATCCTTAAAAGGCCTTAAAAGATTATATGGGAGATCAGTCTCTGAGATTAGCATTTACATTTTACAAAGAGGGGCCCAACTTGGCAGAGGTTGAGTTTGAATCAGCAACCTTCTGATTACTAGTCAAGTGCCTTAACCAGTGAGCTACCACTGCCCAGGACTGCATCTACACTTTGGAGCAGCCTAAGTCACTAGAAGCCTGTCCCCCATCATAAGCAAGGTAAAGCAGACACCCAGAAGGAAACAAGGCAATGAGCATTATGTTAATACTGAACGCAGGTGATTAAGAAGACAGTGGATTTGGGGGACAAGAGCTGTTATGTGCAAGAACTCACCAGGCTTCTTATGTACTGCAGATTTCAGAGGGTTTTAAGCCATAAAAGGAAGTCATGGTGATCGAGTCCAGTCAGTCACAGCAAAAGGACAGGAGAGGAGAGATCATTTAGTTCATAGAGAGTTTCACTACTGCCTATGGTTTGGGAGCCAGATTGAAAAATGATTATTTAGGAAAGCCTGTAACCATTAGCAAGGAAGGGGAGATCAGAACAAGCTGGTTATTTTCCAATAATGGCAGATTTTCTTAAGGATACTGGTAAAAGCAACAGTTTCACTGGAAACAAGCAATATATTTGTTAGAGGTGAGGGTGAGAAATTTTTTAAGAAGTGGACTAAGGACAAAACAACAGAAGATGCTGGAGCAGCTCTGTAGATTTAGAGATTCAGGGATAGAAACTTGCTGAATGAGAATCAAAGCTGTCAAGATCCAAGGAAGAAATTAGGTGAAGGAATGTTGAGAAATTGGAGTAGTTTGGCAAAATAGGTTTTTCCCAGTTACACCAATAAAGCATATTTAGCATTAATATAAATCTGAGAAAGAGAGAGAAGGAGAGAGAGGAGAGGAAAGGCTCGCTTTAAGTTAAAAGAGAATATTAAAAGATGCCTCCTAATACAGGGGCCATCAAAAGCTGAGAAATATAAAGGTCACGAGCCATTGAAATGCCTATTTTTTAAGACACAAAAGGAGACCTGAATGTTCAGGAATGCACATCATACACACCACAGCCAGCAGGTGTGGGGTACTGGGAGATGTAGCCCTCAAAGAGGTGTTGCCCTCAGGCATAAAGGAAAGGTCTCTTTTTAATTTCAGTATGTTTTTGCCATCACTCAAACATACACACACACACACACACACACACACACACACACACACACACACAGTACTCACAGGGATGATGAGGTAATGTTTGGTCTTAAGTTTATGACACAGAGACAATACAAAACACTGAGCATGTTGCTGGCTGTCTCGAATCAGAAACATCCTGCAGAGGCAGAGAGAGAGAGAGAGAGGATTTGTAAGCTCAATACGTTCTCTGATGTCCTGAAGTAGAGGTCAAAAGGTCATGTCCAACAGAGGTCAAAAGGTCATCCTCACCCATCCACCTGACCCTGCTCTTCCAACAGTCTCTGAGCTTCTGATCGAGACACGCCACCATGGAACCAGGACTGAGTCTGGTGCACAGCTATGTGCGTTAGCACACACACACACACACACACACACACACACACACACACACGCACACACAGCAAATCACATACCTATATTCCCATGACCCTGCAATTCCTGACACTAGTTCATTTCTAATTTACTTTAAGTCCCAAATGCAGTACTGTTATGTGATTGGTTAACAAGACTCACCAGCAGGTCGCGACCCCTGGCCACTGTTTGGTAAACTGTAACGTAGTGCCTCTCTCTTCTGAAATGCACACACAAAACACAGATCCACACACAAATGACTCTTTAATGAAATTACATAAAGCTGTGTACCCACCTGCAAAAACTCATATAGAGTATAGAAGGCATGACAGTTCTTTCAATCAGCGATAATCTAATCTGTATTGTGGCCCAAGAGCCTCTGCCAAGGGCAAGATTGGACAGATGCCACTTCACATACGAGAGAATTACTGCGAGGTTCAGTGTGTTTGACATAACTAATTGCTACAACTGACAAGACATGACTAACTGCCATAATACCCAATAGTACAGTCTCAAAGAACTTAGTGGGCTGATCACTCAGTCCCTCAAACACAGATGCGCACACATACACACACACACACACACACACACACACACACACACACACACACACACACACTCACGCGTTTGAAAAACTGCAAGATATGGATGTAGGTTCAGTTATTTTAAGATGCAGAAATGAACGGTTCAATGAAAAACCCCCAATAAAAAAAGTAATAACTACAAATAAGCTGCCACAAACACACCCACAAACACATGCACGTCCCCACAAACACACACACAAACACATGCACGTGCCCACAAACACACCCACAAACACATGCACGTCCCCACAAACACACACACAAACACATGCACGTCCCCACAAACACACCCACAAACACATGCACGTCCCCACAAACACACCCACAAACACATGCACGTCCCCACATACACACACACAAACACATGCACGTCCCCACATACACACACACAAACACATGCACGTCCCCACAAACACACACACAAACACATGCACGTCCCCACAAACACACACACAAACACATGCACGTCCCCACATACACACCCTCCAGTTGTATGCCTCCTCCTGTTCAGCGTTCTGAGCCTCTCGAGGGTTCATGATCACTCTTCCACTCTTCCCTGAGAAGTCCATCGCTACCAGCGATGCCTCGCCCTGAAGACGACGAAGAAAAAAAAAGAGACAGGGCTTTAAAAGGGCTGAATCGACCACTGAAAGAACAGCATGGAAACGGAGGAAGTGACAAAGCTGTTCAAATAACCAGATCTACAGAGAATATATGCTAGCGGGGGTGTGAAGTTGCACAGCCTCTGTGTGTGTGTGTGTGTTTGCGTGTTTCTCACTCTGTGTGATAAAGTGCTTGCAAAATGCTTTGGGAAATCTTGCACCTTGGTGTTTTGTGGTGTCATTTTGGATTTAAAGAGCTTTGGGGCAATGTGACTGTTGCGAGAGTATGTACGCTTCGTTGGGGGTGCACGTGAGTGTGTACGTGTGTGTGTGCTTGTGCACACTTGGACTGTGACCTACTGTGCTGCCAGGATGCATTCTGTGAGTAGCTGACAACACACCTTTCTAAGTCACTCTGGATAAGAGCGTCTGGTAAACGGCATGAACGGAAAATGTGTGGGTGTGCGTGTGTGTGTGTGTGCGCGAGTGTGTGCGTGTGAGTGCGTGCGTGTGTGTGGGTGTGTGTGGATGGATGTATGCGTGTGTGTGCATACCTTGGTGTCTTTTTGTAGTGGGATCTCTAGTGTGGGACTGGTCTGCGCTAACAGGAAATTACAGTGAAGTTGCTTGCCATACTAAAACACACACACACACACACAAAGAATAAATTACTTGAACCTATACATGGTGAATGGATATAGCTTTCCTTTATGTATGTACCCATATGTGAGAGGCAGTTTTTTTGTACCTTAAACAGTCTAAAGGCTGTAATCCAACAGGTTTTAAACTCTTCGTTTTCTGCACACAACAGTTTGAGATCCTGAGAACAAAGTCTTTGTCCCCGAGGCTGAAACAACAGGGCACATAACGGGTTAATTAGTGTTTTTATTATTATTGAAATAAGCAGAAATATAACTACAATTATTATTCCCTTATTCAGGCATACAAAACCCACTAAACAACAAATCACACAGAGACATGAGCAGACACACACATCTGACGTTGTTTGATACTGGTGTTACTGGTGATTCTGGTGATGCTGGTGATGCTGGTTAAAGCTACTCAGCTTTGATGCTTATGGGAAGTACCTTGATGCAGAAGGTGTGTATTTTAGGCGAGCCATATAGTTTTCGGCTGTTACACACTGTGTACACGCAGAGATCCTCTAGGTCAGATACACACTGAAGGTGCCGAGGCTCCTACACACACACACACACACACACACACACACACACACACACAAAACTCAGTTTTCATGAATTTATTTAACCTGGCACACTGTCTTATAGAGACAGACCTTAAATAGTAAATAAAACAGTAATTTAAGGTCGTAATCAATCAATGTATGAGTTTTTGCACCTTTGATGAACCCTTGGTGGAACAATAAAGTCCAGATCGTCGCAAAATAAAATAAAGTTTCTTCCAGGACTTCTTGCCAGCTTCTCTTACATGCAGATATCCCTGAATTTCTGGACATGATCCACATTTCAGCATACTCTGTACGCAAACACACACGTAAATCGACACATGCATGCACACATGAATACGCGTGTGCACACACAAATATACACGCACGTACCAAGATGGACAAAAAGGCCAAACATGTATTATGTAAGACATCTTGTTTTCCTCTGTTTTTTCCAAATACCAACCTGGACAAGTTGTGATGAGTTCATTCCTGTCTTGACATCTGTGGTCTCAGAAATCATGTTCTCTGGGAAATATTGCTGCACAGAAACAAGGCATCGTATAGTTTGAGTTAATTGATACTTTCTGTTCGTCTGTGAGTAAGAGGGCTTGTGACAAAACCTTTAACCCCTTTTCACAATAAATTATCATTACTCTTTATTTCATTACTACAAATGATGTCTTTGTTGAAAATAAGGCTGCGGAATATGGACAAAATACTACATTGTCGTTGTATTGTAATTAAATAGATATGCCAAAAGTATTCATATTGGCTGAAGTATATGAATGCTGGAACTCATTAAAACATCTACAGAACACTTCTATGGCATGTGGTTATTATCCTCACAGTACATTATAAAATAGGCATACATTGTGATGCTACAAAATTACAATAACAATTAACAAATGATATTTTGTGTAGCTCTATAAGAGCATTTGTGGGTTTTCCCTGGGTAGGTTGACAGGACTGAAATGGCAGAATATCTGGCTGTATAGTGAGGTGACAAGTTTTCAAGCGTATCCAGAATATGCTTAGGGACATCAGAGGGACACACATAACACAGAACTTGACTATAAACATGAATGATGTGGATTCATATTTATTTAAACTCTTCTTGGTCTAATTTGTAGGACAGTACTGAGATCAACAGGAAATGTTCCTCTTAATCTTTGTTTTTAAATGGCACAGAAGCAAATTATGCAGTATTACATAAACAAATGTCCATTTAGTAAAAAACAAACAAACAAAATAACAATGAGATAAACATCCTCTGTTCATACCTCTGGTTTCCTGAAGAACTCATACTTGGCATAATTTTTGCGAAAGAGCAGTTTGGTGTCACCATCTTGTGGCCAGGAGGACTGCACCTGTAACAGCACTTCATGGTCCTCCAGACAACGCTCTTAAACACAAAAATAAACCATGTGCACGCACGCATGCACGCACACACACACACACACACACACATTGGTGGAATGGTTCATCACACACAATTTAAGAAAAAGGGACAAAGCAAACTTTAAACTTTCAGATACATTTTGATTTCATCTAATCACAGATTTAAACCAGTATGGAATAGACTAAAGCAGAAGAAAACAGTTCAAGCTAGTTTTACCCAGTCCTAGTGAGGAGTGCTGTTCAATTAGGGCCCAACTCTTTTGGTCTGCACAGTGGGCCGCTTGGACAAGAGTACGACACACATCACGCACCGTCGTCCCCGACGATACCAGCACTGAGCGACTGTGCGTGTCCTCATCATACACTCTCACCACCTACACACATACACACACACACACAGCCAAGAAGAGCAGCCAAGAATCAGTCAACACGTCCTTTAGAGACACTTTACATGAGTCACACAAGACATGGAATTTCTGTCTAACCCTTGTCATATTGAAAGTCTTCCTTTCTCTGTTTTTAGCACAAATAACCTTGTCCTTCAATGAAATGATTTTTTTGTTTGTTTTTTTACATGTCCATCAACTGCCTTAAAATGTCAATAAACACAAATTTTAAAGGTCAATGTGAAAACATTTTAAATACTCCATTACATCACCCTTTGTAACTGTGTGTAGGGTGGTAGTGTGGATCTGCTTTCCTGTATTTCTGCAAATTATAGTAAGGAAGTGTTACACAGATAATCTGTTTGTTAGTTTTCAGTGAATTAGAAAAACACGTAGTGGTGGGGGTAAATCTCCTCAAACACGTAGTGGTGGGGGTAAATCTCCTCAAGAACGTGGGGGTGGGGGTAAATCTCCTCAAACACGTAGTGGTGGGGGTAAATCTCCTCAAACCAGATGAACCAGTACATCTGAGCTGTCAGCCCCTGTCATGCTTGTGAAAACATGCAAACACACGTTAATCAATGTCAAGAAACACTTAGAGTACTTAGGGATTCACCTTTTCTAACAGATTCACTCCCTGCTAGCTTATAAAATAGGTAATAGTAGTTTCACCACCCTTATGATGCTTTTAAGAATAGCGACATTTCTCAAATGCCATCCTCGAATTTCAAACCAAAATAACTAAACACAAAAGAACCATATATTGGACAAAGATAATGCTGCTGGTTGTGGCATGTCATTACTTCACAGAGCTGCTCCTGTCAATCTAGGGTTAGAGTTAAGGAATCCTAGAAATATTCTCTAATAATGTAACTCGGTTCCTCGCTAACATCACTGTACATGTTGAATGTACATTAAAATAATAACACTGTGGAGCTTCTGGGAAACCTGGAGCTACACATAAACTAAGTGACATGGTAACTGTAGCTCTGAGACCAGTAGCTGCAGCTGTTTGTGACTTAGTCTCTGAGCTACAGCTGTTTGTGACTTAGCCTCTGAGCTACAGCTGTTTGTGACTTAGCCTCTGAGCTACAGCTGTTTGTGACTTAGCCTCTGAGCTACAGTTGCGTGTGACTGCGTCTGAGCAACTGTCATGCATGGCGAACATCGTATTCATATTTAATGTCTTTCCGGGTGTGTTCCTGTGTGTATGTAGAAAAGAGACAGCGAAAAACAATCTCCCCGGCTGTGTGTCGTAATGTCTTCAGAACAGTTTGTTTTGACGAAAGGCTGGCCTGGCACCATATCCTGTAGTGACTACGGAGGACTTTTATTGCCATGGGCAACCGCCAGTCACATCAACATGGACCAATTGTTCTTTATGAGCCAATCAGGAATTACTTGCCCTAAAGCTTTACTGCACTATAAGATTACCTGTAAAATGCACTGAAGTGTTTAACCAAAATCCTTCATTTAACTAAAGTCCTACCAAACACACTGCAGGAGCTGTGTTGTTCTGGGGCCAAACCAGGTGAGACTTACCACAGCACAAAAATGTAACCATATTTGTCCATATTCTCAAATGTAGTGATAATTTCGTATCACTTTATGAACTGCTTATAGTACAGTTTCTTATTATAACATGGAAGCAGACATGAGTTGGGAAAACAACATTATGAGTCAATGTTATAGACAAATATTAGTGTTGACTTTATAATAGATATTTATATTTACTTTCAGTAAGATAGTGTTTTCTATCTTACTGAAGATAATGGTTCTTGTTTTGTTTTTGTTTTTTTGTAAGATTTTTTGTTCTCAGTTATTTCTACCAAAAACCAAGATGGCCCTCACTTTTGTCTAATACTATGTTCCACTACAAATACTACAAATACTATGTTGCACTATTAAATTCTCTTTTGCTCCACCATGCTGGCATAACACCCGCTGGTGAATGAAACTGGTTAAGTATGTATTCACCTTTTGTGCAAATGTTACATTTACTCAGATGCAACGCACTGTTTCAACCAGTTACAGTTTGTTGACAGGCTTCACCTATGTGGAACATCATTGGCTCAGACCTCAGAAAATGGAGGAGACTTTCAAATGGAAAATTCAAAACAATGGCAAATGAACCTTCTAACAGGTTAGCCATTCTTCCTTTGTCCAGCGAACAAAAACAACAAAGAAAATTCAAACACACTGAACATCCCCCAAGGAGTTCAATGCAAGTGCCAAAAACTCTGTAGCTGCCAGGAAACAATGGTGTGCTGTACCAATATAAGGGCCTGTGGATATGAACACCAAAGAAATAAACAAAAGATGAAATTAACAAAGATGAAGAAAAATTTACTTACATGCATGTCTTCATCCGAGGACGTGTTATTTCCTACCAGGGAACCAATCCGAACTGGAGAATGGGAGGGACTGCAAAGCTCAGGAAATGGATTGGGTATTGACGGCATAGAGGAAGGTCTTAATTTGGAGCTGTAAAATATTAAAATAGTCATTAAGAATTGGTTTACTGACAAATTGTGTCAATCCTGGAATTATGGATTTATCACCCAATGTTTCAACACTGTTCAACACTGACAATTCAATGAATGAATGAATGAATAACTGAATAAAAAAAAAAGAACAAGTAAAAAATGTTAGGGACATGAAAAGTACCCATGATTGCTCCTGATAGACAGGGGTATGGATCGGGGTGTGGATGGACAAGTGGTGATCGGAGCTGGAGACATCGCCTCTTGACTGAGCATCGTCTCCCTCACAGTCCCCCTGAAAACCTCCATCCAGGGAAAATCCACCTGCATTACACTACAGAGATAAAGAGCATCTTTATGTAGGAGTGCATGTGATACAGGCACTTACAGGTGTGATTGTAAGAGTGCCACTCTTTTGAAAAATAACAAAAGTATTAATGAAAGAAATGACAAGACTAAGCAGGCAAGAGGGAAATGTGTAAATAGAGATTTACCAGTACAACCCGAAGTATCATATTTCATGTGTTTCTCATAAAGTTCATCCAAAGTTTTGTTTCTATAATTAGCCCTTTACACTTGAGTACACAAACAAAGTTCTGAGCCAAAAACCACAACAGTGTCAGCGATCACACCTACTTAGAGCTTTTGTTATTCATCTGTAGCTGTTCCATGCAACAACAAAAAAAATATATATAATAAAAAACCAACCAGACCGTCCAATCAGGCCAGATGACTTGGCTGTGTACCAGGAAACTGGCACACTTCTCTCTCTCACACACACTCAGACTCACACTCAGACAGACAGACACACACACACACACACACACACACACACGCACAGTAATGACATCATCAAAAACAAGTCTAGTATCTTAAAAAATTCACATAATTATACATCCGACTGAGGTCATACAATCGCCCAAATGCACGTGTCTAAAGTTATTCTTTTTTTACCTAATTTAGATTTGAGCCTATTTGTATGGCTATTTTCTTTTAAATAAATATTATTACATATTTTTGTGATATTGACTAATAAAGATAGGTAGCAAGATTTTGATATGCACAAAAATGCCAACTGTGTTGAGTCTTAAATAATTTTTTAAAAACGCAGTAAGTATTCAATTATGAACACACATTTATACTGCGTGCAGCAGCTGTACAGGGACTGTCGGAAAACCACACAAGAATCGGAACACGTGTGTTTCGCTTTCTATAGTAGAAAAATACTAATATCACAGTCAGTATGTGCAAATCCAGAGACAGTAATAAAATCCCAGACAAGGAAAACATAGTGTTCCCTCGTGTCTCAGTCGTGTGTGTTCCTAAATACCTTAAAATAAAAGACAAAACGTACATCTACAAGCTGTTTGCTAAAATCAACAAGTTAACAGAAAACATTAGTGTAAAATGACCTAGGTTTTGATTTAACTTCAGGTTTATTTAGCAGACTAATGATTTTGGAGATACACTTTAAGACACCGAGCTTACATTTCTAAGAAAATGCCTAAAAGAAATATTAGATTAATTGGAAAACTCCAAAAGAGAGTGAACATACCGTGGCTGTTCAATGTATCCTGTCTGGCATTCCGACTGTTAGCGTGAGTAATATCCTGTTTATTTGACGTTAAGGCTCTGCTGGTTTCACTCCGTGAATGCACGCCTCAAGGAGGTGGAGCGAGGGCATTTGGCAGGTACGCTGGCGAGGGCTTCAGGAGTGCGGTACTGGCAACAGAGTAACGCTTGTAGTGGTCAGTTAACGAAATTTCCACTTACCGTCGATTGCTATAAGCACTCTTGTCTGAACTGATTGTGGTAACTGTTTGCACATAACTTCCAAACTGTTCTGTTTATTTTAAAGTTTCAAGTGATTAATGGCAATCACTGTCAACTTTTTAAACGGTTGGACTCAATAATAATTGACCCTGTCCAGCAATATGGATTTATTTTTATTTAAACTAACAATTAGTTGTGGCGAGGAAACCTTGTTGACCTCCTCACGTACTTTCATCTAAATATGAAACTAAAACCGGAATACCTACATACCTGTTTTCAAGTTGTTTGTATGTCGTGTCACTTAAGGCAGTTGAATGTTATTCAGATAAATAATAATTTGGTTACTTATATATTTTTTCATTAACTAGAACAATGGAAATGCGAGGAAACATCAAAGCAAAACACGCGATTTTGCTTTGCGCCAATTACTTGCAAAGTCTGATCTATCTGACCATAAGTTAGCACTTACAGGTGTGGTCGTGTGATCAAAACTAGACCAAACACAGACCCAAGAAAAACACAGACAACAAATAAGTTGGTCAGATTCGTTTCTTTTTAGTCTTATACACAGCAGAGAGACAATTACTTAAATTCTTTAATATATCTAGGTTACAGTCACATAGTAACGGAACTCCTGTTACTGGTCATCTTGTCGAAGGCCACTCTTCAGTCCATACTGACCCTGAAAAAGCTAAAGTCACACAAAAAGCCAGCCTTTGGTTCTTGATTCCTCCATACGAGTGAACCAGTGCTTCAGAAAACTTAACTCCAGTTTCACCAGCTTTAACAAACACATTCATGAGCTAGAACAAGAAAAAGTGACATTTGGGAATTTTTTATTTAAAAAAATCAAATCTGGATTTTTTGTTTGGGCAGGGGAGGGGAGAGTGTCAGCATGGTGCTGGAGTTGGGTATTGTACAGTCACCAGCCCAAATGTACTCCTTACACACACTGAGAAACAGGACCAACAAATGGAAGGGTAGGGGGACCATACTGTTCAAATGGAAGGGTAGGGGGACCATACTGTTCAAATGGAAGGGTAGGGGGACCATACTGTTCAAATGGAGGGGTAGGGGGACCATACTGTTCAAATGCTGCAAAAGAATAATCAAGGATGGAAAATGATCTTCCCAACCTGATACAGGTCACCATTCGCCATTTCTCTTATAAATATACCAGGGCAGATGTCTCTGTGTGTGTTTTTTTTTTTTTTTTATGTACTGAAAGTGTGGTCATAGGAAACACACTGGCCCTTGTGTGCAGCATGCTCATTAGTGGATTGCACAATGTTATTGCCTAGAACTGAACATACTGAGAACCCTTGCTGTCCCACTGCTATGGTTCAATATGTTTACTTGAGAATGAGGGGGAAGAGATGGAGGGAAGGATGCCTGTTTGCAGTTCTGATGTTGATCTGGAGGAGGGGTGTGTTAAAGGCACGCCAGGGATATCCCTGGTCCAAGCAGGTTTACAGAAGCCTTCACACACACACTCTCACACACACACACTCTCAAGCCAACACTTCCACACACACACACACACACGCACGCACTCTCACACACACACTCTCTCTCTCACACATTCTCACGCACGCACGCACTCGCACGCACTCGCACGCACGCACTCTCAAGCCAACACTTCCACACACACACACACACGCACGCACTCTCACACACACACACACACTCTCTCTCTCACACATTCTCACGCACGCACGCACTCGCACGCACTCACACACACTTCCACACGTTAAGTAAATACTTAAGATCATACTACAGAATGCGTGTCTACACAAATATATCTGCACCCATATACACACACAGGTGCAAACATAGCCTAAAACCCTAAAGAAAGAAGAGTGAAGAAATCAAAACATTTTGAGATCAGACAAGCTTCAGGCTAACACCACACCTGCGCGTGTCTCTGACTCACACACACACACACACACACACACACACACACACACACACACACACACACACACACACACACACACACACACACGGAATGGCTCATTTCTGGTTTTTGAGCTGGTTAGAGAGCCAGTCAAGCCCTTCGTAGAGCCCATCTCCACTGGTCGCACATGTGGCCTGGATATACCAGTTGCGGTGACGCAATGCATGAAGGCCCAGCTTGTCTGTGATCTCGGCCGCATTCATGGCGTTGGGCAGGTCCTGCAAGCACAACCACAGATGCTTCACGAGTTGATCTTTTCTATATGTTCTCAAATGTCTAAAACTCAAATGACCAGCAACAAAGGTGTGACCACAAGATGGGATGATGTGATCCTCACCTGCTTGTTTGCAAATACAAGGAGCACAGCATCTCGCAGCTCATCTTCTGCCAGCATTCTCGTGAGCTCCTCTCTCGCTTCATTAACTCGCTCCCTATCATTGCTGTCCACCACAAAGATCAATCCTGTGATGGAAAGAGAGAGAGAGACTTGAAGGCCCCATTTGTTTTAAATGGCCCCATTTAAAATCCATGATGATGATACAAAATGTAAGTAGCATTAGAATGAAGGCCTTTCCAAAAAAAAAAAAAAAAAAAAAAAAAAAAACCCACCCATAGTTTTATCTAATCCAGAAAGGGAGTGCGAGGTGTATGGAAAAAGTGT
>JAOYMR010000007.1:17685752-17699895 GCA_025802075.1 Tenebrosternarchus preto | reverse complement strand
TGTGACAGCCAGAAATCTTGCTTGTTTGTAGGTGACCAAATACTTATTTTCCACCATTATTTGCAAATAAATTCTTTTAAAATCAGACAATGTGATTTTCTCACATTGTCTGATTTTTTTTGGTGACTAAATACTTTTTTCTCCCCCACTGTACATACACTCACACACTCACACACCCCCAAACCTACTTACACAGGACTTTCCTGTCAGGCACCTGCAGAGGCACCTGCCTGGCTGTGCCCTCCCCTTACTCTGAGTGGAATCTGATTAATCTGACACGGAAGCATCTGTTATCCTGCACATACCACGCAATTGGAGTGTGTGTGTGTGTGTGCGTGCGCATGCATTCTAACCTGGGGTAGGGGGCAACAACCCCACTTATCAAGCTTAGTCATGTAGCAGCAGGTGTTGTCCCTGGGGCAGCTCACGTGCTCATCACACCGGTGCCCGCTCTGCAGGTCGCTCTCCTTTGCCCAGGGACTAGCGTTAGCGTTAGCATTAACGTTAGCGTGGGAGTGCCGAGTAATGCTCATCGCTGGGTGCTTTTCGACCCAGGGCTTGCTGGGAAGGGAGGGGTGCTCGCACGACTCTATAGAGACGGCGCACTTGTAGCCCTGAGGGCAGCAGTGCTGCTGGTCATCACAGCAGACAGCCTGTGGGGCGGGGGAGGGGCAGAGAAAAAGAGAAAAGAGAGAGAGAGAGCGAGAGAGAGCGCAAGTGCCAGAGATGTGAGGGGACCAAAGCACATTAAATCAGTCTCCAACACAAGCATACTACCCTATATTATAAAGGTGGGGGCTGCGCACACACATACCTGGGGCAGGGGACAGCAGGCCCAGGCCCCTGATTTTTGCCTGCAGCAAGTTGTGCCCCTTAGGCAGAAGAACGTGTCATCACACTGGGTGTTCTGGGGTAGCAGGGGTGTGCTGGGCGTCTTGGCGACCCAGGGCACTATCATGCGGGCACCGTTGACGGTGACGCTGTCACATGTGCCTGCAGCCACATTACACACGGTGTTGATGGGGCAGCAGTGAAGGTGGTCCTCACAACACACTGCCTGGAGAGGACACACACACACACACACACAGAACAAAGGTTACTAACAAATACACTACATCACCTTGCTAACTCAATAAGGTGAGAAATAAAACCTCTTCATAAGACAGCCATTCCAGTTACTGTGCATGCATGTGTGTGTGTGTGTGTGTGTGTCCACCTGTGGAAGCGGGCAGCAACCCCAGGCTCCAGATACCATTTTGCAGCAGGTCGCACCATCAGGACATGACATTGATGAGTCACATTTTTGATTGGAAGATCGTGGGTCAAAATGGAAGGCAGGAACCTTCTCCACCCAGTCGACAGAGGTCAAAGGGTCAGCTGGGTTATCGCATGTGCCCTCCGAAAGGTCACAGACAGTGTCATGAGGACAGCAATGGATGTGATCCTCACAACACACCGCCTGAAACACACAAACAGGTGCGGGGGTGCACACAGTCTTATGGAGTGTAGTACACAATGACAATGTGATGCTCTATGATCATGTGGTGTTGCGTGGTGTAATGTAAAGCTTCGTTTGCACCTCTGGCAAAGGACAGCAGGCCCAGTCTCCATCTTTTCTTTTACAGCAAGTCGAACCACTTTCACATGTTACGGACTCATTACAGGGCACTGATCCGACCACACACACACACACAGACACACGCACACACACATTAAATGGTGCACGTTGTAATGTTCAAGCAGGATTACAGAGTCCTGTATCCAGCGCATTCACAGAGAGGGGAATAAGTCATGGGCAGCAAAGTTTTTAAAGACCGTTTTTTTTTTTTAAGACTTTTTTAATCTTCCCATTTTAAACTCTAATTAAATGACTTTCCAATTTCTGATTTCCCTTTTGAAACCACAAATTAAATCTTTTTTCACAGTAGTGAGCATAATAGGGGTGACAGGGAGGTTATTCAGTCCTAGATTTATCAGTAAACGCCTTCTATTGCTTTTGTCTATTCAGTAAAAACCAAAGTTAGCAGTAACATGCATTATATTGAGCTATAGAGCCACCCTTCACTAGCCTAACAAGGCTTCTGAAGGCTGTGGTCATTTACCTGTTATCTTCTGGGGTAAGACAGGCGGCATATTGGTAGGCCATGCTTTGATCTCATTGGCTGAGATGCAGGTACCATGGATAAGATCACAGGTCGTGCCCGCTGGACAACAATGCAAATGATCAGAACAGCACACAGCCTGCAAAAAGGGAGGGAGAGGCCAAAAACAGTCAGACACAAACACACACACACTTGCAGACTAAAGAGAAACCAGAACAGGGAGTAAAACATGCAACACACACACACACACACACACCTTGGGCATGGGGCAACAGCCATAGGTGCCGTTGCCTAGCGGGCAGCAGGTAGTACCATCAGGGCATGTGGAAGCTTTATCTGGACATTGCACTAGACACACACGCAAGAATACACCACAGCAGAGATAAAACATACATGTATTATTCAAACATCGTAGTGCTGACTGTTGTAAATAACCACAAAAACAACGCAGATGGACCTTTTTCTTAACAATATTCTTCCCAAAAACTCTTCCCATACTTTAAAAAAACTTTAACCTGACATTTACCATCAGTGCTGTCCATGAACTTCACGTTTGGTTCTGGAAGGAGAACATACAATGCATTTATGATAAAAACCTTACAATAAATGTAAAAGTGAGAGTCATTGCAGGAAGTGATGTCATACCTACGCTCGTCTTCCCTCGTGTCCTGGGGCGAGCAGGTAATTTTCTCCACAAAGAGGTGGAGCCGAGGGTTGGCGACACACACGCAGCGTGCTCAAGGTCACAGGTTGTGTTTTGCGGACAGCAGTGCCTTTTATCCTCACAACACACCGCCTATACACACACACACACACACACACACGGATGGATTCATGCTCTTAAACTCACTTACAGAATCCATACAGCGCAGGGCATGTACAGAGAAGCCCAATTTTATCTGTTCTGAAGTCGAATATTTTTGACACTTGTTACAGTGGCAAGCTGGTGATTTATAGTTTGAAACACCCAACGTCCGTCAAGGCCCATAGTCAAAACACCAACTGAATTACATTATTTCATCCTGTACTCCTTTTGCAGCAACATCATCAGGCCTAACGGCTCATAATCACAGTGTAATATTGCAATATAGAATAGCTCGTTCACAAAATCACCAGTCCGAGGCTGGTTGACTGGTGCAAACAGCCAATCAAATCGTCTGATTCCCACTAGAGAACACAGAAATGTAAACAAACTAATGTACTCGTCCTGATCCTGTGTAGGAGTTCCAGCTGGACGCCTGTATCATATTACAACTGGTGTTAAAACAGCCGTTGTTTCAGAGATACCCGTATGCACACATATATACACATACATTAGGCATTGGACAGCATCCCCAGGTCCCAGCTGGCAGCTGGCAGCATGTGGTGCCATCAGGACACTCTGATTCTTGGTCTGGACACACCACTGCCTGTGAAGGAGAGAGTAACGGTTATAAACACACCAACTATCATGCAGTAGTTTCTATGACACAAACTCTTGCTTGATATGGATTAATGTTTGTGACTGAGCATGAGAATGAAGTGCGTGTGTGTGTGCGCATTACTCGAGGAAGGCTGGACTGCCGGGCAGGAACTCTTTTCACCCAGTCTAGAGTGTGTGTCTTATTTACACACTTGAAGTGTACTAGATCACAGAGTGTTCCCTCATAACAGCAATGAAGATGATCTGAACAGCACTCTGCCTGCAAGGACACACACACACACACACACACACAGCTGCTTTCATTTCTTAATTACTGATAAATACAAAAGGTAATCACTTCTGATAATAAAGACCAGAAATATTCTGATCACACACTCACGTTAGGGAGTGGACAGCATCCATACCCTCCTGATGCCTTCAGACAGCAGGTGTTTCCTTCATCACACATCAGTCCATCCAGGCAGATAAGAGCATCACATATACTCACCACACATAACAGCACACACACACTCTTATACATCTGTGAGAGGAAGAGAGAGAGAGTTTTCTGTTCTTTGCTCAGATCTGGAATCAGTGCCATTAAGCGCATGAGCAGGGCAGTAAACAGTAGAATTTCAGGGACAAAAGCACTGTTTAAAAAATACAACGTAGTTTAAATACATGCATATGCAGATCTACCCTCCTTAAGATGGCCTGGTTTTGTTGATCAAGGTTTTATATGTAGAATTCAGGACACTTTAGCTTTAGGCTCAGTGCTTTTTCAGCCATTCAGAGCTGATCTAACACCAGGTAACACCTGTTTCCTGTTTGTCTACATGATATAACTGCACCACGCACAAAAAAGGGTTGCATACAAAAGTCAGGTGATAGAATTGACTTCCACAGCGCGCACACACAAAAAAAAATCTGTGTGGCCCATGTCACTACAATCTCAAATGTTTCTGACCACAACCTCTGGGGAAATGCAGAACAACAATGTACTATATTTGCAGCAACACCTGTAGGTGTTTCACCGCACATTTATGCAACAGGGCACTCAGTATCATGTTCCTTATCAAAGCAGAGCTGGAGTGTTTGCTGTTCACTGTAACATTGCTGATAAAGGTTGGTGTTTATACGTTCTCCCTGAAGATCAGCACACAATGAAAGCGCACTCGAACATTAACATCACGAGGAAACGCACTCAACATCTAAATCAGAGATTGGCTACAGTGGTGATATATGATGGAATCACATACAGGAAACCAACAGGTTTATGGTTTCCTATAATAATTCACTCAGGTGTACACTTACTGTTGTATGTTGACTTGCTTGAACTCTCTAGAAGCTCTCACCCATTCAGGTGTAGTCATACAAGCTTTCAAATCTTTAAATATAAACACAAATTAAGTAAGAACAGAAAACCTTTTACACAGAACAGAGAGCCTTCTACATAGTACATTCAACGCACTTTTACCAATTAGACAGTGTCTCAGTGAGACACTGTTGTTTTTTGTTCTGCAATATATATGATTATTTGACAAGTACACTGAATTCATCAGACGAGGTTAATTGTAATCAATCTCTCACAAAAAGGAACCGAAAGGGGCATACTCATCTGGCAATGTTGTATCTAGCTAGTTAAAAACACATTGCTTCATACAAGAAAAGCAGCTAACTAGCTACCGTTATCCGTAGGGTTATCAAGCTAACTGTAGCTAGATGGCTGTGCACTTAAAACTGGCTGTTTTCCCGTTCCAACAATTCTGTAAAAGCTCTTCGATGGCATTTATATGTACTGTATAAATTACGTAAAAGAATCACTCGCCAAGAGGAACCGTCTGAAGAAACGTCTCACAAATTGGACCCGTTAAAAATTGATGTGCTGAAGCGTTAAACTGCAGAACAACAAAGCCAACCTTTAGGTCGTCACATGATCCGAACCACGTCATGTGATTGTGTGTGCGCAATAGCGTGACTTCGCAAATAGAGGTCAACGTTCTCTGATACTAATTTCGTTAGCTAGGTTTTTTTAGGCATTTACACCTCGACTACGGGGCCCCATAAACTCATAAGACGCTTTGAGATGAACGAATATTGGTTAATTCCAAAACATGTAAAAATTGCCGTCGTGTAAATATATCCTGAAGGGGTGTACAAATCTTTACTGTTCTATTCACACTATTTTACTGTACAAGTCTTAACTGTTCTATTCACGGAAACAAATATGATTGAATATGCCAGATCATGTACAGTAGCATTTACTGGAACTTTACATTAATACAGTAATCATTCACATCATGTTTCTGCAGAACTGTGAGACTACCCCTTACTGGAGGAAGAAGACGGCTGTTCACCCCAGAGCAGGAACAGGCCATCATAAACATGGTCTGAGTAGACAATAGCATATGCCTTGGACAAATACGACAATACATCATTACATACAATGTCACATTTAGCAATATCCATTCCATGAGTTTATCTGCACTGGCCGTCTCCTTCATAGACATCAAGTAAGCATGAAGCAGATATACAGGGTCCTGTTTCAGTGCAACTCTGAAGCAACTGCACTATGAATATGTGCAGGTATGCTATGCTAACCTCTCACTGGTACTGTAATCCATTGCCCTGTGCAACATGACATTGATTACTTTATATATTTCATACTGCCATACAATGCTGTAATGTTTGGTTTCAGAGGGTAATGGAGCTAGATGCAGATGCTGTGGAACACAAATTCCTTTACACTGATGAAGATGCTTCAACCATCCCAAAACATGGTGCAAGGGGAGGAATGTTCCTAGATGGCATGGTGGCAACATCACAATGTGTGCAGCTGTAAGCCAGACTGGTGTTGGTCATTATCATGCCACCCTTGGTCCCTGCAAGCACACATCATCACCTTCCTTGACACACTTGACACACCTTGACACAACATTCATATTCCCCATCACCAGGGAGAGACCACAGCAGTCCAGGTATGGTGTTGTCTGGGACAATGATAGTTTCCACTGGGCTCTTCAGTTCTAAACCTGGTTCACTGGTCATCCACAATTCATTGTTCTTTACCTTCCACCATTCTCTCTATTCCTGAATCCCATTGAGTTCTTTTCAGCATGGAGGTGGAAGATGTATGATGTATGATAGGATTTTGCTCAAGCTTCCTGGATTTTCTAATTAGCACAAGTCTGCAGGTAAAATTAGTTCATGGAATCAACATAATCTAGGATGCTTGAGCAAAATCCTGGTGAGGACATTTACTTTCTGAACCTGGAATGTCCACCTCTTAGCAGCCCCATCAACACATCCCGCTTCTCCAGGCAATGGAGGAGGCCTGTGGTGACATTGATGAAGGAGCGTGCCGGGGGTGGAGACGTAATTCCAGACGGTACTTCCTTTGCTGTCCAGCCCAGTTAGTACATTGCTTGTGATGTGGGTGAAGTGTTGTGTCCAGACCCAGACAGAAGATGAGACGCATGCTAATTATACCCCCACCCCTTTTTTTTTTCTTTGGAGTTAAAGGCCCATTATATTTTTGTTTTTGTAACGTGTACAGAATGTGCGTTTCAGTAATGTTCATGACCGAAAAATAAACATTAATCCCATAACTGTGCTATACGTTATAGTGGTTATGTACTAATTATGCAAAAATTGCTTATTTGTGAAAATATGTAAGTATGAGTATTATGATAGAACGTCACACTGAACACTCCAAAAATCGTGTCTAAGATAACTCAAAAATCTAACACACCCATGAACTTCACAGTGAACTTCACTATGCACACTGCAAAAAATACATTGCAAACCTTTTTAATAAAACTGAAAGGTTACAGCCAAGATTGAGGTATTTATGATATTAAGAAATAAAGAAAAATAAAAACAACCTAAAAGCCCCTCTGTTTTTCAACTTTTCAATGCTGTGCTTAACAATTAAGTGCAAGCATTATGTTTTTATCCACGTTGAAGTTTCTGCATACCCTTAACAGTCAATAAAAAGTCAAAATTTGCATCATCTTGCACTGTATAAATATTTTACATTCTGCTGATGAAGCGATGTTCAAATCCAGCTCATCCAGTTATTGTTAAACACAGTACTCAGTGTTTTCCACTTAACTTTATACGGAAGTTGGTTTCCACCAAAGGTCAAACGTTATAACACAGGTTGTAATGGGACATCCAGGTTTCTTTGAACAGACTCTTGCTTCTGGTCTGAGGAGGTCACTTGGTGCGAGTGTCTTGACCTCTTGCCCTTAAAGGCCACGGTCTCCTCTCCACTCTCTCCCTCCTCTCTTTCAAGTCTCCCTCTTTTCACGAAGTGCTGGATACGTGACTCCAGACTCTCACAGCGAGGACGCTCCAGCAGGGGGCGGTAGTTACGCTGTCTGGAACCCTCTAAGAGCCAACATTGTATAGAGGAGGATGCCTTATCTGCAGAAGGGACACAACATTTCCTTTAAAAAAAATCAGCATCAGTAAATATACAGCACCACAATAAATCTGTTTTCATAAAAAGCAATTTAGTGTCAGTAGGGTATAGAGACAATTCTAGTGGAACGCACCTGCGCTCTGCAGGCCCTGGATCATGCCGTGCAGGACCTGGGCCTTGACTGCAGACTGGCTCCAGTGTTGATGTAGGCAGCTGAGCACTAGTCTCTCCTCTTCAAACTCACTGTTCCAACACAGGCCCTCGAAATGGCACTCAAACAACACCAGGGGGTAGTCCACCGCCATACTGTGAGAGCGCGCACACGTGCAGCGCCGACACACAATTCAGTGACAAATCAATCAACATGACACAGTAATACTGCAGCACCAGGGTTTGCCCAGCACTACATTGGTATAAATCAGTATTTAGTATCAGTATAAAGTATACTGTTTGTTTAATGCAATAACAAATGGTAAATAATGAAGTAAATATCAATGGAAATAGTCAATGCAAAATATATATATATAATAATAATTTTACAAACAATATCTATCTCCAAGACATGGAACAATATTCACTGTTATTTAATGACGTATCATAGGTGCTAAAGGAACTGACCCCCTTTTTAGTACATTGCAGTCTACCTGTACTGAGGCTTCCTGGGATTGTTCTCAACATCCAACAGCTTGTCGATGACCTCCGGCACTTCCAGTTTCTGGCCAATCAGAAGCAGCACAGCCATCATGCAGCGAACCTGTGGAAAGATTTAGTTCTCAAAAGTGAGAGGCACAAAGAACAGATGCCCTCACAAATACTGGGCACCGGAATCAAGGTAAATCGGATGCTCTTAATCCATAATAACCGACCTGATGTAACATGATAGTTTATTCAAGTTATTTTGAGCCAGTAAATAATATGCTATTGTGTGCTGACCTGGTGGTAGAGGAAGGCGAGACCTTTGACCTCAAAGTAGTAAAGATGGTAGGGGTCAGCAGTAGGGTGGCTGGTCACAGCTGGGTGTATACTGGCAGACAGGATCGTCCTGTGGAACTGCAGGACCCCATTACCCACGTCCATCTTACAAAAGTTCCTGAAGTCATAGGTTCCCTCATACCTACAGTGGGCATTGGAGTACTGCCTTAGAAAACCATGTGGGGAAGGACATTTCACTGTCAACTGTTCAATGAATGGACTTTTCTCCTATTGTATTTGTCCACCGACCGTCTGGCAGCTGCAGCCATGAGCTCCACGTCCAGGTCTCCACGAGGAAAGTAGTACCGGTAGGTTCGGTACTGACAGTCAAATCGCGCACTAAAGCCATCGTGCACCGGTGCCCAGCAAAGCACACGGATGTCTAGAGGTAGGACTCTGTTTAACATTTTTACATAGGGTAACTCATCCATGGGGGTACCAGGTTTACTCTCAACACCAGCAGGAATGGTCACCCCCAAGCCACTGAACTGACAGGACCGCAGGTCAATGGATATAACCTGCAGTGATAACAGGGAATGAGAGAGAAAGGACTTCATTAGTGTTTGCATACAGAACTGAAAAGAGGAGGAAGAACAGAAAACCAAGCAATAGGGAGTCAAGCGGTTGACACTCAAATTACATATCCCTGAGCCATGAGCCAAGAGGAAAAATGCACTCCAGTACACGAAACTCACACATCCAGTCCAGTTATACCTGTGAGAAGGCACTAACACCTTTGTCAGTACGACCACAGCGGTGGTAGTTGGAGCTCTGTCGGTCCTGGATGAGCCTGGTCTTGAGGAGCGCCTCAAACAGCCGGGCCTCCACGGTGTTGTCCGTGTTCTCTTGCACTGCGAATCCCTGGTACTGCCAGCCCAGGTATGCCAGACGCAGGGCCACGTGGCGCCTTGGGTGCACCGAGAAATCAAACACCCGCCCTGCCTCTGCCCCCCTCGATTTCTTTCTGCCCCCTCGGTCCACTTGGCTGTTGGCTTCAGCGCAGGTAAGAGCTGGCGGCTGTACTAGCCTGTCCTCTTCTTTTACACCTTCACTCCTCTCCCTCAGCTGGGCTTTCAGTCTCTCCACCTCCAACTCCAGCGCCTTCACCCGGGTCCGTAAGGTTTCCTCAGACCCACTCATGACTAAAGGCAAAGAGCACCTGCACAGATACAGAACACAGTTTTAATACTCAACCAGGTGGTTTTATGACTATATTACTGCAGTCCATGCCGTAGGCACTGTTAGACGGAGTTATCTTACTGTACACGCTTATCTAACTGGTGCACACAGCATTTTTGAGAAAAATGTTGAAAGCTGCTTTGAGGTGGAGAATTTTTGCCGAAGAAAGGTGTTGGGTTCCATGCTTATGTTTGTTTGTGAGTTCTCCGGTAGCCTATTTTGATAATGTTTCTCTTTCTGAACAAAACCGTGAATTTCACCGTGCGCCGTGAAATGCTCGTTTGAACTCACGTAGTTAAGCTTTTAAGAAATGAATTTCTTGCTGACTTTTAACCAGACAACAAATGGACAGACTATCTCTACAGGCATCTCGAAAACAGAAGTCACGTGCAATCTGTCCATGTATGTTATCTGCAGTAAAACTCTCTGTTAAAAGTTAGTAAAATGGATTGCTCTCAACACATGGTGCGACCACCTCGGCTAACAGATGAAATACTGTAATAGTTAACATATTCCCAAAATTCAAGTTAGGTGTCATTTTAAATATACGACTTTTACAACATTTCAGCTATTTTTTACCTTTAAAGGGATTAACAGTAGTGTTCCTCGATCCTGCACCACTGTCCTAAACTTAGAGTATAGCTTAACTACTAACGAAAAAATCACGCTAGCTAGTTAGTTAGCTTGCTGTCCACCAAACACAACCTATAGGGAAGGTGGAAATAACGTCTGAACCGCCACGTTACAGCGACACGCATCAAAATAAAAGTCGTCTGTAAAACGAATGACATCTAGCCTACTACATTGTATAATGTTTATTTAAAGTCAGTATTCCTAATGAGTATATTGTTTATTTAATGTAGATACATGACAATAATTAAAGGATTTGCTATATTTGGTACTCAAACATTATGTTCATAACAGTGAATACAACTTTGAACTTCATAGCAGGTAATTTGCAGCAGAGGTAAAAGTTTGATCCTTAATGTCTTAATGCTTGAAGAAGGAACAATGATGTTGGGTGATTTTGCAAAAATAGTAAGATAGTAGCAGGGAATGATAGTTTATTGAAGCTTTATTCATAGCTGTATCTTTTGTCTGCTCCAGCTGATTCTCCTGAGATGAGCAGTATTTGAAGAAAGCTACAACTTCTCAAGATTTAATTCAGTCACATGTTATGCATTATTTTCTTTTTACAGGAATGATATAAACAAATAATACATTTTTATTTCATAGTTATGATTTGCTCAAAAACTCTAAAAATGAACAGTTAGCTAAAGTGAAAAACAGCAAAGACTACAAGAATATTATGAATTATTCTGAACATAGAGATACAAATTCAAACTTTAATTTCAAGCAAAACATAAAAGTCATGACAGTAAAAGTGACTGGAGGTGAAATATAAAAACAACACAGGTGAGCACACAGTTTAAACATTTTGTTTATGAGAGCAATTTTGGCTTGTTAAACCTTCACTAGTTTGTCTAATAGAAACAGGCCAGGATATAGTGCCTCTTGACAATAAGCCACTTCACTGTTTTGTAGTAGGCCAGTCTTGTTGGCATTTTAACTCAGAGACCGTGATGTTTGGCTCACAGTGAACTATGAGTTTCTCATATTTGATATTTCCCTCCATTGATAGTGTCGTCCTCGATGATGAAGTTGTCTGCTGTGTCCTCAGCACCAGGCTCTGCTGGGGAACCAGTGGACATGTGCTCTTTTATCTGTTAACAGATATTAAAGGTGAACATTAATGGAAATTACTTTTAGCAATATATGGTGTTACGGTACTAAATAATCACTTTTATATTTTTGACTAAGACAGACAGCTGTTTTAAAGGGAAATGTTTAACTTTTTAAAAATGTAGTTGTTATTCTCCTAGGTTTTTCTGCTAGTATGGGGTTGGTTTTGCTGTGCTGTAGAATGTGTGTGTGTAGTCTGTGTCGTGAGGGATGTGTGAACTTAGCATTTATTTAATGGTAGACTTTTTCCCCCTTATTAATTCATTTACTTGTTTAATACATATTTTTAAGTTTTAGATTCAGTGTTGTAGTGTGGAAAGGGCTCCACCTGCTGGTGGATGTGGATCCGAGTGGTGTAGTGTTCATTCATTTATCTGCATGTGGTCTCTCCATCCATCTCTCACTATCTCCAGGCTCATCTCCTGTTGTTAGTGAAGAATGTCATGCAAAATATAGGTTTATGTTGACATACTTTGGTTATTCTGTAAAACACCGTTCTACTGGCATGGTGTACCTCTTCCAAAAATACTCCAAATGTTGAAAAAATTAAGTGTTCATACATTAATCTCTAATTTCGATCTCCAGTGTACTCTGCTCTTTAACTGGAGCCCATACTCTGAGGTTGGATTGGGGATATTAAACCACTTGCAATCATGGTTTCTTATGGGAAAAGGGCCTCATTCAATTGATCTCATGAACAGGAAATTAAGAAATTAAGAGGATCTTAAGAAATCATTAACTACTTTAGTCACTGCAGGGTCTAAATCCAGACTGAAATAATTCAAGGATATGATTTATCTGCAGAAAAGCCGAGAGTTGCAAAGAAACTACTTTCTCTAGAAGGACAGCTTAGAAACTGTCCTGTAGTTGGACAGTTCATGGGGATTAAGACCTGGTTTAATTAGTGGCTTAATGACTGCAAGTTTAAATGATTTGTGGATGTAGCCTGGAATACTGGCTCAGAGAAGATTTAATAATAGTGAGTAAAGGAATGTATAACAGTGGGGGTAGATAAACACAGACCAGCATTTGGCCTTCACATACACATTAACTGTGTGTGTTTGTATAAATATGAATATTTTGGTATTGAACAGTATTCAAGCACTCTTGTGAAGTACCAGTCAATCCTTTATTATGCTTAGTAGGTCTGATAAAGTGCCTCTGTTGTCTGCTTAATCACTGGATCTGCATCTTTCCAATTATATTTTATCCTCCTCTGTTAAAGACGAACAAAAGAGCACTCGAGTACAGAATGTAACCAACAATTTCTTCATTGAAAAAAAGTTTATTTAAAGGAATACATGTAAAACCTGTTTCAGACCATTAAAGGAAATGATCCACTGCATGAGGTTCTATACAACCAGAATCTTTAAATGAGTGGAGCTCAATATCTCTCAAGATAAGTTTCAACACTAATACAAAGAAATGAGTTGTGCCTGTAGACAGTATGATGGAAGTTAAATAAATAAACAGACTGAAATTAAGCATAAAGGAAAATTAATGAATGAATACAAAATATTAAAATGAGAGCTGGAAAAATTAAACTGCAGGGGCAATCTTGTTGGACCGTGTTGAGAGACAAACATGGTTTTTACGGCCTGCCAAGCTCACCTGAAGAAGGCATGTGCTGACTTCTTTTTGTGGAAGACAGATACTTACTTGGAGTAAGATGTCCATTCACCATGAGAGACTGAACTGCAGAGTTCAGTCTCATTGATGAATGACTCCAGGACTATTCCACACAGAACTACCATAGCTGAGCTGTTTCCATTGTTCCCTTCAACAAATTTACAGCAGGAGTCTGGGTCGTCATGACTCCCAACTGGTTCAACAGACAGACAGTGTGGGCTCACACTATCAGACTCCGATTCAAGGGATGAAGATTTGTCTGAGTGATCTGAAGTCTGCTGTGTAACCACTCGACTGTCTTGTACTGTCTCTCCCACAAAGGAGTCTCGATACTCATATGATCTTAAAATTACAATGACAAAATCTAGACTAAAATATGGAAAAATATTACAATTAGTGAAGATGTACAGTTCTCTATAGTGTCATAAATAAGATCAGAAAACTCACCACCACATTTTCAGCTCCTTCATTTGACAGACTTGAAGTCCTTAAACATAAAAACAAACCTATATAACATCTCATGTTTGTCTTTGACATAACAATATTCATTCATTCTATACATCTACCAAATAGCTGGATTTTATTAAACCACTTCGTCACTACAGGGGACCCAGTACTACCCAATGATGAGTGAGATTCACTACAGGGGACCCGGTACTACCCAATGATGAGTGAGATTCACTCCAGCTC
>JAOYMR010000007.1:17661219-17684191 GCA_025802075.1 Tenebrosternarchus preto | reverse complement strand
ACTGCATACTGCATACTGGATTTAGCCAAATTCAGTACGCGAGTAGTATGTAGTATGCCATTTCGAATACAGCCAATATGTCCCAGGAAAGGCATTATGGGCTGTTGGAATTAGCATTTTTCTTTTTTTGAGCAGCAAGCCAGCAGTTTCAAGTCGTTGTAAGACAACTTCCAGGGCTTTATCATGAGCGGACATGTCATGACCATGAACTATAATGTTGTCCAAGTAGCTCTGTACCAGGCACACAAGACAGGATGATGCTCATCATTTTCTGAAATGCAGCAGGTACGGAAGCAAGTCCGTATGGTACACGGCAGAATCGGAAAAATAGACGTGACCTTACTGTATTCATCACCCATCATGGTACATATATACATGCATTTATCTCGTCTCGTATTGATTATTATAACGCTGTGATCTCCTCAGTTGGTATGTCTGGCATGTTTGCAGGCGATTCAGAATACTGCAGCGGTATTACTGACCAAGTCAAGTAGACAGTCTCATATTACCCCTTTTGTTAGTATTTTTACATTGGCTTCCTGTTGAGTATAGGATCCACATTAAAAATTCTTCCACTTACGTACAAAGCATTGCACAGTTAGGCTCCTATGTATGCGGTCGATTTGATTCACCATGTTGTGCTATATTTTTGTAAAGCATTTTGTGGCTTGTGTCTATGAAACATGCTGTATAAATACATTTTACTTAGTTACTGACTTAATAATTGGCTCAGTTATTTCTTTAAAGCCAATCCTAACCCAATCCTAACTCACACCTAGGAATAAGAATTAGGTATCTGCACTGTTGTCTTATGATCATCTGCTGTTAGATGATCCCAACCCATACCCCTTCTATATGTATTGTGTTTGACAGTCGAGACTCAGTCAGGTACAATCACTGCAGGTGTAATGTAGTTTGCTTCACATATGCATGCATTAGCATGGCACTCACAAATCAAAATGGGGTGTTTCTAATTTAAACACTAAAACAAAGAATATGAAAATAGAATAAACAAAAGGTACCTGGTAAAATACAAAAGAAATGAGCAAAATCATTGCAGGTGGAATAGGAATGTAATTTGCTTTGCATATGCATGCTACAGCGTGGGGAGTAGGCAATATGCTATCTTGTGTCGAATTTAGCAGAGCCATTTGGCCAACTAGCTCTTTGCATAGTTTGGAAATCAAAAGAACAAAAACAATAACAAATTGTAATCGCTGATAAATAAACAAAGCAGGTTACCATAGAGAGGACATCAAAGTGTGTCAGAATGGTTCTTAAGGTGCATACCAACCTAAATACAGTCATATTCTGCCACAGAATTCTAAAGTCTATGCCATGGTTACTCTTATTTTATTGGATACCAATTACATGGTACTTCACAATATACAAGTATGTATATTGTACAATGTTCTACATCATAACATCACCCCAATACATAGGCACTATTGATGTGAGCATTATGACACACGTTGTCACTTTATGTATATTGTTCGTCTTGAACGTAATCTGAATATTTTGTATCGTCTGTATATTGTCGATATGTCTTGAGAGTTACCAGCAATCAGGACCAAATACTTTGTGTGCGTCAGCCAACAAAACCCAATTCTGATTCTGATTCCACCAAAATAAATGAAGATAGTATCCATTTTCTTTTCTGTGGAACTGATGAAGCATCATTTAAATATCACACATAAGTGCTATGCAATTTTTATAAAACTGCATAGCACTTATATGATAAGAATACTAATCTGATCATTAGTTAAATCAGAACCAGTAAGGAGTTAATCTGTCAGACACATTATATTTAGCAGAACAATTAAATAATACTCTCAGTTTGTTCAATGTGTTGGAATTGTAAACATCATGATGAGGAATGTAACATTTCTCTCCATCCAACCTCTGTCTAAGACTTCTGCATTTCCCTTCCAAATGATTTTATTCATGAAGTTAGTCCTAATGTTCCTTGTACGTCTCATCTTTCATATGCTTCCTTTTAAGCCAATCAAGCCCTTTGAAGATGAGTTACATGTTTTCTGGAAGATTTGTAATTTGTTTGAAATGCAAATGCATCTTAGCATATAAAGGCTTCTCGTGTCAATGTCTATTGTTAATGAATATCATCATGTATGACAGTCTCTGATTACCATTAAAATTCAATTCAAACATGAAGAGCATCTACAGGGGTCATGCGAGGAGATATCTTAACTGTAACCTTATGAAATACACCATTTTGCCTTGATGACTCAATGTGGACATTAATTACTCAGTGTGATGACTCAATGTGGACATTAATTACTCAGTGTGATGACTCAATGTGGACATTATCCTACAATACCCCACCCGAGATCTGATCATACAGCATAAGGAATTATTGCCTCTTAATATAAAAAAATATTCCAACAGTGGAGGGACTTCTGGTATTAAAGCCTGTAGATGGTTCCAGTGACTTTCAGTTTCACAAGTAGGAATGTGTTCACAACTTACTGGAATGCAGTCTTTGCTATAAGCACAAGGAAGATCAATATAGACCGCAGAGCTATAGCCTCGTACTTTAAGCCCTAAGACTCTCTTACTGTCCACAGTCACACTTCTAACAATTATAGTGGTTCAGTTTTATTGACTGGGCATTTACTCTGTGGGTATTGCTCGTGATATGATCCAGAAAGGTAGTGCTGGTCTTAAAACCTATACCAAACCACAATGGACCTTATGACATAAAGTCCACTGTGGGCCACAGGTTCAGTGGGATGGTTGGTCCTTCTAAGTAGATCCTCTGGATGTTAGCCAGTCACATCAGGACATGAGCTTTAAAACAGAAAATACAAACAGAAAACAAAAAGTCAAAATGGAATGCCATCAAAGCCATATTGTAGTTGACAATACATCCACTGATGTGAAACAGAACAAGGTTTCGAACACCATAGGTCTGGGACATAGCAGTAGTGTCACTCTGGGTGACAAGCAGCACAAAAATATCTTCTTGAACCATAGCCTGAGGAGCTACATATTTCTCCTTCTTCAAATAATTATCATTGTGAGGGTTAGTACAAACACTGCCTTCACAGGTTTTACATAATAATCTCTTAATAATTTTACATTAATTTAATCTCTAATTTCAATAATAATCTCTTGCTTTGTAATCCCAGCTTCAAACATTCAAAGCAGAGTCTCTTCCCTTTAACATAATGTCAGCTCTCTAAAGAACCAGTTGTAAATTCAGGGCAAAGATTAAGTTAATGGCTACTATCTTAACAATTTAAACATAGATGTCTTGTGCATTCAACTGATGTCCATTTTTGGAAACTCTTAGTTTGAGTATAAAGCTTCTGTTACTTATCAGTTCTAATGTGTAATGGCCCATTCAGACAGTTTCTGAACAAGTGTTTGATCTTCCTCACAGTCAAAATCTCCAAACCCTTTACATGTGATGGAAGGATTCACACATTATGGACGGATTCACGTGTGACACGTTGACAAGAATTCAAGAAGTCTGAAAATTCTTTAAATCTCACTGCATCCTCCACCTTTATCTTAAACCTCAAGGCTAACTTCTAAAGCTCTTTTGTATAACAAATGATTGGCCATATCTTTGGATCAAATGATTCCAACCATCCAAATATGCATCATCATAATTTCTGTAATGGGTTCAATCTAACAGCTGCTGGACCACACACATACAACGGGGAAAATAAGTATTGAATGCATCAACATATTTCTCAGTAAACATGTTTCTGATGTTTCAGTCTACTGGATTCAAGTCGGGTAATTGACTGGAACATTCTAGCAGCTTTATTTTCGTTCTCTAAAACCACTTGAGAGTACATGTGTGTTTGGAATCATTGTCTTGCTGAAATATCCACCCTTGTTTTATCTTCAACATCCTGGTAGATGGCAGCAGAGTCTTATCAATGTCTTGGTACATATCTCCATCCATCCTTTCTTCAGTTATATTAAGTCAGCCAGTAGCATATACTGAGAAGTAAACTTCACTGTTGGTATGGTGTTTCTGGGGTGATATGCAGTACAATTTCTCCTCCAAACATGGCTATGACATCCAAAGAATTAAATTTTGTTCTCATCTGACCATATTATCCCAGTATTTCATAGTCTTATCCAAATGTTGTGCAGCAAACTTTAAACAAGCTTAAACATGATTTTTTTCTTCAGCAATGGAGTCTTGCACAGTGAGCATGGCTCTTGAACAACTCTTCTGATTATTCTTTTGATCCCTCTGTCAGATATTTTGCTAGGACCATCTGGTCATGGCCAGTTTATGGTGAAATTATGTTCTTTCCACTTCCAGATAATGGCCCAACATCAATATCAATGGAATATTCAGAAGTTTACAAATTTGTCTGTAACCAGTACCATCAGTATGTTTTGCAACAATAAGGTTGCACAGGTCTTGAGAGATGTCTTTGCTTGTACCCACCATGAGATGCTTCTTGTGTTACACTTTGGTAGTGATAAAACATTTTATAGGCCACCAATCAGCACTAAACCCTGTGTCATTCCACTTTATTACACATAATTTATGGACATTTTTTAAAATTTCTTGCTACCGACATCTATTGAAAATTTCATGTCAATAGCCCCATCAGAAACACATTTACTGAGAAGTATGTTGATGTGTCCAGTATTTATTTTCCCTGCTATACTCTGCATGGTTTTCCACTCAATATACTGCATAGTATCCCTGTTAAATGCAAAGGGTCCAGGGACTGGTAGTCTATTAACTATTATGCTGTCATGCAATGCTTGAGCAATGGAGGGTATGTCCATTTGAACTAGCAAAACTATATTATCAACTGAAGATGACTCCAAGTAAGATATTGCAACTTTAGGGCTATTAAGATTTAAAGAGAAGTCCACCATCTAAGCCTTGCAGTTAAACATCATGAATGAGGCCTTTGTTTTTTGCTATGTCACTCCTAAGTCATCTCTCTAAAGGATCTAATATATTCTCTAACACTACTTTAAATATTAAACCGAAAGCTTCTCAGATGTTCACCTATGTTAGTAAACACATTGCCAATGTGGCATTTTTGCAGTTTAATTAAAATAATGAACATAAATAACCCCACAAACACCACTTTGTGAAGTACACTTTGTGTATGTTAAATATAATATTTACTTGTTTTGACTATCAAAATTCTCCTTCCTTCTTGATCCTCTCAGTTCAAATTTGTATATAAAGGTCACTAAGATGTTGAATAATTACAACCATGATAGTAGTTGCTTCATACATACCTGTTGCTATAATACAAGAGAACTCTGACACTGCAGGATCCTTGTCCACACCACAAGCAGTACACCAATAAACCAATCTGTAATTGCAGTCTTTATGGAGCATCCCTGCTGAATTATTGATCAGCTTTCCAGCTGATGGTTTGTTCTTCCTTAATTTTTTGTGTTGCAAAACCACACCATTACACCATAAAACAGAACTAAAAACAGAAAATACACTTAAATGAAGTGCTGCCATTACAAAACATAGTTTAAAGTTAGGACATATACACTACAATACAACTGCATTCAACAATTTAAAGTTAATACAAACATACTTAACTTTAAAATAACAGGACCCAATCATAATTCATACACATAATACAAAGAAATACCTTCACATCAAAATAGCATAAACCACTACCACTATTCAAACCATTGGAGGTCAGTTGCAACTATACATAACAGAGAATACAATCATCTATATTCCTCATTAACTTTCTGCAGTGTGCAGCCAAAATCTCCTTTACCATAACAACTTTTGTTTGGTCAGTTGCTGTCATTAAACCACGTTTCCCACAATTTTTAGCAAACAACTACTTCCTACTCATAATCTGGATGTCAGATTAAAAGTCTTGTAAACCAACTTAATTAAAAATGTCCTGACTATCAGAACACAAATAATAGCAACTTCAGTACTTTCGTTAACAGATGTTTTTATGATTTTCTAAATTGTTTCTCTAAACCGAACCCTAGAACCCTAGACATTAATTAGACATTCAGTCTTTTGTTCTCCCAAATGGAAATGGTTTCAGTCCACATTTTAAGCTTTTTGGCTTTTTCTTGCTTAACAAGTTTGTGAATTCCTAACTGATGCTTGCTATCACCCAACTTTTGCTAAAAAGTTTGAGCAAAAACGCTTGCTAAAAACCCCAGACGGGTTTATCTTTGCGCAGGGTGTATCAATGTGCCTATGACCCTACAAATGAACTCAAATGCATGCCTTTTAAATGTTTTTGGATATGTTGAGGCACAGCAACAACATGACACCAGGAAGGGATACACCTAGGCAGAAAGAGAGAATAGATTATTAAGTATACTCATATACTAAGTTATATAAATCAGAGATCCATCTTGACTTTCTGCTGTAGTTGTATTTCTTGTTAGTCATCCTTGGTATCTTGCTGTTGCTATGTCATCACAGGTTAAGATATATCCCTCTTTTAGTGCAAATGAAACAGTAGTAGCAGAATAAAAGAAAGATGCACACAGTGCTGCTTTCCAAGATGAGAATGACTGTCTCCCTCTTTCTCTCTTCATGTTCTCAGTAAAGCCTGAAGGCACAGAGACTAAAACATCACCATGCCACTGATTCAAAGTAGATGTGAAACTGAGAACGTTCCAGAGAAAGCGTCACATCTAACAACTTCAAACTCAAAGTGCCCCAACCGCAAAGTTCCTCTTATTTTGTGCTGTGATCTATATCTATGTCCTTCATCTGGTTCTTTTTCTGTTCTCTGCCTGCTGACTCATTACTCACTACTACATATGCTTTCTTTCTCAACTCCTAAATAGTGATATAGCATGTTCACATTATGGAGGAAGTAATGAACTGTATTATTTATATGAAGATTGACTTGTGTGCATGTCACTTTGACACTATTGCACTTTGTTTATGATTAAGATTTGTCTGAAAAATGATTTTTGTGTGGAAACAAATAGAGTTTCATAGTGGTGTCCTGTTTGAGAGAGGTTCAGTGTGTAACCAGTAGAAACAGCTTGGCTCATTGAACTCCTGACATCTCTGAACTGCAGCAAATAGCTTCATGGCCACTGCTTAGCTTTTACTGCAATAGCTTTTCCCCATCCAGCCTGGAGCAGCTGCAGAAGCACCCTCCTGGAGCTGGAGGAGTATGGAGATGCCCTGCAATCGTGTCACACAGCTGAACATCATGCTCTTCTGTTCTGGTCCACCAGGTGTGGGTGAGCAGTACAGATCCTCAGTGGTTCCTCAACCAAGATCCCTATGTTTTGGTCACTACTTTAAAAGTAAAACACTCATCATTCTGTGAAGTTTGAAAAGGAAAAAATCCACAATAATGCTTATGTTGTTTTTTGTGGTTACCTTCAATTTTCCTTTTATCAGCATTGACTTTGCTGGTAAACATAAGTGAGGAAATGAAAAACAAATACAAACTTCAATAATTGTTAAAAGTTTTTTACATCTACAGTTACATTATATTTAAGTTTACATTTTTTTCTGAAGTGAGAATTTCTGTTTTTGTTGTAAAAAAAAAAGGGGGAAAGTCTTACTTAAAAGTCTTTGTGACTTTGTGGGAACAGGATGTTGGACAATTAGCCTTTCGGAATGTCAGTGAGAAATGAACACATCACACGCCACTCTACATTCCTGGTCCATTTCCTGACAGTTTCTCAGAATTGTCTGTGTGTAGAGCTGTGTGTTTGTTTACAATTTCCCCTCCATTAATTATAATCTCTCTCTGTGTGTGTGTGTGTGTGCACTTTTTTGTGCTTTCCCACATGCTGAAAGTGTCCTGTAGCAAAACAAAATAAAGTTCTAGAATTATGTTTAGCTACGGTAATGCGATTATTTAATTACGGTATACTGTATAACAGTATTTTGTAGAATGATGATACAATCTGATAATGTATGACCATCAGTATTTGGAAGTTTATTAACATTTCATTAAAAGATTAAAAACATACAAACCAACCACACAGAAATAAATATTCATAGAACACATTGGCAAATGATCACATCAGTTATGTATCAGAGAGTCGAACACCACACAGGATCAGTTCTTTGTGTTGTATAAGAATTAACAGTGGGTGGAGAGTCTGACTGGATCTTTAACATTCTTCTAATGTGATAATCAGCACGGCACAGGATGTATTTTGATCACTGGGAAATCATGCAGAACATTGTAGATTTAAAAACATCAGCACAGATATGTGTTTAGTCACTACTCAATTAACTTAAAATATTGGATGCTGTGTTTTCTGGTTTTGGTGTTTGGGCCTGTAACATCTTATTTTACTTTATAAAAATATGGATGAAAATTAAACAAAATATAAGAATTTTTTTTTTTTTTTTTTTAAGTTCTTGTTTTTCAGGTCTGTGCTCATACTTCAGGTGCAGAAGCCCCGCCCACTTTGGTGTGTCTGTGAAACGTCTGCTTTTGTTCAGCATGTTCCTTTCTTCTCTTTTACACACTCTCTCTCTCTCTCTCTCTCTCTTTCTCTTATATTCGCTCTTTCATGTTGAACTTACTCATGGTTTCCTGTTGTGGGGGGAAGAGGGGGCAGTTGTGGTAAGAGAAAGACGTTATTGCAGCAGTGCACCCTCATTAGGCTCAAGCTAGTGCGCTAGCAGCAAGCCAGCAGTTTGGGTCAGAAGACTGTAGCAAAAATTAAACCAACCTGATGCTGTAACACAACAGAGGAGTCCACAGCAAGGTGCCAACCCCCCAACAAATGAGCAGCTAATTCTTTTTAACCTATGGCTCACCAGAAAACCAGTCAGGATGACAAGTGATGGTGACAAGAAGAAGACGTATGTATCCACTCTTAGTCTGGTGCTGAAGCCAGCAGCAATGCTACCTGCTCCAGAAGCACAGCTAAACAGGATGAAGAATGGGACGTTAACAGAACAAACACCGGCAGACAAAAGGAAGACAGAACTAGACAGAGGTAAAGGTCTACTAGAGCTACTGCTCTCTGATTATGGGCATAGATTATATTTTAGCTACACAGTAGATATGGCCAAAGAACTTAATTATTAATTTTCTTCATTATAAGTTGTGTCAAGTGCCCCATGCTGAACCATTTGACACTGTGATAAGACACTTGAAATGGTTGTGAAATGTGTGTGTGTGTGTGTGTGTGTGTGTGTGTATGGTGGATAGAGAATTGACAGCTTTGTTATTTTAGTATATGAATTTTATTATTTGAATTATTACATTATGTGAATTTTAACAAAGTTTTACCAAATTTTTATTCTGGCAGACATAACCCAGACAACAAGAGATCAGGGTTCAGTTGATGTAGACAAGAAACACCTTCAATCTCAGACCACAGAAGAGAAAGAGAAGAAGAGGACAGGTACAAATAGATCACATATAAACCCAAAACCGAAGAGAAGACAAAATCAAACATACCATGAAGCATTACATGCACATCCTGTTGGAACTCATTTAAGTTATGCTTGTATCTCCATAAGAATGGCTGTAATGTTAATAACCAACAGTAACAGCAGCCAAAGAAAGACCCCAAACAATACATGCAAGATAAACAGAAAGACAGCAGCTCTACAGAACAGCAATCTGTTCTATTAAGTATTGAAGTGTAACACAAGTAAACAACGCGGTTCAAATTATTTCCAGATAATGCAACAGATTAGGATATGATAGGAACAATTATATACTTACAGTGCAGCAGAATTCACAGCATAGCCGTGAAGAGTCCAAAGAATAGTTCCAGGGCTGGGAAGATGGTGAGAGAAATACATACAGTTCACTGGATGAGAATACATCTTAATAATAGGAATGGCATGCGTATTGTTCAGCTCACTCACCCTTCCTTTGGGATGCATCCAGCTCCTCTCTGTCCTGGTCTAGCAGACTGAGCTGCAGGGTGCATCTCCTGTTTTGAATGGCATGCAATCTGAGAGCTCTTGTATAGAACATACAGGTTTGTCCGTGTCTAGAATAACATACTTAGCATAAGGATGTTAATGCCTGGTCTATTTTCATCAAAAGCTTAAATAGACTTAAATATGACCCTCATTGGATCCCATGGATCTTACAGTTGCTGGATTTTATTTTCATTCACGTAACAGACGCAGCTGATTCTGCCACATAAAATCACAAACAAAATCCAGTATGTCTAGAAAAATACTGTATGATTACTAAGTACTGATGTACCATACTTTATAGTTAGCCTGGAAACCAAAAAAACTTATACACATTATTTTGGTCAGCTGTATGCTTTAGTTTACCACCCATCAGTCTATAGTTAACAGAAAAAAACATGCATATCAATTAACCTTTTGGATAACTGTTTAGTGATTGGTCATCTCTAGCTGTTACCTCCCCTAGTGCATCATGAATGATTGAGCCCCTCCCTCTTATGTACCTGTCTTGACTTTCTGACTGATTTGGTTTGTATGTTTCCCACTTCAGCAATCACACCTAAGAAAAGAGCCTACAGGGGCAAAGGTGAGTATATTTGGAACTAACTTGCTAATCCAGAAATTACATTTATGGCATGTTTCCATCTTCCAAATGAAAACCACTTGTCTATCTTGCTTTTAACTTTTTGTTATTTAAATAGATGAGATAAAAATGTGTGGCATTTTTGTATTTAAAGTGATCAAGTGTAATTAAATTATTGGCAAATATCCACAAAAACTGCACATAAAATGTTTCTGTGGGGACTGTTCATTGGTTCTAAAAGTTGATCTATGTTTTGTTGTCATCAGAGCAAGCATTTACAGAAATGCATGTGAGATTGTGGTTAGCAGAATGTGGGGAGGGTTTGGGTGCCTGGTCATCAGAATGTGGGGAGGGTTTGGGTGCCTGGTCATCAGAATGTGGGGAGGGTTTGCCTGGTTATCAGAATGTGGGGAGGGTTTGCCTGGTTATCAGAATGTGGGGAGGGTTTGGGTGCCTGGTCATCAGAATGTGGGGAGGGTTTGCCTGGTTATCAGGTTTCCTTTGATGGGACAACAAATGTCAGTTTATTGCTTTATGCTGCTTGATCTCAGCCATCTGGTCAGCTTTGTTTTATCTGATATTGATTTTGGATATTTTAATTTTCATGTCTTTAAACTACTCACCACACCTCTTAAAGCACCACATATAAATACAGAAATGAATTTTCCATTTCGCTGCATGGTATTTTGGGTAAAATCTTGGTAACAGGAAGTTTAGTGATATTTTATTTGTCATTTTAAAACTGTGATGCTCTTAATCTCCCACAATGCTTAACTTTACTAACATCCATAGATGTATATTAGGTTTGGATTGAAACTAGATTAACTAAAGAAATGATAACCCAGTGGTGGACATGTACATGATGGCCTTTGACAGCGATTCGACATGGAATGATCTGTATTTTCTTGCATTATGGCTTTCTTTCTCTTTCAGACTATGGGGTGGTAAAGTTTCTGGACACCGTAGACAAGGTGGAGGTTCACGTGGGGGAAAGTGCTCGACTGTACTGTTCCTACAGCAGCTTAGGGCCCACAGCCTCCTGCTGGATCCACAACCAAGAAAAGGTCAGAAAAGGTTCTCCTATACAGAAGCAGCAAAAATTGACATTTCCCAAATGTGAACACAACAGCTTGGACAGTATATCATCTTAATATACTGACAGTTTTAAAAAATGCTATAAATTATTTTGGTAAACAAATTTGGAGCGCTTCTATAAACCCATTTCATTCAAATGATTTCAGCTGAATGAGGAGTGAAAGAGATGTGGAGCTTTAAAAAAAAAAGTCCACTGAAAAAAAGGGCAAATAAAAGATACGATTTTTAGCATTTGAGTGCAGATCTACATCGTTTCTTCTGTTGATTGTAGGTCGTGGTGGATGGAGGCCGTATTCATATAGATTACAGCAGTAACCACAGCAACATCACCATCTCGGAGGTACTCCCAGTGGACGCAGGACGCTATTCTCTCTTTGTGAGAAATTACCAAGGCACTTCTCAGCACACAATCATGCTCAGCATCAGAGGTGAGAGAGCTTTTCTCACCATTCTTGAGAAGCTGTCATGGCTTTCAAGTTGGTTAAACTGCAGATAGATCAGATAGCCGTCAGCTGCCTTTGCCAAAGTCTGAAACCTTGAATCTGAGCAGTCAAAAGTTACTTGAACATCATCATTCCTGAATCTCAGGTTGCAGTGACCAAATCTACCATAATAAATCACTGAAATGCTTTCTCCCTTTTTTCTGTAGATCGGCCTGAATGTCCTGCGTCCTGTCCGTTCGTGGCACAGCTGACCCCGAGCTCTTTGGTGCTCTCCTGGCGTGGCCCCAGTTACGATGGTGGCTCACCTGTCACGCACTACGTGGTGGAGATGCAAAGCCTACACATATCTAAGCCTGGGAACTGGAATGAGCTCACCACTCAGTGTAAGGACACCACCTATCGGATTGACTCCGGCCTCCATCCTGAGGGAAAGTACTGCTTTCGCATACGGGCCTGCAATGCCATAGGGGTCAGTGAGCCCAGCAAAGAGTCGGACTTCATCAGCATGGAAACCGCAGGTAGAATCCTGATCCCAACCTTGTAGAAAAAACAAGTATACTCCTTCATGCAGGAGTGGAGTTTATGGCAACATTGGACTTCTGCAAAAGTTGATTATCCTGCTCCAATGCTCCTATTAAATGTAACAATGGGTTGAAGCAGAGCTGTTGGACTCCAGCAGTCCTGGACCATGCCAACCTTGCAAAGCATATTGAGAAACAGAGTAATTGCTTTCACCAGCTGATGTAGTTCTTCCTTCACAGGAGAGCCACAAGAGACGGAGACTCCATTATATGTGGATGTTGTCATTGACACCACCCACAAAGTCAAAGATTACTACAACATCCATGAAAAATTAGGAGTGTGAGTGTTTTACCATTGATTTGGTTACATATGGTGAACATCTCTCAAGCCAAGCATAAGGCCTGGACTTTCCGGTGCAAAAAATGTGTGTTATATATCATCTTTGTTTATTTTCAGAGGGAAATTTGGACAGGTGTTCAAGCTGACCCATAAGGAAACTGGGCGGGTATGTGCCGGAAAGTTCTACCGCGCACATGGGTCCAAAGATAAAGAAGCAGCACGCAGAGAGATTGAGCTGATGAAGCAGCTGCAACACCCTAAGCTTGTGCAGTGTCTGGGGGCCTTCGACACTCGCTCTGAGATCGCCATGATCATGGAATAGTGAGTTTTCCAAAGTCTTGTTGACCAACACTTCTCATTGTATTAGTGAGTTCTGAATGGATATATTCTCTTCATGAGCAGTAAGATCATTCAAGCATGTGGCATTCAAAGGCCTTACATATGTTGCTGCTAAATTGATCTAAAAATCCCAAATCGTCTTTTTTTTTTTTTCTCCGTTGGCTTTCCATTTCCCAGTACCTCTTCCTTGGCAATATCTGTTCACGATCTCAAAGGAGTTTGCACAAATGTATTTGACAGTTAAGAACAGAAGCAATGACCCTGCCTTTGGTTGTCGTACAGGAGGTTGCACCAAGCATCCTGTTTCTTTGTCTCTGTTATACAGCATTGCAGGCGGTGAACTGTTTGAACGCATCGTGGCTGATAACTTCGAGTACACAGAGCCGACCAGTGTGCAGTACATGCAGCAGATACTGGAGGGTGTCCAGTTCATTCATCGCAAGAACATTGTCCACCTCGACTTAAAACCCGAAAACATAGTGTGCGTCAACTCCACAGGGACCCTCATCAAAGTCATTGACTTTGGTCTGGCCAGGAAACTGGGTGAGTGAGTCATTAAAATGAGGAGTTCAAGTTGTTTTTTAGCATGGAAGTTCTAGGTATTGGTTTAAATGGTGTTTACTGGTGCATTAAGCAATATTGGCCTACACCAGACCCACATGCCTGTTATTGGTCTATAGCCATAATGTAGCAATAGTTCATGTAAAATTTCACAAATATTTTTTCCTCCAAATTGTTCTCTGTACATACACACAAATACAGATGAATATAATCTGAAGAACTTCTCAACCTAAAATCAGTTATATAAAAACTAGTTTTTAAACTGGTAAGAGAACATGGTAAATGTGATAACTAAATAGAAATACAAAGTGAGTAAGTGTGGACAGAACACTGGAATCTAAAGATACCAAAGTGACCAAGTGATCTCTTATTGTACAGAATAACTGTAATTATCTATGGGAATTTCTTAGCAATAGTAGAGATTCTAATTTTGTAGTCTACTTTTATGTTTGTGTCTTTGCCTGTTGGGTTACTGCACATAACACTCAGGAACAAACAAGTATTTTTGCTATTTCCTGTGAGAATGAATTGAGGAGGTGGCTGTGAAGCACAAGGTCCTTCATTGCTATTACCTTGAAGACAACTAATGGTTCTTTTTACTTGTATACTGGTACCACAAGTTCATGAACTGTAAAGAAGCATCTGATTCACAACCAAGCAAATCTCTATTTTATATCAATACAAGTTATCATGACTCACTCACTGTATTGTTTAGCATCTTGACTAATTGGATGGAGTTTTAGTAACTTCTGTTTCTGAGTACTCTGGTGTTCTGATTGGGTCCAAAGAACCAGGGAAGCCTGTAATGGTGATGCAGGGGACACCAGAATTTGTGGCTCCGGAGGTGATCAGTTATGAGCCTGTGGATCTGTCCACAGACATGTGGAGTATAGGGGTCATCTGCTACATCCTGTAAGTACTGTAAACAACTTTCATGGTTGGCCCATTGTTGGCTCCTACCAGAGGTCTATCTGATGGTGTGAATGTTTAACATTTATTGGTCAGTCTATGCAAAGTGATTTTCCAAACCAACTTCCCCTCAGTCATTCATACTTTTATTTTGTATTACATTTTTCTTCTCTCTCAGACTCAGTGGGGAGTCACCATTTCAGGGAAGCTCTGATGCAGAGACTTTGGCACTTGTAACTGCGGCATCTTGGGAGTTTGACACGGAGTTTGATGACATCACAGACAAAGCCAAAGACTTCATCTCCAAGCTACTGAAGAAGGAGAAACGGTGTGTCTGGAGTCACTGAACATCAAACTGTATTTAGTCACACTATAAATTTTAAGCTTTTAATCTCTGCATACTAATTCTCTGAAAGCTGCAAGTTTTTTTTGCTGCTTTAGGTAATGAATAATTCCTCCTTTGGCAGTCAATGCAACCTTTGGGAAAGGCTGATGCTGCCCAACCTCAGTAACATCAAACATCAATATGTACATCAAAGAGTTTGGTTTTGTTTAACCAAGGCAATACTTTGTTACTGAAAGAAAAGCCTATCCCTTTCTTTCAGCTACTGTTATTCTCTCACACACACAAACAGGGCCAGGATGTCGTGTGAGCAGGCTTTGACACATCCATGGATGACCTCATCCTCCTCTTCCTGCAGTACCACAAAAACCCTGAACAAGGACAAAATGAAGCAGTTTCTGGCCAGGCAAAGATGGCAGGTACACAAAAACATGGGATAACAACTGACCAAATCACATTTCTCTCCATTAAACCGAGTACGAAGTCCAGTTCACACAAGGCATAACCTTTGTTCTGCTAAACCTCAAGTGCAATATGAGTGGGGGTAATCTGTAGTTTGTGTCCTGCAAGAGGGTCTGTGAGTGAATTACTCAGCAGCTGATTCAAAATTGCAGAAAACGGGTAAAGCTGTGCTGGCGCTGAAGAGGATGGCCAACCTCTCTCACAGATCTGACTGCTCGGACTCTCCTTTCAGCACCACGAGTGGTAACTTGTAAACGCATTCAACTGAATGGAAATCCAACAGTATTCCAGCGCCAGTCACTTATCAAAGGGTGATAAGCACCCTCTGCGTGCTTTGACCACAGTGACTCCTTTGTCCCACAGATGCTAGTCTGAGTGGAGAGGTCTGCCAAGCCATCAGGTGCCTGGAGGAGCAGCTGAGACGGGAGCCGAGTTTCCCGCAGACCCTGCAGGACCTCACAGAGCCTTGTGGGGCAAACATGCACATGGCTTGCATTATAGAAGGTACTACAAAGCAACAAGCGCATGCACTGCATACCTGAACAACCCTTTAAATAGACACGGACGCTTACTCTGTTGCTACGGATTAAGACCAATCAGATGGCATACTGCACTGGTGTACTATTAGACAGTTGGTTACAGTTGTGCGTGTGTGTGTTATGGGTGATGACTGTTTTCGAAAGGGGAATGTCCATCTATGTGTGCTGCCTGCATATGAACTGCATCTGTGTTTGATGTAGGTTACCCCGAGCCTGAAGTAGTGTGGCTGCTAAATGATGAACCGTTGGAAGAAACAGACCGTGTGCAGATTGAATACAAGGAAGATGGCCTATGCATCTTGACACTAACATGCATACAACCAGAGGATTCTGGGATATACAAGTGTCGTGCCTCCAACGACCTGGGAGAAGCACTATGTTGTGCTCAACTCACTGTGTTCACTTAGAATGGTGGAATTCTGAACACTCAAGCATTCTAGACTTGGGGGTTGAGTTGTTGTACTTTGTTTAGGTTTTAGGTTTTTTTTTGTTAGGTTTTTAGCACAAGCACACGAGTTCTGCAAATGTAACCAAAGTAAAATGCCAACCATCTTAGCATTTCAAACCTCACCAATTCACAAAGCACTTACTAATTACACCCTAGCACTTGATACACAGCTGCACTAATGCTTTCTAAATGTCACCCAATACCCCCACCCCCTTTCTTTAATGGTAGGCTCTAGAGCATTGGTATTAAAATCACTACTCAAGGTCCAGATTCTACAGGTTTTCCACCCTCCCTTTTCCTAGGAGTCAGGTATAATGACCAAGTGGCCAACCCAGTTACATTAATCATTTAATCAACTACTAGTGATTACAAAATCCAGGACCGGATCTGGATTTGAGGTCCAGATTTGAATACCTAGTAAGAACATTATCACCTCCTGCTGGCCAGTCTGTTCCTGTATCATTTGGTATTACTTTTTTTGTTTTTGGAATGTTTGAGGTTACCATCTAAAAAGCTTTTAGACTGAGATCACTTTTAAGTTTATAATTTAGACTTTATTTACCACATACCTTGATATTTCTCATTTTATTTGAACTTTTTAGCAAATAAAATATGAATACAGTTGGCTTCACCCAGTTTGAAGTTCTTAGTGAATTTTTCCTCTTTGATTTGTAACACAAAATACTTCATATCATAAATATTAATGTTGAATAATCAAATGTATTACCTTTTAATGGAATATAATTTTATAAACTTACAAATGACCTTTTACCTCTGATTTTAGTACACTTAAATCCTATACCAGTTTTCTGTAAGATTGTCTTAAATCAGCTTGATATTAGATTTCACAGGTTTAACATAACATTAAAAATCTAAAACTAAACCAAGCCAGTTTGCTTTGGTTTTTGTTTATAAGCCTCACAGCAGGTTGAGAATCAATAACTATAGTGGCATCAGTTAGCAGACACTGGCTACATGGGCTATAGTGCATCTTTAAGACAGCCCCAAACGGGCTGATATTTGCTTCCTAGAGTTGCCTTTAAAACTTATTGCTGACAAACCAATCTAATATCGGTACCTGGACAGAAACTCAGAGTGACGTATCTAGCATCACGTGTGCCGTCTATATAAGCGTAAACGTAAGGCCATCAGAAACGGAACAGATCCACCTTGGTAGTCTTACTCTATGAACTCATTCAGATCATCAGAATCTAGTTGGTAAAGGTTCAGTGTATTCATTTGATTTTACACATCAGCTATATGGGGAACATACTGGTCATGCACCTAAACTGTACATGGTGGAAAACATTTACAGAATATCTCCTCTCTGGGTGGTGACCAACTGGCAAGTTTAAATTTTTTGTAGTACAATAAGTTGAGGGACTACTATTGTACATCACAATCGCAATTTCATTCATTCAATCTATGCATACTAGAATTTTATCAATTCAGTTAACGCACCAAGTTGGCTGAAAACACTTCAGTAAACACAGAACTGGAATCAGTCCTTCCCTGGAATTCCCATTTTAAAATTCCTGTAACGACATGAGCACAAATCAAAATGACTTGTGCTCAAGGACACTGGGGAGGTACATTGTGGTGGTAAGCCTCCATAACAAAGTGGATGACAAAATGAAGACCAGAGCATTCTGATTTAAAAATGTGTGTGATTAACTGGCTGACATTGTCTGGGGGATGGATACATTTAAAAAACCATGACCAATTCTGAAACCTGACTATGCAATAAATTGTGATAAATGTCAAAGACCATGTCATTAGCCATACAACGGCTCTTACACCGCTTAAAAGCACATCAGAGACTGCTCATAACCACTGCAAGACCACAGCTACCAAACACACAGCAGTATACATATCATCTGCCAGGAATCTCAGCGCCAGAGCAGTTCTGCTACTGTGGTCATTCCCAGCTGGTGCTCCAAGAAACAATGTCCCCCTGTACCAATCTTGCAGGTTTAAACTCCAGTAGGGGGCGCAGTTCCGGATGTGGAATGATGGTGCTATCCAGTCCTGCCGCATGTGCACGGTTCATTCAGTGTAAACACCTCAATGCTTGGGGTTTGCAGGTTTCACCTCAAATAAGGGTAAAGGCCTTCAAGTTTCTCTCAGGAGGCTGTGATACACTCTGTCAAGCTAAAACTGGTATGATCGTGGCTAAAACTGCTGTCTCAGGAAGGCGATCCAGTCCCCTCTTTTTTCTGGTGAATGCGCTCTTGTAGAAGATTCCAGGCTTTTACCACCTGCAGACCAACACAAACACATGCTATCATTTAATCATGTATGAAGAATTTCTGGCAATTTCCAGCACTTGCCAGCATGCTGACAAAACTGCTAAAGATAAATGTTAACCTCTTAACCAGCACCCAGGAACTGCAGTGAATTTTTGAGGATTCATCGGAGTCTACCTGTCTCTGGGTAACGTCTGGCTCCCAGAGCGTACAGAGAACGACGTTAGCCTGCTCCACCAGCCTAGTGTTGGACCACTGACTGTGCAGTCTCCTCAACGCATCCTCCTTACTGACACCGTCACGCTCCACTATACGCCTTACTGCCTGAGAGTGTAATACCAAATAATTATGTCGCATATATATTATTCAATTTTTCAGAGGGGAGGGATCAAACATTAGCATCACTACCTCCTCCTCAGGGATGATGGTCACCCACACTTCATGTACCATATCTGTCCACCCAGCCTCCAACAACACTGCTGCATCAACCACACAAACACGTGCACCTGGAGGGAGGCAAGGAAATGGGGGTTGGGTGGGGGGAGAGGTAGAGAAGTAGAGAGATAGGTAGAGAGAGAGAGAGACAATGTCTAATGTCTCACCTTCTTGCTTAGCCTGCTGTACTCTCCGTTTTACCTGGAGAGCTATCTCAGGCCACACTATATCAGTCAGCGCTTTTAACCGTTCCTGATGAAGCAGACACAGAAACAGACACACACACAGACACACACACACACACACACACACACACACACACACTTTATGTATAAAAAACAGTTGATAAGATTCTTCTCAATTCACTAAATAATGAAAGTTTTGTTTTGAATATTACCTTGTCCCCAAACACCTTCCTTCCCAGGGCTCGCCTGTCTATGGTTTTATCCTCATTCAAAATATCTAATATGGAAGACACAATCAATCAATGTATGCATTTAAAAAGAGCAGGAAATGCAAGAGCACATGCAGAGACATGCAAATGCAGTCTAACATTATGCACACTGGAACAGCATGGTAGCATGGTAGCATGGTACAGTGGGGCCGACATCACTCAGGGTCTTGTGAGCAGGTCTGCTCAACGTGCAAAAGGAAACATCACCTTCGGCTTTACAGGCCGTGTTCTCTTGTTCAAATGACGCAGCACTGCACCTCCCAATTATTGGTGTTAGATTGCACAGACGCAGATGAAATAATGAATAAAGTAGAGGTGCTGGTCATAAAATTTGAATATCATGAAAAAGTTTATTTATTTCAGTAATTCCATTCAAAAAATGAAACTTGTATATTATATTCTTTCATTACACACGGACTGATATATTTCAAATGTTTATTTCTTTAAATTTTGATGATAACTGACAACTAAAGAAACTTTAACCCCATAGAAAATCTATGGAGTATTGTGAAGAGGAAGATGTGATATGTCAGACATAACAATTCAGAAGAGGAAGAGAAATTGATCAGAGGAAGGTGAGAAATCAACCTAAAACTACACAGGGGGAACTTGTTAATGATCTTAAGGCAGCTGGGACCACAGTCACCAAGAAAACCATTGGTAACACATTACGCCGTAATGGATTAAAATCCTGCAGTGCCCACAAGTTCCCCCTGCTCAAGAAGGCACATATGCAGGCCTGTCTGGAGTTTAATAAATAAATACCAATAAATACCTGGATGATTCTGAGAGTGATTGGGAGAAGGCGCTGTGGTCAGATGAGACAAAAATTGAGCTCTTTGGCATTAACTGAACTTGCTGTGTTTGGAGGAAGAGAAATGCTAACTATGACCTAAAGAACACCGTCCCCAACTGTCAAGCATGGAGGTGGAAACATTACGTTTTGGGGGTGTTTCTCTGCTAAGTGCACAGGACTACATCACCGCATCAATGGATGGTGAATGGATGGAGCCAAGTACTGTAAAATCCTGAGTGACAACCTCCTTCCCTCCGCAAGGACATTAACAATGGGTCATGGCTGGGAATTCAAGCACGACAATGACCCAAAACATACAGCCAAGGCAACAAAGGAGTGACTCAGAAAGAAGCAAATTAAGGTCATGGAGTGGCCTTGCCAGTCTCCAGACCTTAATCCCATAGAAAACTTATGGAGGAAGCTGAAGGTCCAAGTTGCCAAGCAACAGCCTCAAAATCTTAATGATTTAGAGATGATCTGTAAAGAGAAGTGGACCATAATTCCTCCTGACATGTACGCAAACCTCATCATCAGCTACAAAAAACGTCTGACTGCTTGTGCTTGTCAACAAGGGTTTTGTCACCAAGTATTAAAGTCTTGTTTGGTAGGGAATCAAATACTTATTTCTCTCTGCAAAATGCAATTTTCTGGATATTCTATCTCTCGCTGTTGAAATAAACCTACCCTTAAAATTATAGACTGTCAGTGGGTAAACTTACAAAATCAGCAAGGGATCAAATAATTATTTCCTCCACTGTATGTCAATCATCAACATCAATCTTACGTTCCTCATTCATTGTTAGGATTTCTTATACAGCTTGGGTTCTGAAACACAGTGATTTATAAACACAGAGACCCACCCCTTTGCGCTCACCTGGGCTGAACTCCTGCAGTATCTTCTGGTAGGCGGCCGAGCCGGGCAGGTAGGCCTCGTGCCCGAGCTGGTCTGCGTTGATCCATACGGCTCCGAGTCCTTCCAGCCTCTGCGCAATGGAGCTCTTCCCACTCCCACTGCCCCCTGCTAGTCCGATTACGTATGGGACCTGAGAGAGAGCAGGCTGAACCTGCCACACAGGAGAGAGTAATGTAACAGGACATTAATCTGTTGTTCAGTCTCACGAGTGCCTTTAGATAAACACATTTAAAAAAAAAAAAAAAAAAAGGTTCTAAATCTTTTTTTCCTACAAGACAATCCACATTATTTTGACCCTAACCCAGCTCCTGTGTACCAGGATTTCAGTATTTAGAATGGCTTGATTCAGGTGTTTTACTAAATGAAAAATAAATATGTAAATAGCAAAGCAAATAAAGTACCATCTAGTGGGCCTCCAGGATTAGGGTTAAAACCACAAAAAACCACTACTGCATGCTGATTTAATCATTCATCACTCTTGAAGAACAGGGTCTGTGTGTTAAGATTTCACTATCCAGGCTCCAAGGTCAGCTCTGCCCCTCCAAACCCCAGCTGTGATGTCATACTGACAATATCTGTGCCAGAGTTGCTATTGGAAAATATATAACAGACAGGTTGAGAGACTGGAGAGGAGGATATTTGGACTTTGCTAGGTTTTGATTAACTTGGTTTAGGCCATATCATGTTCAAGCCTGACAATTTGTTCCCATTTAGTTTTTAAAAAACTTTTTTTATGGATACATTGACTGCTGTTCTACAGTAAGAGATACCCTTTCAAAGTTACTTTCTGTGTATGCTGATTCAGTCCTGAGAGGTGACTTCTGTCACTAAAAGAAATGAATAAATGAATATAAGGATTGATGAATGACTACGACTGAATGAGCAGGGGTTGACTGTACCTGGGGGGAGGTGAGAAGGGTGCCCAGCAGGCGTACCCGGAGGCTAGACGAGCTGATCTTCTCCTCCTCTATGTCTGTGTGATGTGCGTCTTTGATGAGGGAGATCTCGTAAAGCACCAGCTCTGATAGGCCCTGTGCAACACATATGCAACAGAGGTCAACGATCACAACCAATCAGAAAAAGCAGCACTACACTGTGATGTGAATAAAGATATGAACTTCATGCTTCCTTTTCCCAATCATCACATACCATGCACTCTGAATGATTAACATTTATACATACACTGGATATCAAAATTAGAGAACACCACACAATTTCCTATATGTCAAGGTCATTGCGTAGTCCTATGTGAAATTATCCTAATAGAAGTGAAAGAGCAGTATTTTAAGCTTATTTCATAAATTGTATGTATTCTAAAGCACAGGTTAAAAAACACAAATAATCTAATTGAAAAAGTTATCAATTAAAAAGAATTTTAATTTATATAAATTAAAAGAAAATTAGAGAACACTTTCAGATACACTATATTGCCAAAAGTATTCGCTCAACCATCTAAATGACTGTGCACCAGTGCACAAAGCAAGGTCCATAAAGACATGGATGGCAGAGTCTGGTTTGGATTAACTTGACTGGCCTGCACAGAGTCTTGACCTCAACCCGATAGAACACCTTTGGCATGAATTAGAGCGGAGACTGAGAGCCAGGCCTTCTCGTCCAACATCAGCATGTGACCTCACAAATGCGCTTCTGGAAGAATGGTCAAAA
>JAOYMR010000007.1:17629308-17660501 GCA_025802075.1 Tenebrosternarchus preto | reverse complement strand
TCCAAAAATATCCTTCAAATGTTGATCAACATTATTTCTGAAAAACCTGTGTTCATACATTGTTCTCTAATTTTAATCTCCAGTGTATATAACCAAAATACCATTATAGTGATTTGCACCATTAGTGATCTAATTAATCCAAGACACCTGTTATGTACAATAAGTGAGTTGTAGTTCTGACAAAACACCTATTTTTGTTATCAAATACTATTATTATTGCTATGAATATAAATAATGAAAGTGCTTAAATTGGTAAAACAGTGTTTATGAACCATTTGCCCTCAAAATTCAGTTTAGAACACTGAAAATATGGACAAAATTATTTTTTACTCTTAAGTTATGTGACAGTACAGTAAAAAAAAAACACACTTATTTAGTAGGCAGCAGAAAAAAAAACATTAACTGTTCAAAGATGTCAATAAGGTACAATTTTAACTGGAGAAGTTACTGACCTACCAAGCACACACCCCCTCAAATATCAATCTTGGACAAAGATTCACATTGCAAAACACTAGAAAATTGAACTCTGAGCTTCTGACTATGCTTTTTCAAATGTTCTGCACTCATGTCATGTCCTGACCTGAAAACCATAACACAACACATCGCTTGTCCATTAACCTGCAGGCAATTCTGTATTAACATATTAAAATAACTTGTCTGAGAACAGCTGGGATTACAACCCGATGAGATGCACCGTGGACAACCTCACAACCACTTCCTGTTAAGTAGCCAAACAAAACCTTACGTTTTCTACTCGTTTCCTGTTGACGGCCTCTCCACCTCTCCTCGTCTCCTCGCTAACCACAATGCACTGCAACTGGGGGTCGGTGACTGACGGACCAAATGGGTCAGACAGCGGAACCATATCATACTGGAGAGAAGGCTTGACATCATTCAGAAATTCCCGGAGCTTTTCCACACGTCGAGTATATGGCTCAATCAGCTCCCTCAACACCTTATCTACAAAGAGAGAGTGATGCAAACAGAGAGAAAGAAACAAAAAGAGAGACAGTGTGAAAGAAAGAAAGCAAAAATATGTATTGGTACAGAAATGTAGTGCAGCAAATACACTCACACAAAATACATACAAAACAAGTAAATGCAAAATAAATCTGATGCATTGGGGAAACACAGGTAAATGTAAAAAAGCACTTTTTAGCTGCGTCAGCTTACTCTTGAGGAGTTCTTGGTCACAGACCCCAATCACAAAGCGCCTGCTCGCCAGCAAACAGCAAATATTCAGCAGGGTCTTATGAGCACTATGGAGACGATCAAAAGTCCCACCGACCACCACATCACCATATGTCTCTATGGGCTTTGCTTCTCCTCCTAACTTCTGCTCCTCATCCTCGCTCTTCACCTCCTCTAGGCTTGAGGGCAGTATCACAGAGGAGAGGGCAGGCATGCAGACATAGCAGTGGCCTGCGTACCTCTGCAGGCACTGGGCCACCAGGGAGAACTGGCCTGGGTCCTGGAGAGGGAAGTCTGTAAGTACCACCTCTGGGGAGTGGGAGAGGGTCTGTGGGGAAGGGAAGGGGTTGGAAGAAGCATCCCACCCGGACTGAGACATTAGAGGCTGGGTGCGGAAATTGGACAACAGCACCCTGACGTCTAGGTGCCCGCACACATCAGCTGCATTGCTGTACAGACGGGAGATGAGGCCAGGGAGGTCAACCACTGGAGGAATGAAGACTGGTCGTGCGTGCCCACCGCTACCTAGGTTGAGACCAGGGTGTAAGTGTACGTAAAGGGTTCGTTCCACCACTTGCGCTGCAGAGCTCAGGACGGGTGCGATGCGGAAAGGAAGGGTGTGCAGCGGGGACGTGAGAATCAGGATGCCGGTGCTGAACATCGACATTGTGGACAGCTCACCACGGCGACCACCGGCGAGCTAAATAGAGAATAGATAGCGAGTTAACACTACGTAAAGGCAAAGGTTAAAAAAAGGAAACTTACATACATCTCAAAGTCTCGCTAGTTATCTCTAGCTAGAACTGTCAAAGCTAGCTGGCGAGCTAGAGCGAGTTGACAAGTCGAGCCATCATGCAAACTTTCCCGATGTAAAAAAGCATACCGACAGCTAGCCATCAAGCTAATATAAAACAGATACGTAGGTTAGGTATTCAAGATGAACGAAAGCACACACAAAGATTTGGCTACTCTGTGAACGTTACTTTTGCGACAGGTCAAACAGGATTCCTACATTTGTCAACAGTAGGTCAGCTGGATAGCCAGCTAGCTAACTGGCAATAGGTTAGAGTTTTAAGCAAAGCTTCGATGAAACAGAATAGTTAAAGTGACCGTCATTAACATGAGCGAAGCTGAAATTATTATTTTTTTATTCTGTTACGTGCTAAACATGTTAGCTAGCTGGCTCTATGTAGTCACCAGAAGTGTGGTATCTACTAGGTAGTTTAGGGAAAACACCCAACACCAACCTAGTTGACCTAGTTAGCTAGCTAGTTATCTAGCTCCCTACCCTACCTTAAACTGGTACCCTGGTAGCTTGCTTAAACGAGAGGAGTGCCTACCAAAAAGCTAATTTTCGTCCGTTACCTCGCGTTGACAACCCGCTTATAAGAATTACCTAGCTATATTTGATCTGATAGATAATTTTTAACATCATCACAAGCTCAATTATTAGCTAGCTAAGCTTCCTCGAAGATAGGCTCATACAAATTTGAGCATTGTAATTGGCCATAAGAATCACGTTATGTCAGAATAAAAGTCCCTACCCAAAGTTGTTTTAAAGCAATAGTAAGTCATTTTTCCAATGGTTCTTCTTCGCGTTATGAAACAGCCATTATACCGACACAGTGAATGAGTTTTAAACCTAACGCAGGCAGGTACTGGAAGCAGTTGAAGGGAATGTAGCAGTGGAATGGCTTGTGAATTTCGGACTACTGAAGACCAGTTGTGCTGCTGCTTTCTACATCAGTTGTCAAGGTCTGATTGCTCAAAGAGGAAGCCCAGTAAGTAGCCAGTTGAAATAGTCTAGCCTTGAGATGACATGAGACTGAACAAGCACCTGGGTGGCTTCCTGTGAGAGAAAGGGTCAAATTCTTCTCAAATTGTAGAAGAACCTAAATGATCGGGTCAGGTTTGAAACATGAGTCAAGAATGATAACTGGTTGTCCAAATACATGCCAAGGCTACAAGCAACTTCAGACATGCTTCGGCCAAAAATGCAGAGTGGGTAACAATTCCTAGTTTTTATTTCATGTCCCATTCCATGAAGAATGTGTGAAATAAGCCTGGTTTTACAGTAATAATAAACATTAAAAGGTACTTATTTATGACAGCAATAAGACATTAGCAATATGAAAAAAAAACATTTTTATTAAACAAAGTATAAAAATAGCATTGACATTCAAACATGTTCCTGACTGTAGTTATTCTTGTGAACTCAAGGGTTTACAAAGACAAGACAAAAATGTGCAATTTATTATTTGCTAGACTTTGTGCTTTTGCACCTGTTTCTATTATACTTTGCTGCAGAATGCAGCCAGTGGTTTTTCTGATAGTGACTTTTCTCATTTGTAAAACATTCCCCCTGTTTCACTTACAACAGCTTCTGGAAAGTTCTATTTTGTTCATTGTCAAAGTAGAAAAGGGTAAACTTTCATCCATGAATAAAGTTTGTTTGTTATTCCAAATAAAAAAATCAACAAGAAAAAAATAGAATATATTTTGTAATAGAAGTATCAGTTATTCTCAAGTATATTCCATATGCTTAAAATTACAGTAACATAAGTTCTTTATATTGTTTCATCATTTCTGTACGTATAGTGAATCTTCATTTCATAAACTAGACACACAAATCACAGACTCTCATATTTATAGTATTTCAATAATCTCAATAATTTTTTTTGGCAAATAGCAAAATGTTACTAAAATCAGAATGTGATTTAAAAACACCTTATGATATAGGCAGGGATGTCTTGAATCACCAAACACAGACTCTCTTTCTGCAGCTGCATAGTCAGATGGGGTTTAACAAAACACTTTAGCATAACGTACTACATAAAACATAGATCTGCTCCCATTTCTAGATGTACTGACTTTTCCTATCTTCTTAAAATCTACCTAAAAATAGAATAACTGTTCAGCGTAACACAACCCAGCTAACATAAAGCATGATGCAGAAAAATCAGTACACACCTTTATTAGCTCTAGACTACTGTAACTCATTACTATTAGGATGCTCTAATAAGAATGTAAGTAAGCTTCAACTAGTTCAAAATGCTGCAGCCAGAGTTCTAACTAGAACTAAGAAATTCGATCATATCAGCCCAGATCTTTCAACCCTGCGCTGGCTCCCAGTCAAATTTTGCATAGACTACAAAATCCTTCTATTAACATATAAAGCTCTGCATGGACTCACCCCTGATTATCTGCAAGAACTCATTTCCTAGTATGAGCCTCCATGTTTACTAAGAACACAGGGTGCTGCTTCTTACTGGTTCCATCAATTAATAAGGTTATGGAAGGGGAAGAGCCTTTTCTTACAAAGCCCCCCCAACTATGGGGGGGGCTTTGTAGCCTTCCAGAAAATGTCCAGGACTAGGACACAGTCTCAAGCTTTAAGTCTAGGCTAAAAACGTATTTAGTTTAGCATTTGGTAATTGTTATTCCCCCGTAAATAAAGGTTACAGATCCAGGGGTTCATAGGCAGAGGGTTTTATGTTATACTGAGATGCTGGTGGTGTCATCACAGCACTGCACATGTCCGCTCAAGTTTGTTGACGGTGGGGTGGAGAGATGCCAACGCCTCAGGGCTCCCCCAAGTGTTTGTTACCTTCTGGTTCTGTCCTTTTATTTAGGCTGTAATAGTTTATTGTTGGAGTTGCTGCTGCCACGCTTCTGAAATGTCTATATTTTATGTCACATACAGAACTAACTGTCTCGCTTTACTTTTACTGAGCTAATGGTTGCCCTTGGTACAAAGTAATGATTGACGAGGCTCTCCTGCTGCTACCTGTCCCAGACCAATCACCTCCTAATCATCTAGACACAGATGAAGGATTAATCAAGTGGATGGATGCCCTCATCAGCACCCCTAGACCCCCCCCCACAGTGGCACAGCCCTGGACTTCGTTATAGCTTATATATCACTGTGTTTTTATCTTGTTGTTATGACATTATTTATCTTGTTGAAGAGGATGGGCTCCCCCCTTGAGTCTTGGTTCCTCCCAAGGTTTCTTCCTCACGCTCTTAGGGAGTTTTTCCTTGCCACTGTCGCCCTTGGCTTGCTCACAGGGAGCTTGGACTCAGACACTTGTATAACTGCTTTGAGACAACATCTGTTGCAAAAGGTGCTATATAAATAAACTTGATTGGATTTGATAAAGGAATGGTCAGATTTTAATTTATTTATTTTAATGATATTAGCATTTTTCCAGGGTTCTTGCTGAATGTCCAATTGTCAAATTCCATAACTTTTGCCTTACATTTTCCTGACTAAAAAGCAGAACTTCAATGACCTCTAATGAAAAGAAAAACAGGCCTTTGTTAAATGGGTGCTGAAAAAATTAAGTAACAACAAAAACCACTCACACAATATAGGAAATTCTAATATTTTAATAAATGGTAACTCATCAAAATTTTGATATTCCATGACTTCAGCAAAAAATGCTGAAAATCCTGTGAATTTCCAGGTCTGGACTTTTAAAAAATGCATTATATTCTAGAAATTCCATGACCTGTCTGGAACCCTGTTTTTACCCAAATTTATGAAAATACTGCGTAAAAAAAAAAAAAAAAAAAAAAAAGGTTTCTAGTTGTTTAAAAACCACAGAAAGCAAAAAGGACCTCCTGTATGGGACACTAATACAGCAGACGTGTGTAAATGCTCCTAACCTTCTGCAGCTCATCTGGCATAGCAGGCAGAGCTGCTAGTTACACCATGGACACAGATTTGATTCCCAGGGAACACACATAGATTACTGAGATTACTGATTGCACTAATCACCTGAGCACATCATTCCTTGTATAATTACATAATAAAAGTTCATTTCTGTAGTTTGTTTTGCACTTCCCTTGAGGATAGCATGTAGCATGACTGACTGTAGAGATACAGTACTGCAGGCATCATCTCCGTATCATCCTTTTCCTGATGTCGGGGTAGTACCTGAGGAAGATCCGGTGGACGATGGCGTACGTGTCCCCGCTTGGCCGGGCTGGGTACCTCCTGTGGTTGTAGACGAAGTCCTTCTCCACCTGGAGTGTGGCCTGGTTGAAGGCGTCCTGACTGAAAGGCCGTCCGTGCTCCACACACCCGATGAGCGTGGACACAAACAGGTCCCAGCGCTGCAGGTAGTAGTCCTGCACTAGCCCCGCCCACTGCTTGTTGGCATAGTCCAGGATGTCACCGTCGGGGCCCCAAAGGGTGACCTGGTTCCGAGCGTTTACCTCGTACAGCCGCGCTTCCTGCTCGTCGGTGCCCAGCGAGCGTGCCTGCTCTAACCACACCCCCAAAAGAAAGTGGGCATCGCTGGAGAGGAGCTTGTCCAGGTCGGGCAGTAGGCCGTACACAAGCACACCTCCAGCCTCCAGGAGATCTGACAGCTTCTGAGTCTGGGAGTCGAGTTAAAGGAACAGAGAAGCAGAGCACATGCAGGAATTATGTTATACCAAACACTGGGGAAGTATGCCCTCTCACACCTCAAATTTACAATTTAGAGAACACATTCAGCTATTTACAGACAAGCAATACTGAAAGCCAATTTATTTCAACAGCATGTTTAAAATTTATTTATTGTACTTTCATACTTTACTACCACATTTTTTTTTCTTTCTTCATACTTTCATAAATAATACTCAAAACTAGAAAGTTTAGTATGGCATAAATGGCTGTACTATGAGAAGTTTCTTAACTGTCTATTCTAGATACTACACATGCATTTAGCAGCAAGCACTGCTGTCTTTGACATGATCTGCAGGCAACGAAGTTACAAAGAAGAAAGACATCTTTAGCTACACTAAAAACTACTGCTTTTGTTACGAAACCATACTCCACAATATATATTATATATTGTAACAAACATAACTAGCCATTAAGAAGATGCCTAAGGAATTTTACCTGGAATGCATCTCGTATTTCTTTGTAGTACTCCGTAGTGAGGAGCTCAATCACCTGCCTTGTCAAATCCACCAGATCGTACCAGAAGGTTTCCACATAAGCCATGGAAGACGCCACGCTAAACATCAGCCTCCACGCCTCATAGACATCTGCTGGGTCGTACCAAACGTCAGTCTGCATCTTCAGCGATGGCCGGTGCACCAGTGGACTGTGGTTGTGGCTCTTGTATCCGGGGATGGTGCAGTTGTACGCGCTGCGGAACAGCAGTTGCCAGGCAGCGGCCAGACTCGCCTCCCGGCTGCCATAGCGACGGGCGGCGTACAGAGACACCCACGCGGTCAGATTGACGGGCTCGTGCTGCCAGGCCATGTCGGACATGAGCTCATAGACCACGGGGTTCTGTTCGATGCCCTCGGGGGCCATGCCAAGCCCCACAAGCGTGGAGTTGGGGAAGCGGAGCGCCTCGAAGGGGCCCGAATTAACCCTCTCCACTGCCCCGAACAGGCCGGAATTTCCGCCAAAGTTGTGCAGCATGCACCAGATGAACGGTTGCCCGTAGAAGGAGCGGGTGCGGGGGAACATGGGCACGGAGTCGGCAAACAGGTCCAGCACGATCATGCGGCCCAGTGGGACACCGCGAAGCAGGGCCTGCACCTGAGGGGGCTTCCAGAAATCTGGGCTGCTGAAGAACAACCAGCCCTGCATGAGCCAAACCGCCTTGGCGTCCACTACAAGGCAATGGCAGAGTTGGAGAGAGGGATAGAGAGAGAGGGACAGTGTGTTAGATGTACTAGCAGGATGTGGGATTAATTAACAGGATTAATACATCAGTAAGGTGTGGGATTCATTAATACAGTCTGATGGGAAACAGACCAAGTTCAAGGACTGTCTCCAAGAACTGGTCATGCAGCAGTTCTTGGTTAAAAACGAGAGCAATTAAAGACAGATATGCCATTGAGAGAGAGAGAGAGAGAGAGAGGAACACAGAGAGCAGGAGAGAGAGACAGAAAGAGAAAGAGAGCTACATACAAGAAAAACTGACACTGAATTTGTGTCCACTTGTCTTAGAACAAGAAGAAGTAAACACAAACTTTACTCATCGCAGTTCCTAATAAAATGTGCTCATTGCATTTGACAAAACATATCAACCTACAGAGCTGAAACAACAAACAAAAACAAGTAAACAAACATTCACCTGAGGTCATAGTGGTGAATATTGAGCGACTAACTGAGGCGAGGTAGGAGGGATCTGAAGAGGAGGGGTTCATCTCATTAAAGGTGTCAGTGTTGTAGATGTGATCTGTACCAAACTCCTTAACAACCTGAGACAGGAAGAAGGAGCCGATTCGCTGGAAGAGTGGGTCTCGTGGGTCCAGGACAGAGGCACAGGAATAGGTGCAGTTAAAATGGCTCCAAGGACCCAGCTTGGTAACATTTGCCTGGGGAAACAGGCTGGAGAGAACATGCTGGAATGTACCATTTGATTTAGGACTGCGTGATATGGGTAAAATACTGCATATTGCAATTACACTAATATTATTATGTGATGCACAGACTCATTTCATTCACACATGGCAATGATTACTGACACATCACTGATTACTGATATTTTATAGTCGATCTATTACTTGGATTTAAAAGTCATGGAAATCCCTGACTAACCAGTTAATTATGGATTATTAATGAAGGTGGAAATATGTTCATATTACCGGGTGATTCCATGAGGAACAATCCCAGAGAAGGCAGGCAGGACAGGAATCATCCCAAGAGCTCTCATACAATCCAGAATTTTCCTCTGGAGGGAGGCAAGGTACTTACATTTACATTTTACATCATCAGAGTTTAGTTTTCAGGTCATCATACTGTACAAACATCTGCAGAAAACAAATACTGCACATTCACACTGAGTATAAAGCTCTGTCGTTATGTTTAGCATAATGTGTGTTTCTGCAAAAAAAAAACACAAAAAACAAGAGGCATCTGCAAGACATTGTTTATTAGAAAGCTCATACTTGCAGAGAGAGTTGTTTAACATGCCAGGACTGAGGAAGTGGCCCAGCCCACTCAAACAGGTTTCCCATACGATTCCATGCCAAGAAAGCAGGACCTGTGAAAAACTCATCCAGCTCCGTCTTATTTAGACCCAGGGACATATACACCTTCATAAAAAAAATGAGAGAACAAAATACATGTGCGTGAGAAACGAAACCATTTATGGTAACAACTTTATGATACATAGGCCTAGACTGTACAGTTATAGTAAGAGTGTGTTCAGTCCAGGCTGATGTCCCTACCTCTTGCCACAATGCCTCCTGCCCATTGAATGCCAGGGGCAGATTGATGCCATTCAATGCCATCCAGTCGATCTCTCGCTGCCATCTTGGCCAGTCCCACCAGACGGTGGAGTAGCTCTGCGTGCACACATTCTGGTAGTACCTGAACCTAGACATGCAACAACCAGCATAGCACAGCATAAGGCAAAAACAAAGGGAGAAAAAACTTCAAACCACTGTAAATATAACTCAAGACAGGCATACTCCAAAGCAAAACTAACTTTGTAATCTTTTAAGAAATTTGCCTAGAGCTAATTCAGTCTAGCACCAAGGTTCACTGCAAATGATTCAGTGATTCTGAATCATTCCCAGCTCTTGTGAATGTGTTTGTATGCGTGTCACTGCTCATATGAATCTACACAGCACATAACAAAATAGCTTTTCCGAAGAATGGAAAACGGAGCAGTAGTAACGAACCATTCATTACAGGCTCATGAAGAGCATTATATTCACAAAACATTATATTACGTACAGTTTTCAATGCAGTATTGCATTCAAAACGTATTCAATGCAGATTGCATTTGACAAAATGGGTATTATTTAGGTAAAGTGTATTAATGGGTTTTTTTTGGTAAGTTTGTCGTCAGAAAGAATTAGTCACACTAAACTATAAAACTAAACTGTCTAAATTCGGAGAAATAATCTAGTATCGTTTGCTTTGGACATTAAGATTCACTTCCACTTCGTTGTCTACTGTGAAACAACCTTATATGCACCCAGTTGCAGTCCTAATAACACAAGAATAGACATGAGAGTGAGAAACGGCAGCCTGTATCCTAAAAATACAAAACTAACTAGATTTGCATTTCCTGAAGGAACTACAATAGTGCTTGAAAAGAGCTGCAAGTATACGTGTGTGTGAGTATGCATGAGTGTGTCTGTTTCTGTGTAGGTGAACAAGACCTCCTTAGGTATATGTCTCTACGTTTGCCTGTGTGATGCATGTGTGAGAGAGAAAGATCTATGTGCGAGGGGGTGGGGAGAGTCATCCAAATTAACTGTCACTCTTATTATGGAGCTCTTAGTGGAGAATCCTTGTTTGAGCTGTCATAATTCAGGAAATATTTAACTTGTGGATTATCTGAAGAGATGGTGAGAGAGAGGACCCCTTGAGGATGATTTTGGTGTAATTTTGTGAAAATGTCTGATTTATGACAGGTCAAACACAAACAAAAATAGGGAAAAAGCCATTTTTTTATTTTGAAAAATTAACATGGGACTCAATGAAGCAGTTTTCAGTGCCTAGCAGCAAACAAATGCTCATAACTCTAAAAGTAATTGATAAAATGATGAGATATTTTAATATGACAGAAAGGACAAGTTTCTCTATCATTTGACATTTGAATGGAGTTTCTCGGTCAAAGTGTAAGGATTTTAAAGCAGTTTATTCAGAAGAAAAATATGGAGAAAGACTGAATTTCCTGCTCTAAATTCTGAACATTTCGCCTTTCATTTCAATGGGGACTTAAAATGATCTCAATTTTGTTCAATTCTATACATCCGATCGACTCCAAAAAACGAGACCTTCGAAACGTTAAGCGGTTCAGGCTGTATTAATTGCAGAAATGTGTGGAAGAATAAGAACCAAGATAACAATATAGTGCTTTTATAATTAACACAAATTTTGCAAGAATAATATGGCTTAATATGCTGATCTTCCGTCATGGCTGGCTCTAAGCATTATATCCCAACAGTGGCGTTATACTGCACAATGTACTTTTTTAAAAAGCGTTTCTATCGTCTCTGTTTATGGCACGTTCATATTGTTTATGACACTTAGCTAGCATTTCCGTTAGCAAAGATCATGAGGCAAAATGAAAAATGAGATGAGATCATAGGGCAAATATCTGTCTCAATCGTATAATGTAAAAAAAAAACGCAATAAAATGTCGAATGTGAAACATAGAGCATAGAAATGTGACCCATCAGTCACTGAACACAAACACACAGACCTCTCTCTCTAAAGAAAACGCATCTATATATTAGCTAGTTAAGTTACAGTATAATAGCTAGCTGGCTTAACTCACTCTTTACCTGTGTTGGGTGCTGATTCGAAGAACACCGGCGAGCTGAGGCAAAGGACGGGGAACATCTAGCTGATCTCCTGACCACGACACATGACAGTTGCAGTAGTACTTCAAGTAGTTATGAATGCCAGCTGCCAGTGCCACACCAGTGCTTCCTATAGCGACGATCTGGTTATTTTTTGTAGACCGAAGTTCACAGACGTCCAGGCTGTCGTTGAACAATGTTCTGTTGACTGACACAATGAAATCTCGAGACCTGTCTCCCAGGAGTCGCTGGAGTAGATTGATCACAGCTCTGGTTTGTGTTTCGTCGCTCGCTTTCGGTCGCAGATGCTTCAAAGTGTGGAACTCACAGTTTGCAGAATGAGTAATGAACATTAACACAAGGAGATAAAATATACTAGGCCACGCATGCCTCATTTTTAAATCAACAACTTCAGCAACATCAGCTTCATCAATGGAAAGCAAAATCCAAAGTTTTACCACTGTTGCTTGCAGGAACAACCAATGCGCACGTAGTTTATCGTCCAATCAAGTGTGCACTGTGAAGGGTCAGGATGGGATTTGAACCAATAGGAACATTTTAAAAAGAATCGAGAGCAGTTTTCGTCACATGTTTACATGAGAGAGCTCCGTGAAAGTTTCAAGTCATGTAATCTTTTTTTATATTCCAATGAATTATCGTCATTTTCTCATGACATATTATATAACGTTTTTGTGGGGGACTGGTACAATTTGTTTTTATATATTGCATATAAAATTTTCTAAATAATTTTCCAAAACATATCATTTTCAAAATAAAAGTCAGTGCAGCACACAAAAAAAGTATGTTGGAATATGATTCCATGCAAAATGTGTGTTCGATTGTTAAAGAAGATGCTATAAGATAATTTACTGCTACCGACTGTCTAATAGAATGTCACAAACCGCACTCAGATCAAAAAATACAAGGATGTTAATTGCTCATAAACATGTTGAAATTAATTAATTAATTCATGACCTAACTCAAGACAGAGGAACCATATTATTCGACAATGCTCATGCCCAGTTCTCCTCTCAGTAATGTAAACATTGTATCATTTAAATCACAGCATAATAGAAGCATAGATCACCGTAAATGTACAGTAAAAACGGTATATGTAATTAAGACCCAATATAATTGTGTGTGTATTGTTATGACTTTGCATTATTGATTTTTGTTGTTGTTGTCTGTTTCCTTAATGTACCACAGAAAGTGCCTTCCTCCATTGCTGGATGGGATGAAATTTACAGGTACATGTGACATCTACCCTACAGAACAGGCAGCCATCCTGGAACTACAATGACGCACATTTCTGGAGACAGCACCCCATCTTCACACACCTCCTTCTGGGACAGCTCCCAGGATCTTGCCTTCAGGGAAATCAGTCAAGAATGCTCTATGGTTCACTACATTCACTTATGCCGACATCATGAAGCTGCCCAAAGCAAGTGACTTTACTATAAATGAGAGAATATGTGTTTATTTGTTTATCTCACTGATACACCAGATGAAAGTGTTTACTGACAATATCTTAAGAATCATTTCTTTCATTTATACTGTGTTTTTGTACAATCAAGTAGAAAGTCTCAGTGGGATAAACGTCAGCTCTCATCATACACAGGGTTTCACAACTCTGCTTTCATGAACTTCTTGGCTCTCTGCATGTTGCTCAGCACTGGTAATATAAATAAAAATTGTTATTGCAAAAAAATAATAGTGTATAGTTCTATATTAATATATTAACATATATTAATATATATTAATATAAGAACTTCTATATTATACTCATGAAAGAAGTTTGAGGTCAATTAGCACTTAATAATAAATGAAATCAAGTGACTGAATTAGGCACTTACAGATTTTCATATCACTTGGTTCATAGGCATACATGCGGTTTGAGTAGCGTCCAACAATGTCAGCCCGGACAGTCATTGAGGGATCTGAGGGGGAAAAATGCATTTTGTGTTTAGTCAATTGAAGAAGGAAAAAAAACACAAAGTCATGCTTTGCAGAATCAAACAGGCCACATTTACATTTCCGGCATTTCGCAGATGCTCTTATCAAGAGCGACTTACAAAAGTGCTTTGTCATCTACTCATAGAATGTATGCTTGCCAGTATAGTAGGTTAGAGTAAAATATACTAAACTATTTACAACTAAATTCAGGAATCAATGCTAATTCCTAGAAGAAATGCACAATAAGCATAATTACTTTATAAAACAACAGTCCTCTCTCTGATATTGTACACTCACCAACAAAGAGGATTCTAGGAACATACTGCCCATCAGGTGACAGGTGTTTGTCTGTGGTTTCATACTGTAATGAATAGACAAGTTTTAAACATAAATTCAGAATGCTAGCATGATTCCTTGTATTTTAGCATAAACATGTCCTTTTAACTCTGAGTAAAACCAACCTGAACTTACCACTAGGTTTAAGAGAATGAAGTCCTTGTCAGCTAATGTCTGGATCTCTTTATCCCCAGCAAAGGCATTTTTCAGAGCTGATGATGTAATAGAATATAATTTTGCTTAGCAAAAAGCTGACAGTAGCCTATTTCATCTTGTAATACCTGAAGCCTTAATATGAATAAACTGCAAAATTATTTTTGAGGTACAAAGTGTGAGACAAACAAGCTGTAAAGTAAAGGTGAGGTGTAAAATAAAGTCCAGATCTTACCCTGGCTATGTGGACAGTCATCCAAGTGGAAAATGACCATGAGAGGCTTGGTTCTATGGAAGTAGTTTTTTTATATTGAGGAAAAATAGTACATATTTGCTCATTCATTACATAAATAATAATGTGTACAGTATGCTATAGTCACCTTCAGTTCAGAATCATTTGCACCCACAACAGATACAAGTAAAACGTTGGCAAAAATTAATTTTATTGTTTATCAAAATACGAGAACTTTGAAACCCTGTCACATTTTCTGAAAACCTTTCCTATAACGTTTGATGGTTTGGGAGAACACAGAACAAAGGATCTGAGACCATTCATCCATATAGAATCTCTCTCTCAAACATTTGTTTCATTTGTGTATTATCTGGTTTTCCAATGTGGATGGATGACTAAGGGAGTTTGGCCTGTGTGTCACCAAGATATCAGACATTAAACAGGACATCAGACATCACTTAAACAACTTAGAATCAAATTAATTTGAAAATGTAAAATAAAAAGGTGAATGTAAGTTTCTAGAAGTTTCAATAATTGTAACTCGTTTTTGTTGAAGAAAAAAAACATACTGTGACTGATCAGATGTACACTGTAATAGAAAAGTAAAGGTTTTCCACCTTGAGCGTGCCCAGAAGAGTGCTTCCTCGTATGTCTGTGCCCAGATCAACTGATCACCCCATCCTGGGAAGGAACAGGAGAAAAATTTAAAAGGTTCATTTTAAATCAATTTTGTATATAAAGCTTTTGTAGTAGAAGATATTCATAACAAATAGAGAATGCAGTAAAATAGTATTCAGTAAAGTGGTTCAAAATTAATGAAGCCAATAGGAATAATCAAAATTTCCTCAGGTTGCAGTTATGTAGGCATACAGTATATGCTAGTATCTCCTGCTGGAAGAACCTTACCTCTGGAGAGTGTCTGAGGTTCCATCTTCTCCTTTTTGATGGGACTTTCAACTTTCTTCGCTATGGAGCAAGTCAAGGCCACCAGCACCATAAGTACTGATAATAATTCTTTAGTCATCTTCTAAAGGTGAGCAAATAAAAATACAAATTACACTGTAAATAACAAGCAGACATATTTAAGTATGAACATCTGTGAAAGAGCTACATAGTATCAAGACAGAAAGGGAAAAGGAAAGGTTTAATACAGAGTACAATCTTATGTTCTAAAAGTTTTTTGTTTAATTTTAAATAATTTAAGATTTGTAGATTGATTTACCTTTGCTTTTGTATGTTTCACCTCAAAATTGTATGCAAAAATCTTTTAACAGTGCATAGTGATGGACAAAGTCTTCTTTTTTCTCATATATATACTAATATCTCTGAGGGTGGAGTCAGGTAGAGAAATTTATTAAGAAAGTTACGATACTGAAACAGGAAACAGTTTCTCAACATTTTAACGTCTTGCAGAAAAGATATATTATTAATGCCAGTGTAACGATGACTCAGTGAACAACTTCACAAATGTTGTGCTGGTTATAGTGCACATCCACAGTTAATTCTATGAAGTTTTTCAGATTTTAGAGATTTAAGACAATTTTATAACAAAATATATATGTATAATATATTTACACTTCCTTACAGCAGCTTTATTGGGGATCAGTTTTAGGTTATGTCTGCCACATATTCTGAGATAGGATTTGAGATATTATCTGTGAAGCCTTGTGAGGACAATAAAAAAGAGGGCTGAACAGAGGTCTGATATCCAATGTAGGTACAAGCCATGGGACTAACCTGAGATCCTGTGGTGAATCAGATAATAGCACATCAGGAAAAAAATAGAAAGGTGCCTATTAAACTTGAAAAGGCTGCTGGCAGCATGACAAATGACCTATACAACGAGTCCTCTGATGAAATGTATTTAATTGGTGTGAAAAATAATTTTATACAACATAAACCACACATACAGCAGAGTGCTCCATATATACAAGAAAATTCAGTCTTATTTTGCGATACTGTACTACAGAGCTGAAAAACATCTGGATTGTGCCGATTCCCTGGCAAATTGGTAATGATGGGAAATAGATTTTTGAAACCTCATGAAATTTCCTGTGCCATTAAAGGCATGCATACCTGCAAGCTGCCAATAATACACGTATTGTTTGTTTCTGGTGTTTTGACACAACTAATAATCTGCACATCTGTGGTAAAATGGGATCTGTATACCTGTTTATACTGATATTTCCTTTAATAAACTTCCACTGTCCATGGTAACCCTGATTTGATGCATTAAAAAAAAAAAAGACTACCGCTCAACATTCATATACAATAAATACATGCATTCTACTTCTCCTTCCAAACCAAATACACTGGAAAAACATGGTTACCATTAACCACCTTAAAAGTATAATAAGCAACTTTCCCCCCTCAAAATGAAGTAGAACTTTTTCGATGAATGACACAATCACTATGGAAGGTCTGAAAGCTCTAAATAGTATATCTGGTATTCATGATAAACTGATCCAACAATGAACGCTGAAGTTTAGAACTGCATTTTAGAAAACAGGAAGAAACATTAAATTAAATGTATATTTTTATGTATGTTTACCTGTCCTACCAAAACTGAAATGTGCAGGAGGTAGGAAATCAAAAAGAACTCATGATGATCCTTGACCAATATTTTGTCTCTGTACCTTCGGATTTCTAAAGTTGCTTGAAAAGTGCCTTCTAAAACCCATGTCTTGTCAAAGGGGCATGATTGTAGAAATACCAGCATACCTTTTGGGGTGCATTTCTACACCTTTAAATTACCAGGCCAGGCCATTTGAGAACATGATGTATATTACATAACCATCTTTTTCTTTAGTGCAGCCCTGTGAATAGGGAAACACATTTAGGACATGATGGACCAGTAATCTCTTGTTGTGAACATTTTGCTCCAGTCTTTAGGCTGCAGTGGGAATCGTGGGAATGTTTTCAGAGTTAACATTACTATACAAACATATAATAATGTTCTACACACATTCTAGGCATACACAGGTTATTAGAATGGAGGCTCCGCTCATGTGGTCCACTTCTTTAGCACTCCTCAAACCAGTGGCTGAGTTGGCAACAACCTGCTGTATAATTCTACTGAATGTCATCTTGTGACATGGCATGTGCACTGAAATGATGCAATGAAACCATTCCAAAATAAAGTTAGAGAAAAGCTAGACTAAACATGACTTAACACGCCTTACACCTAAAGCTTCTTGACGCTTTACACCTAAAGCTTCTTCAAAAATGGGCCAAGAACATTGAACTAAATGAGTAATACTTTGAGGTGGAAGATGGAAGGTGTGATCATTCTATGTTGCCTAAAAACCTTCTGTACTGGTTTTATAGGCTGGTAAGCACCTCTTCAATTATTCCCACTTCTGTTCTTGCTGTCAGCATATCTGTAAACAAGAACATTTGGCAATGAACGTAACCAATTCTGAATATCCATAATCTGCAATCTTGTAGATGGCTCTACTGCCCTGTGCTTCTGTGACATTCATATGAATTTGCTGCATAAAGGGTAGAAGCAAACTAGAAGAGTTTGGAGGGGATGTGCGAGGTATGACTGAGCTGGTCCGTTGTGAGGGAGCTTTCAGACATCTGGACACTACGGTGGGCAGAAATCCGCAAAGTATGGGTGCTGTAGTGCCTCCTCGGCTGAAATCCGCTGCACTGGATTGCATTTCAGAAGGTTCTATGAAGAACACATCAGAAATGATCATCAAATATGTGTACTATCTGATATGCACCCGTTTAGTACTTGAATACATGCATTATATGCGAAGGCCCACCCTATAATGACCTACCTGTAGAAGATCACGTCCTGTGCTACTAAGTTTAGGGACAACATTCACGAGTGATGTGGTTGCAGGGTACATTGGATATGGCTATAAAGAATAAGAGGGGAAAAAGTCATTTTAAGCCATTATTATTGTGTGTAATTCATACAATCTCAATATGTACAAAGTTTTTGGACTTATTGGACCAGGATACTTTAATTATTTTAACATATATTACCCCACATTGAAAATACTGTGGTCCAACAACTGTTAAACTCATGCACACCCATTTAGTCCCAGACAGCCACAGAATGTGTATGTGTTATCAGCTTTTAAGGTACACATGTGATGCTGCGGACTCCACCTTTTCTCCACTTTAAAGCCTTTTACACTGAATTTCATGAGCTGACCAGTGTGTAGGCAGGTACTAGTATACTGGTTCCTATCAACATTAATAAAAGGGACAGTTGGGGGTTGGTTGGTTGTTTTTTTGCCTTTCTGGTGTCATAACCGAAACAAAGCTTTGGCAAAGACTAGCAAATGGCAAAAAGTAGCTGTTGATGTACCTTATAGTCTGGAAGCTTGGTCATGGTTTGCCACTGTTCCTCTGTTGGTGTTCCCAGCAATGTGCCAAAGTGTTAAAGAAGCAGCACTTCAAAAGACTGGAGCAGCATTATCCTTACCATTAGCACAATTACTGAACTTTCAAATGTCGAATTGCTATCTTGATCCTGTATGTACAAATATTTATACAAGAGGTACAATTCCACCAAAGCTTAAATGAAAAATTTTTCATGATTATTTATTGAGCTGTCAAATCAGACACCCAGGTACCCAAGAAGCACTACAATGTGGGTCAAACAACATGAGAAAGTAAAGCTCAAGGATATCTAAAGATCCTCTTTAGTTGGTCATCGACATCATTGCCTGGAAAAAGTGGCCGACCTGCATTTGCGAGCTCTAAATGTAAATGGGGGGGGGGAGACCAAAATTCAGGCTGATGAAAAACTTGTGATTTCAAACAAGGAAAATGATGTACTCACCGTTGTCCCCTCACATCTGTTACCTACCTGCAAATATGCATCCAGCTGACCACATGTCAATTGAGGTAGAGTACAGTTTGGCACCAAACAACACATCCGGTGGCCTGTACCACAATGTGACCACCTGAAACCCATCGCAACTTGTCATGTTTAGTCAGTTTAATTTTTATAGCACTTTTTACAACAGCCGTTGTCACAAAGCAGCTTTATAGATGTCCGAGTCCAAGGCAAGAGCAACAGCGGCAAGGAAAAACTCCCTGAGAGGAGCTCACTGAAATTGTGGGTGGTTCTGCTATTAAGGTCATGTCGCACCCTCACCATAGTCTGTCTACATATACATATAATACACATATACATACTCACATATATACACACACATACACACACACAAACGTGTATGTGTATACACACACACACACACACACACACACACACACACGTAGTACATCTGGTAGTATTCCAGCTTTGAGTGCATGAATTCGGGTCGAGCTTCTGCAAAATGCCGTACATGTAAAATTGTAAAATGTACACACACACACACACACACACACACACTATATATATGTACATACATATAGATACATATACATATATATATTTATATATACACATATACATATAACAACATCTTGCTCTTACCTCAGCAGAGTAACACCGAACAGGAATTCCAAATGCCCGTGCCAAACCGAAGTCAGCCAATTTCAGTTCACCATTCTAACAAATAACAAGAAAACATTTAACAATCTAATTAAATTGTTTAAAAAAATCTAAGGACTTGTAGCCTTGTGATGCTTCTCAAACTGTGAGGATTCACCTGGATGTAGATGCTTGAATAAGCTGTAATTAGTAAAGAATATTGAAGAGTTTGCCGTTTGCTTGGCAACACTGAATCTAGCAATTGTTAATTTATTATGGGTTTATATTGGTAAAATGATTACAGTACAAATACCTAGAATGATCAAAGTAAGGAAATCCGGAAACAAAACCTACCATCACAAGCCTTTATAACAACATAAACTCAACCAGATACCCATTTAAATCATTTACTTACTCTGTTGATAAGCAGATTTTGTGGCTTCAGGTCTCGGTGCAGAACGTTGCGACTGTGACAAAAGGCGAGTCCTTTCAGCAGCTGGTACATGAAGGACTGAAGGGGAGGGAAACAGTAATGACAGTCTGAATCATTTGGTGCATCATATTCTGAATCAAATGGTACAAACACATATGTCAGATTCTGAATCAATTGGTTGAGAACATTGTGAATCAGCTGAAACATCACATTTTAGATGGTAAGAAATAATGCAAATCTAATGATGATCTCTTTTATTTCATTGGCCAAATGAATGGTACATATGCATTTTTGCTGGTATATCACAGCTTCAGTGCCCAGTGGGTATGATCTATGAAGTTTGTTACAATAACCAAACAACGACGCTTGGTCGCTGAAGATTTATATCAGGTATGCCCCTCCCTTCCCTTGCTGACACCTTTGAAAAAGACTCCAACCCCCATAAACCAACAGTGAAGTACAGCTCCAACCTTAACATAACATACTTGAGGAACACGTATTTCCAGGAGTATAACTGGAGCCCTATAATGGTACACCATTTAAACCAACTAAAATCAGTGTTCAATAACTTTCATTTTAGAGCACACAAACAGAACCAAACCTTTACAATCTCTGGATCCAAGTCACCATTGCAGCTGTCAAAATATTTCTTTAGATCCTGTTAATGAAAAAGACATGTCATTGCCATGCACAATAACACAATCTGATTTTACAAATACAAATTTACACAAAACAGTATAGTCCATGTAAGCATAAATGAAACACTTCAGCTGGTAGATTCTTGCCTTGGTTATGCCTCGAATTAAAAACAACAGTACTAGTTGCATAATGAGAAAGATGTACTGTTCTAAAACTGGAAATCACATCACTGCTATCACAAAACACCTTCCAGATCAGATCTTTTAAGATAATCTTTCATGGACAAAATGATGTAACTTTGCTTTACCTGGTCACAATACTCAAAGACTAACGTGAGCTTTTTATCACTGTGTAGAACATCATGCAACCTAAAAGGGGGTGAAAAGCCATGGTTATCTAGAGTGCTACTCTTTCAAGCAGGAAAATGAAAATGGTTTGATTTGAAAAAGGTGTTAAATATGGATTAACTGAAATTGTTATGTTTGTGCAAAACTACCTCACAATGTTTTTATGCTTCAGCTCTTTCAAGAGGCAAATTTCTCTTAATGCTGAACTTGGAACACCCTACAAAAAAAACATCAGAAAGAAAAGCAATGCTTTACATACTCCAGCAAATAGCCAGCTGTTCTCAGACAAGTCTCTGATAGCATCCAATGTACATACCTCGTCATCATCATCCAGTCTAACCCTTTTCAAGGCCACTATCTCATGGGTCTCTCTGTTTTTGGCTTTAAAGACTGTACCATATGTACCTGCCGTAGAAACGAACCAGTTACGATAAACACGTGAAACAGCTGAACTTAACAGTATAGCAAAAAACAGCCTGTTATAGAATATTAGTCTCAGACTAGAAACAGTTATTGAAAACACTAGCTAGGTTAAAAACATTTTCATATTAGTATTCAGTTAAAATATAGACACAATGAACACATTTGGAGCGCACACTTTGTAGTTATATTAGAATGAAATACATTGCCAGCTTAACTGTTTAGCAGCATATATTACCTTTTTAGTTAACCTTTTAGCTAACTTTTTATACAGAAGCTTAAATTAATATCATAGATACCATTCATACTAGTAATTTCATTTTAGCACTTTTCTTGTTTTGACACACCTGACCTAGCTAGCTAGCTTATGTGATTCAGGGCGATATTAACGGCAAACCTTAATAATCATTCTTGGCCCATAACACATTAATTACAGCTATATTTCAATCTAGCTGGCCAGTACGGCCTTCGCCAGAAAAAAGGCAGAACTGCCTCTGAACCTGGTCAGCCAGACAGCTAACCTAGCTAGCAAGCAACAGTAGTAAAGGTGGACGCTGGTTAGCTAGTTAGCGTATTAACTTACCCTCTCCAATCTTTTCTAGCTTTTCATACTTCTGCATGTTTTACCACTAAAACTAGCTATAAACAGCTAGCTAGCTGGCTGGATGATTACACGACGTATTCCAAAATATTGATCGCTGGCTAAGGCAATTTGATTGCACAGCGATCAATTGATACCGCTGGCTAGTCAACAAGAGAAGGGGCGTAGCAAGACAGCTGCTCAAAGATGGCCACGCTGGTACGACAGTTCAAAATAAAAGTAGTGTACCGGTGTTTTATTGACAGGTGCATAAACAATCTTTTAAAGTCTTGTAGTCCACAGAGAAAGACTGATATACTCTCCAAAATAGCTGTCTTTCAGTGATTTGTGTTCAAGTTATGGCAGAACAAACGCTTTATTGCATTTAAGAGAATTAAACGTGTATTTTTGTAGTTATAAATACTATCAGACTGTTAGGAAGTGTACTGGACAAAATTCTGTGTACTGTAAGTGTACTGGACGTTGTGTTTTGTTGTTGTGCCATTTTTATTGGCCTATTTATTAGTGTCCTATGCAATTACTTTGGTATGTGGTAAAATATGTGTCATGCAAAAAGTACATCAACATAGGAAAAAGTATTTACAGTATATACACAAAATCTATTTATGCTTCCATTAGAAACAAACTAATTAACAAAAATTATGTCAAATTGTCCAGGTATATCAAATAGAAATTTCAGCTTCTGTGTTTGACTGTTCCTTTATTCATGATTTCTTCATTATCCCAATTAAACAATCAATAATTACCATACACTCATATACATAAATATTTAAAGCTAAAAGTAAGAAAATTGTCAAAATACTGTACATCCATAATGCTTAATCCAGAATTTGTATCTCCTTATCACAGAATCCATTGCAATCAAAATCAAATAAAACAGTACAAAGCACCCTGTTAAAAATATTAAGCTAAACAACAACAAAAAAATAGCTATACAATCAAATGTATGTTCAAAATTGACATCAAGTAAACAAAGAATTGGACCACAGTAATGGTGCCTTGGACTGTAATGTAGTTCTTCTAGCTGTTCTTTGATTCATTTTTGTCCATTGGATCTTTGTCTTCTTATTAGTTCTGCATAAAGACCTCCTTTGCTCAGTAACTCCAGGTGAGTTCCAGCCTTTCAAAGAAAAACAAACAACTATTAAACAACTACTATTGTTCTCAAACAAAAGACACAACTTACAGTGCTTTTTACCACAACTTTTGTAATGTAAGATCAATGTAGCCTAAAATAAAGGCAGGTTTCTATGTAAAGCATTTAATACAGCATTGCTTAAGTATCTGTTCTGCCCTTTCTGTATTGTTCTTTATCTAAAATTTACATAATGTATCCAAATAAATACATTACCATAGCCGAACTTCCAGTCTTCTGCTTCAGACACTACAAACTTACTTTTCTCCAGAAAGAATAGCAACACTACTTCATAGCTGTATACAGTTATATTTCTCCAGCCAGGCAATACCACAAAAAGAATGCTAAAATGTGTGCAAATCCCTAGAGTAACTGGGTATTTCACATAATTTCTCTTGACGGTAAAAACAGCAAAAGTAGCTCAATAAGGATGGCCCTAGTCGAACCTTGTGACTGAATCTGTGATGAATCTTGCTTTGCAAAATTGCCCTGAGGGCCGACATATAAGTCATACATTCCTGTAGGGCAGTGAAGTTAAATCAGTTAAATCAGGGGAAGCAACTCTTCAGTGCCACGGCCCACCAGGCATGCAGGCTCAAGAACGATGCCGGTATGAAGTAAACAGGCCACCAATCTCCTCACCTCCACTACCCGGCCGTTACTCATGACGCAGATGACGTCCGCCCCCTGGATGGTGCTGAGGCGGTGGGCGATGACGAGGACGGTGCGTCCCGTGGTGGCCCTGTCCAGCGCCTCCTGGACCACACGCTCCGATTCGGCGTCCAGGGCGCTTGTGGCCTCGTCCAGGATCAGGATGGTGGGGTTTTTAATGAGGGCGCGGGCAATGGCAATTCTCTGCTTCTGACCACCCGACAGAGTCACCCCACGCTCACCTGTACATTAAACACCACGTGGGCATGTGTTCTATGAATGCCTAACTCACATGTGAATAATGTGTGTCAATTCAAGAGTAATTCAAATATTTCAACTAAACTAAATGCCCATCACAAATATAGGGACATTGAGATATAAACACTACACAAACATATTATGCACACTAGACAAAATTATTCAAACTCCGCTTTAGTCAGTGATGCTACAGTTAAAGGCCTGATTTTCAAACACATTTACCACATGCTAATTCTTTTAACTGCTGTAAAACGAGTAGAATAGTGAGCACTTAGATTTACATGCTGTAGTCACTGATGATGTCATGGAAAGTGCATGGAAGGCCTATTTTGAGATCTGAGAAACAGCTCAAATCCTCACCCACTACAGTGTTGTAGCCATCTGGGAAACCTGTGATGAACGTGTGAGCGTTGGCTTGCTTGGCTGCAAGAACCACCTCAGTGTCTGTGGCGCCAGGCTTACCGAAGCGGATGTTCTCCATCACCGAGGTGCCAAACAGCACAGGCTCCTGTGATTGGTTATCAGAAAAAAACGCCATTTAAAAGTATAGTAACGGTCAAAGATGTTGGTAGCGGATGCCAGGTTATTTGTTTATCAGTGTCTTTCCACGAGGGCTTTCTGATGGTGAACAAACACGGCATTTCATTCCCAAATGCAGCAGGAAGGCATCGGCTCTCCCAGGTGATACTGAAATCTGTCAGCACTGGATGATCACTAGGCCTTCAAACTCTGCCGTGTGTATAAAGGGTTCCAGTACTGGCAACCCCATAAAAACGTCCAATACCAATACTGAGATGAGACATGCCTGACTAATGAATCCAATGGCTTGGCCCCTAAGCCAGGAAGGGTCCAGCGTTCTGATGTCCAGACCATCCAGCATGATCACGCCGCTGTCTGGATCATAGAAACGCTCCAGCAACGCAGCAACAGTCGACTTGCCTGAGACAATATCAGAAATAATCAGAAGGGGAACTCACCCTCCACTAGTTAACACTGCATGGCAAAATAAGAGCACATAACAAATAAAATACCTCCACCAGATTCTCCAACTATAGCCACAGTTTTACAAGGAGGAAGAGTTAGGCTGAAATTCCTGAGAACCTCACTTCCAGGTCTTGTGGGGTAGCTACAACACATAACACAGGAACATAACCAAGATGTTTCCATAGAGAATTTTCAGCATCATGCCTGTTACACAGGAGACTGGGGAGACGGTTGACCTGAAGTAGATGTTCAGGAAGTCCACTCTTCCAGTCAAAGAACTGCGAGGGATACATGCTCCCCCCGTCAGAGGTATGGTTGGTTCCAACGTGAGGTACTCAAACACACGGGCTCCTGCACTAATACCTCTTACCATCTTAGGCAGAAGAAGTGCAGGTCATAATTAATAGATTACGTTTATTAATAAATTATTACAATACATTTAATAAACCTTAATAGGAAAACAATCTGGTCAGTTTGAAAAGTGTAAATTACCTGCCCAAACAGAATTGAGATGCTGGCCAAAGATCTATAGAAAAATGAGATAAGGTACATAAATAAATTAATATTTGATCCTAAGCAAATGCTTCATCTGTAAAAAATTAAATTAAATCAGCACTTTACACCTTTAAACTGTTCATTTATCTCAACAGACAAAACTGAATTTGAAGCATTATATAAATTCTACAGAAATTTGCAATGAAATATTGAAACATCAAGTAGCTGATGTTACATTAAAAGGCCTACCTTTGAACTGTCTGAGAAGCAACCAGAAATGACATTAGGTCACCTGGAGACATGTCATTACTAGCCATCAAAGACCCACCAGCAAAAATGGTGCCTAGGACAATGCCTGATGGGGAAAAGTCCATTGAAAACTCAAGCAAGCGATCTTCAATCATATATTTTTGAGTAATTTTATCTGTGACATCAGAAATGCTTAAGACTCACAGTTTAATACAATGTTTGATAGGCCTTGAAACACTGCAATCCCTGTCCCTAAAGCTTCATTCATAATGGCAGACTTCTCCACCTCTGCGGTGTACATCCTGTACCAGACACAAGCAACCTCTTTCTTTCATATCATTGACAACACCCATTTTTGACATGTTGGGAACAGCTAATGGTAAGGAATGGCTTAATGACAATGATAACTACAGCAACACAATTAGTGACTCCAGTTTTCCAGTGCTGTGAAATAGACCGGTGTTTCCCAACCCAGTCCTCGGGGCACTCCAGTCAGTTCCACGTTTTTGCTCCAGCCTAATGTACTGGGAACCTGGGCAAAGCAAAAACGTGGAACTGTCTGGTGTGCCCAGAGGACTGGGTTGGGAGACACTGAAATAGACAATGGTCTGCTCACTTTTCAGTCATTATTTTTCAGACAATATATCAGTATCAGTAGTTTCTGATACTACTGACCATGTTACTATTACTGTAGATCATTTATCATGAAGTAGAGTGACTTTGAGGAAAACTGTGGAAAACTCACTCCAGCTCACGGTCCTCCATGGCAAAGGCCCTCACTGTTCGGACATTGCCAAGGGCCTCGTCTGCTACTCCTGTAGCTTTAGAAACCTATTAACAAAAACAGGAACCTTTCATTTGTACATATTTCATGCCTAAAGCTAGAAACCGTTACAAGCTAACTGTAGTTACTGAAGCCTTGAACCATTTTCTCAGATTTAAAAATTTTGACTTTTAAAACATGCAACACCTCCAACATGCACCTCCCATAAGTACCTCCCTTTCCCCAACCCCCTGCCCTGTTGTCTGTAGCCTGATTTGACCTGCTCCTGGGCTTTCCTGGACAGCCTGCGCAGAAATGACCCGATGACGGCACCCGCCCCCACGAGGCAGGGCAGCACAACCACCGTCAGGCCCGTCAGCTTCGGCGAGATGATATAGAGCGAGATGAAGCAGCCCAGCGTCTGAGTCACACTTCGCAAGCCCTGCCAATACCAAACTGACGTTAAACCGTACATACATCAGGAGCTGTAGAGGACAGGTTAGGCCCTTTACATCGGAATAGCAACAAACTGCAATAAATATCAGCCAGCATTACGTACATAACATTTACATCAATCTTTTAAAGAACAATGGTAAAAGGTGATCTTACCCCTAAGAAACCAAAGCGTCGATTGGGATCACCATGGCTTACCTGAGAGACGACCAGCTTGAAGGAGGATTTAAACTCCTGAATGTCAGCCGTGAGGCGGTTAACGAGCTGGCCTGTCTTGTTGGCATCAAAGAATGCAACATCTTGTCTGCAAGAGTAAAAACAACATTTAATTCCACATGACTGAAAACTACAAGCCACAAAAACAAAAACAAAGGAAAGACTAAAATAACACATCCTAGATCTCAATGAAAGAAATATTCCAGGTGAAAATCTATATTCATTACATAGTGGAATGCATTGAGAACAAAATAACAAACATTATTAATGTAAATCAAAATTATTATCCCATGGAGGTCTGGATTTGGAATCATACTCAAAATAAAAGTGGAAAATCAGAATATAGGCTCATCCAACTTCAGTGGAAATCCCTCAAGACAAGTTAAAAAGAGGCTCAGTAGTGTGTGTGGCCTCCACGTGCCTGTATGACCTCCCTACAACATCTGGGCATGCTCCTGATAAGGCGGGAGATGTTCTCCTGAGGGATCTCCTCCCAGATCTGGATTAGAACATCAGTCAACTCCTGAACAATCTGTGGTGTGGTGTTAGTGGATGGAACGAGACATGATTAGACTGGAAAAACGATAGTTTAGAAAACACTTGTAGGTCACATCTAGACACAGCAGCACCGCTCAAAAGACCAGATTAAAAAAGACTGCTCCGTGGTACAACGATCAGACTCGTAACTTAAAACAAATAGTACGTAAATTAGAGCGGAAATGGCGAACGACTAAGTTGGAAGTATTTCACTGTGTACAAAAGGGCCCTCACTAAAGCACGATCAGCATACTTTTCCTCGCTAATTGAGAATAGCAAAAATAACCCTAGATTTCTTTTCGGCGTTATATCAGGCAGGTGCTGAACCTCTCATTCCAGCAAATTTAACTAGCGATGTCTTTATGGATTTCTTTAATAGTAAAATAGAGAATATTAGACAAAACATAAAACCTTTAATAGCTAATCCCACTGGTCTGTCATCTGATATGGCTGATATTGAACAAAATGTTGTTTTAGAAGAAACATGTGAAGCTTTCCATCTGCTCCCACAATCAGAATATAATTACTGAATTGCACAACTTGTACATTAGACTCAATTCCCTCAAACTTACTCAAGGAGGTATTACCAGCTCTGATTGAACCTCTTCCCCAAGCCCGTAAATTAGCAGTTATTAAACCTCTAATTAAGAAACCAAATCTTGATCCACATACATTATATAGTTACAAACCTCTCTCAAACCCATCATTTTTATCTATGATCCTAGAAAAAGCTGTGGCCCAACAGCTACTTTTTTTATTCGCATAAGAATCACATATTAGAAAAGTTCCAATCTGGATTTAGGCCCCACCACAGCACTGAAACAACTCTAGTTAAAGTAACTAATAATCTCCTTCTTGCTTCAGATCAATGTTCTATATCTCTGCTAGTGCTTCTTGACCTCAGTGCTGCTTTTGACACGATAGACCACAATATTCTGCTAGAAAGACTAGAAAATAGGATTGGAGTCTCAGGAACAGTCCTATCATGGTTCAAGTCTTACATAACTGAACGCTATCAGTTTGTAGAGCTAAACAGTGTTTCCTCCAAACACACAAAAGTGAAATATGGAATCCCACAAGGATTATAGGACCATTATTATTCAATTATATATGCTACCACTGGGTACAGTTATAAGCAAGCATGGTGTCAGCTTTCACTGTTATGCAGACGATACCCAGCTATACATATCAGCCAAACCTGATGAGAGACCCAGGCTAGAGAAAATTGAAGCCTGTGTAAGAGATGTGATGTCACAAAATTTCCTCCACCTTAATGGTGATAAAACGGAGGTCCTCCTCCTGGGCCCGAAGGCTACAAGACAGAAAATGTCTAATTTAATGCTAAATCTCACTGAGTTCCCTGTTGCACCCGTATTCGACTCAGACTTATCATTTGATAAATATATAGATAGTGTTACTAGGAGAGATTTTCTTCACTTACACAATATTAGCAAGCTAAGGAATACACCATCCCAGCATGATGTAGATAAATTAGTACACGCCTTTATTAGCTCTAGATTAGGCCCTCATCAGCAACCCTGGTTGCCTACTGTGGCACAGCCTAGACTTTGCTATAACTTATTTACTACTGTGTTTTTTTTATTTTATTTTCCTTTATATTTATCTTGTCATGGTGACCGGTGTCGGCCAGAAGAGGATGGGCTCCCCCCTTGAGTCTTGGTTCTTCCAAAGGTTTCTTCCTCACGCTCTTAGGGAGTTTTCCCTTGCCACTGTCGCCCTGGGTTTGCTCACGGAGGGGCTTGGACTCGGACACTTATAAATCTGCTTTGAGACATCTGTTGTAAAAGGCGCTATATAAATAAAAGTTTAATTGATTTGATGTGCCAGATGTGCTCAACTGGATTCAGGTCTTGGGAACGGACAGGCCAGTCCATAGCATCAATGCCTTCATCACGCAGGAACTGTTGAAACACTTCAGCCACACAAGTCCTAGCATTGTCACGAATCAGAAGGAACCCAGGGCCCACTGCACCAGCATATGGCTTCACAATGGGTCTGAGGATCTTATCCTGGTACCTAATGGCAGTCAAGGTACTTCTGGCTAGCACACAGAGGGCTGTGTGGCCCTCCAAAGAAATGCCTCCCCACACCATTACTGACCCACTGCCAAACCGGTCATACTTGAGAATGTTGCAGGCAGCAGAATGTTCTCCATGGTGTCTCCAGACTGCGTCACGTCTGTCAAATGTGTTCAGTGTGATCCTGCTCTCATCCATGAAGAGCACATGATGCCAATAGTGAATCTGCCAATCTTGGTATAATCTGGCAAATGGTAATCACCCTGCACAGTGTTGGGCTGTAAACAGAAGCCCCACTTGTGGACGTCGGGCCTTCATATCACCCTCATGGAGTCCGTTTCTAATAGTTTGAACAGAAACATGGATATTATTGACCTGCTGGAGGTCATTTTGCAGGGCTCTGGCACTGCGCCTCCTGTTCCTCCTTGCACAGTGGAGGAGGTAGCGGTCCTCCTACAGCCCCCTCCACGTCTCCTGCTATCTCCTCCACGCTCTGGACACTGTGCCGACAGACACAGCAAACCTTCTTGCCACAGCTCACACTGATGTGCCATCCTGGATGAGCTGCACTACCTCAGCAGCGTCTATGGGTTGTATACACTGCCTCACGCTCCTCTAAGGGTGAGAGCACTGATAAAATGCATGTGACCAAAACATCAACCAGAAAGGATGAGAACAGAGAAATGGTCTGTGGTCACCACCTGCAGAACACTCCTTTATAGGGGGTATCTTGCTAATTGCCTCTCATTTCTACCTGTTGTCTGTTCCATTTGCACAACAGCAGGTGAAATTGATTCACAATCTGTGTGGCTTACTACCTGGACAGAAGTGTGATTGATTTGGAGTTACACTGTGTTGTTTAAGTGTTCCCTTTATTTTTTTTTTTTAGCAGTGGGGATGTATGTGCATACACACACACACACACACACGGGAGATCAAAATTAGAGAACACTTTCAGAAATATTGTAATGTAATCTACATTGATCAACATTTGAAGGATATATAAGGGGTACACCATGCCACTAGAACAATGTTTTACAAAATAAACAAAGTACATCAACATAACCTTTATTTTGCAAAACACTATCATAATTAGAGAACAACAATGACTGTAGCACAGAGATATTACAACTAAATTTCCTGAATGTTACAACAGTCAGTAATCAGTAGGAAGTGTACAGGCCTTTGCTTTGAATGGCTTCAGCACACAGGACATCACTAGTCTCTCACACTGCTCTGGTGTGATTTTGGTCTACTCTTCTTCCAGTCTCTTCCACAGTTCTGTGACTGTTGTGGGTTTCTTGGCCATAACTTTTTCACCAAGGATTTTCCAGAGGTTTTCTACTGGGTTTAGATCAGGACTCTGGGCTGGCCATTTCATTGTTTCAATGTT
>JAOYMR010000007.1:17609490-17629208 GCA_025802075.1 Tenebrosternarchus preto | reverse complement strand
GGGCAGGATCCTGTGCTCCTCACGCGTCTCCCAGCGTATGCAGGGCAGGATCCTGTGCTCCTCACGCGTCTCCCAGCATCGCGCGGCTGCAGTTCTCTTCCCGTTTTTGCTTTTGTTTTGGTTTTTTACTCCTCGACGGCTCATAGGGAAGGAGAGCGACGACAAAATTAGTGCCCCAGTGACACAACGCGGTCAAAACCCGGCAACTATAAATCAGAGTGTTCAGAAGGAGACGGAGCGTGAGTGGGTGGAGGGCGAGGCATCTAGGGAGGGATGTGGGGGAGTCTGAGCCCTGGTGCTCAACCCGCCCGGGCCCACGGTGCTCAGCCAAGCCCCTGCCGACTTCCAGCCCATCTTGGCCTAAATCCATGAGGGTCGGCCTCTCCCGCCCTCGCCCACAGATAAGCTGCCCTCATCCCCACTAGACATGTTGAGAGAATGTGTTTCCAATTGAACTTCTGCTGCTCCTCCCCTGTCTGTTCTCTCTCTCTCTCTCTCTTTCTTTCTCTCTCTCTCTCCCTCTTTCTTTCTCTCTCTCTCTCTCTCTATCTCTGTCTGTAGACCCACATATGTATCACACCTGATTAATTCCACTTCAGAGCAGACTGCCAAATGCTGAGATCAATAAATCATTGTTTTATGTGTCTGCAGGTAAATGAGAAGCACGTCCATGGCTAAAAATACAGAGATGCTCTCCAACTCTGCCGACCACAGATGATTCACAGTAATGCCTTCACGAGCAGGCAGGGAGTCGACTTTGAAAAACTCTTTCACTCTCATTGGCTACTCTCGTTTGCTCTTTTCTCTCCCTCTCTCTCTCTCTCTCTCTCAGTACTGGTATCTCATATGTCTACCACAGTAACATTTAGATTTGTTTCTTATAATAATTAAACTTGAGCACCATTTAAAATTTGGAAACTGGTCAGTTACAGCTACACATACAAATATATTGTGCAATGCTACAGTGTCAGCAACTTATACTAAACTAATATAGACTTCATTGAGGGCCAGTCATTTATTATTATTATTTATTTAAAAGTTTAATGTAAAAGTTAATGTTTACTTTTGACATTGACCTAAACAAATTCTAGGTTCCGTTTTGGTCGGAAGTTCTGATCTGATCCAGCCAGGACCGGCGTATTCCTCTGCCACTGGACAGGCCATGTGAAAAGCCTGGCGTGTGTTCTACACCTGCTTAGTCATCGAGCACGATGGGCCGCAGATGTTGCGGTATGGCGGCGCTGTATGACCCGCGGTCCATCTCTGTTCACCACAGATTGTTCCCGACGTGCTTGAAGCATGAAACCTTTCCCAAACATGACGAAGGCATTTCTTCTCTGGCCTGATGAGGATTCTAGCCGTGTCCTTGCTGTGTGTGACTGTAGCTGTGGTCACCACGGTGATGCAACCTAATCCTAACCCTGACCTGAACCCTAATCCTAACCCTGACCTGAACCCTAATCCTAACCCTGACCTGAACACTAAGGCAAAAGACTAACTTGAACTTTTGCTTCCTACTCTGTATTTCTCTCTGTCTCTCTCACACATTCACACCCATGTTGATTAAAACAATAAATAATAACTAAACTGGTTCTTACCAAATGTTCATTTGACCTTCTAGTGTTGTTAATATTGGAATGCAGACAGTTTTATGAAGTGAAAATACCTTTACAGTAGTATTGTAACATTACAGTAACATTAGGGAACTAGAGTTCTATCTGAGCAATTTTTTAAGTGTTCCTGGTGAAAGACCTTCCTTAGTTTCCCTTGGAGGGGTGTGTTATTTTCATCTGTATCCAGTAACTGTGTCTGACACATATCAACCTGTCTTCTAACCTGTGGCTCATCTCTCCTGATAAAGGTGGTTTCCTGCTGACACCCCTTTTTGCATGCGGAGATTGTGAAAGTCCTATCAAGCTAATTGAGGAAGGCAGCAGAACGAGAACGAACTGAGATCATCACCCGGGTTTCCTCTGGTCAGTGTGAGGAGAACACGGTGTGAGAGGCCCTGTTCACAGCCCTGGATTACACTGCTGCTGTTGTCTGCAGGGCTATTGACCTAGAAGCAAACTCACTCACTCTCTCTCTCTCTCTCTCTCTCTCTCTGGTTCTTTATCTCGCTCTTTTGCTCTCTCTCTTTTTTGCTGTCTTTGCGCGCTCTCTCTCTCGTGCTCTCTCGTTCTTATCTTGTGTATTGCCACCCACTCTTCTTACTCTGTTGCGTTGTGTAAAGGAAGTTCTGAACTGTGGTTTGCAAGCCTGCAGATTGTCAAATCTTTCTCCCTTTTCTATCATTTTCTTTCACAATGTGCCCCAGTTCAAAACATTGGCCAAAAAAGATCAGTTCATTTGACACAAACAAATAACTGAGTAATTTACCCCATTAAGTAGAAAAACACTGGGTGTCTTCAGAATCCCTCCAAAGCTGTGATAGAAAAGATAAGATATCCTGTCATCTTTATGGAGTAAAAAAAGATGCCATTCAAGTTACAGGATCATATACACACATCTGACAACTGACACACACCTACATCATTACTCATAAAGATTCATTTTAAAAAACTTTTTCCAAGTTCAAATAACACCTTCCTCAAGTGACAGATTTTTTTTGACACATTTAGTGTATGACATGTTATTCCTTGAAACTTCATATCAATGTGTGACTTTTACCTCTATTTATTTCTTGACTATCGAGTGCAACGCTGATGGTGAGTATTTGCCAAATGAGATTTGGCAGATTTAACAACTGTTAGCACTTCAAACACACACACAAAAAATGACTGGTGCTGTAATATAAACTGTTGTTGAATAGTAAAGGCTTTGACAAGGACAGTCTACCCTGTACATAAAATGAGTTTATAATGTTTGTATGAAGTTCCTGTGGAAGTTCTTAAAATAGTTTTCGTGTTAAGCAAATGACCAACTCAGTTTCTGTCTTCAAACTCATGTTCTAGCCTGGCTTCAGTGTAGTTAGTAGTACTTGCTAGCCACTGATTTGCCCTGCTTCACTGTACCAGTGGTGGTCAGACCTTTTACAGACACATCTGGTGTGGCTGCAACAAGCCCCCAGCAGAATGTGAGAACACAAAGCCCTGGCTTTTCCCAGACACCCCTCCACCCCCCCGGGCTTCGGCACCCAGCAGAGCACGGACCCGTGGGCTGTGGGAACCGACCACCAGGCCTTCCAGAAGGCATCCCAGGCGGTGAGGACTACTGCAGAGATTGCACCTCAGGTCCTCTCCAGAGCCCCAGTCCTGATTCAGTCCCGCCGCTTTCTGAAGTGAATTGCAGAATGTTAATACTTAAGTACTAACAGGCCCCTCCAGGCCCCTTTTTGTACTGATAAAGTGAGCAGCAGGCTGGCTGCTCATAGACGGTGAGGTTCTCTTGAGCGCCCAGGCCTCAGACACAGACCTCCTCCAAGACCGTTTCCAGGCATCAGTTTCACCCCACCACTTGGAGATGACATGTTATGGACCAATATGTAGGTGGAGGGTAAGGGAGTGGAATCCACACACACACACACACACACACACAAGTTAGCCACACCCCCTTCTTGGCACCGTGTCCGCCTGTGTTTAACTCAGTATCCACATGTGTCTGGATCGGTGGATGGGAAATTTCTAGAATGGTTTTGGCCGTCACAGCTGTGTGAGAACAAACCCTCCGACCCCCATCACCGCACTCTCTCTCACACACACACACAGAAGTGCACTGCTGTTCCTATGCTGTGCTGAACTTTAAGTGTTTCATTGACTCAGTGAGCTGTCACAGGTGACCTGGTGCCCATGTTCTCTGGATCATGCCATTCTTGAGTCACTCTACCCACTGTGAACTCTGCCTGCACTGGCCAGGGCTTGGCAACAGGCCAAGACAGATCATTTCTTGAACCTGTCTTTATCTTCCCACCAGCCCCTCGAGGAAAGCACAAGGGTCATGATTGGTTAGAGGAGTGTGACTGGTTTGAGGGGGCAGGACGTGTGTGTGTGTGTGTGTTTACGTGTAGGCATGCATGAACATGGCTGTGTGTGTGTGTGTGTGTGTGTGTGTGTATTTACGTGTGTAGGCATGCATGAACATGGCTGGGTGCGTGTGTGTGTGTGTGTTCCATACACCCATCATGATTTCACATGCCTCACATGTCCACGCAGCCAGGGTGATGCATTCAATCTGCTTATTCATGTAAACAGTGAGTACAGAGTTATAAAACAGGTTCCAACTGGCCACAGTGGTAACCACTAAGAGGTCATGATCTTGAGGGGCAGGACTCAGTTCTTACTCAGTGTGACTCAGCGTATGGAGAGTCAGTTTACATGAACAATAGAGGTGTTGGTGCTAGGATGGAAAGTAACAACTGTAGATAATCTAATGTACATACTATCTGAAATACTAATAATACTTAAAGATTTATTTGGAAATAAAGACCTGAATTTGGAGAGTTGAATATTGAAATTCTAAATATTCAAATCTCCAATCACACACTGGAGATCAAAATTAGAGAACAATGTATAAACACCTGATTTTTTTCAGAAATAATGTAATCTATATTGATCAACATTTGAAGGATTTTTGTAAGGGGTACACCATACCACTAGAACAGTGTTTTACAAAATAACCCAAGTATGTCAGCATGAAACCTTTATTTTGCCAAAAACTTGATCATAGTTAGAGAACAGCAATAACTAGCACAGAGAAAGACTACAACTAAATTTTTTGAAGGTTACAACAATCAGTAATCTTTGCATTATCCTGTCCTCCCTTGCATTTGTCTTTCTTGGGTGACCAGCCTTCTTGGAGGACTTGAATGAGTTTGTGATGTTGTAAAGATTCAATATTCTAGAAATCACAGACTTGGGACGACCAACTTCTCTTGCTATGGCTGATAGTTTCACCCCTTTGGCCTTCATCTGGACAACCTGCTGCTGGAGGGTTTCAGTCACTTTGGAACAGCTCACCATTTTTGCACAGTCAAGGAAAACTGGAAAGTTAGGCTGCCAGTTAAATAGGGTTTGTCAGATAATTAAGGAAATTAGCACCAGGTGTCAGATTAACACCAATAACTTGCAGGTATCTGAAAGTGTTCTCTAATTTTGATCAGTGTTCTTTTTCAATTATTTAAGTTTTTTATGCTGTGCTTTAGAATATGTACACTTAAAATACTGCTATTTCACTTCTGTGAAATTTCACATAGGACTACACAATGACCTTGACATTTAGGAAACTGTGTGCTGTTCTCTAATTTTGATCTCCAGTGTGTGTGTGTATATGATTAATTATACTGTAGCTACTCATACTGAACCATTGTCATGATAATTTAATATAGTAAATCAGCAGATCAAACCTCATCAGTGACATGAAAAGAGTTTTCCTCATGTTGGCAGCCACTCTCTCCCCGACTCTGGACAAGAGGATGATGTAGCCACTGGTCAGCAGACCCTTAGAAACATACAAGAGATCATGGGACTTGGTTCTGGTTAAACTGTACCAGAGCGCCATGAATAAATACTACTGCTATACTGCTACTTTAATGGAATACATCACCCAGAAATGCTGACAAGGCTAAAAATGAATAAACACCAGTGTGGGTGGTTTTAGTGTTATGCTAATGAGACTATGTTAATGATGTGTACCAGCTGTCATTCACAGTTATTAACAATTGATGTCTGACTATTTTGCTGAGCCCATCTGCTGAAATTTGCCTTTCAGTCAGATTTAAAAAATGAGAAAATCAAGAAAAAACATTTTGAATAGATTGAAATAATTTAATTCTGATCACAGTCACTTTCTGACATGTTCTCATGAGCAGTGTTTGATCATGTGACATCTCACCTGTAGACCATACAGGCCCAAAAGCTTCAGTGCAGGTGCCTGAATGTCCCTCATGTAATTTCCAGAATGTTCCCTCAGGTGTTGGGCAACAACATTGACGAGGTCACCCAGCATTAGAGGAATCTGGATGTTCAGAGCTGCCGCCCCAAATGCAAGCTTTTAGAGTGCAGACAAAGCTTTGGTTAGTTATCACACACAGGGTGAATGCTTTAGTTTTCCACCATCATTGTATATCAAACCATATTATGGGTAATGTATTTCAAATATACAACATACACGAGAAATATGTTATTTCTGTGATATACACTAAGCCCAACCCTTTTACTCTGACAGTGAACAGAACAGTGGTCCTCAGAAACCAGACATCCTAAGTCCAGAACAGGTTCTTATACATCAAACTCTCATTGTACTTACAATAATGGCCCCAATGAGGGCTAAAAGCTGTGGCTGAACAAACTTCCAGAGGACACTCCAGCTGAATTCAGGACCTTTCTCTTTAGCTTGGACCTCAACAGAAAAATTGTTGTTTAAATCGGCGTGGCAGTGTGCGACAGTGCCGAACAGTCTCGTAGATATCGTCAAAGCGGCCGGTCCCACCACAAACGTTAAGGCAACTTTTGGGGACTTGGGGCTCCGTCGCGTGGCTAGTTTTTGGGTTTGAGCCCACATGCGTTTAAACAAATGATTTGTGGGGTGCTTGGCTGAAAGCTGGACGTTGGGCCACTGTGGGGAGTGTCCATATCTACAAGACAATACAGATAATATGAGAATTTCTCAAATCTACTTCAGAGCTTTAGTTTAATTTCTAGCTAACTAGCATAGCTCCTTTATGTAAAAAAGTTAAGTGCACGGACACGTGATTGCAAAATATTTTCGCTAACTTAATTAAACTTTACACAATTAAAACTTAAGGGTCCTTTACCACATAAGATAGGTTTAAGGACAAGGCATACCGGTTTTGGTGGAGCGCGAGGTCCCTTAAATTAGTACATCGTAAACGCAACAGTCGGTCCGAGCCATGCGTCAGACGACTGCAGCGCATTAAGTGAAACATGCTGTTTGTCTGATGTGGATACGAAAAATGTAGATTATGACCGAGTAATAATACTTTCAGAAAGGAGAAACTACAAGGATTTATATGTGCGCCGCCATTTATACACAATCCCAGAATGCATTGGTTCTCCAGTCTTATTTTAACCAAGGGATGAGAGATATGGCCAAAATATTGTATGAGTAAGATCATGTTGGCATGCTTCTGTTTCATCTTATAAAAAACACTGCTAGGTTTTCGTTGTTCCGTTCAATCAACTTTTATTTGCGCATGGTCTTTAAATTGAAAGTGTTAAAAATGAGATTTACAGGAATCCAGGAACAGATCTTTAATGATATTTCCAGAAACTCCCACATTCACCATAGCCACCTAATAGTACAATTATAATCAGTGAAAATTACAAAAAAACACGATTGCAAGACACCCACATCACAAAGGGAACGCTCCATGAGAAAAGAGCAGCTAAGGTTAATACAGTATAGTAAATATAAATTTCACCTTAAAACAGTAGCTTGTTTTGATTTACTGTACCTAACACTTGTACTAGGAACTACCCCGCCAACCTCAACCCTTACTCCGCCAGAAAAGATACTCAAATAACCCTCCCTGCTTAAACGTTCGTCAAGATTCTCGCTAGGGGACTGAATGTAAGAGGTCAGAGATGAAGCGCATGGCATGTTTTGAACATGAAGCAGGTTAGGAGTTCACGTGGGGACTAGCAGTTCACGTTTGCTTCTCTTACATATATGGGAAATTGCGTCAGCAGAAAACAAAGTGACGTCGAGGGTGGTTTGTTGACATTTATGTTTTTGTTGAGAAGAGCATGAGAGTCGTCTGTGGTCAGATGGTAAGAGCTTTTATGTCTTTAGAAATTTGGACATTTATTATTTTATGGTTTTCAACCGATCAACCAAAATTATTGTTGAAACAGGTCCCAATAAACGTTTAGCTACGTAAATAATCTGTTATCTGCCTATGAGATAGCTTGATTACCAGCCAGATAGATAGCTAGCTATACTAGCTAACTTAGTCGGCTGGTTTGCTATTGTAGCTCGCGAGCTATGTTAGCCAAGCTAGCTTCCCCAGCTAAGAAATGCTCAGTTATATCGTGGTAACATTTGTTTGCAGATTAAACGTTCATTGATTACAGAGGTTTGTAGCATTTGTAATATTAGATCAATATAAAAGCTATTTCGGGGGAGACAGCGTGTAATTTTAGGTAAGTAGGTTAGGTAGGTTACCTGGTTAGCTATATTATTGAAGCTAAAGACAAATTAGCTTGTCATGTCATGGCAAAGTCACATCTTGCGTTTAGTTGACGTTAGCAAGTCTGCCAAAGGAACTCCTTATAATAACGTATTTATTATTGTTTGCTCAGTGGGATGATGTATGTATTAGTTCGTTTCCCGGTCAGTTTTAGATTTTTTTTAAAGTTTTCTGATATTTTTTTTATGGTAAAGAAATAAATATATATTACATCGTTGACAATATGCAAATGATTTGATTTCATGCATACGTACACACCCCAGTTACACAAAGAACCGTTGGAGAATTCTATTCAAAATTTCAGAGTTAATAAATGTTCGTTTTTACAGGAGTGTCCTGTAGTTTGAGTTAACGTGAAAACGAAATATTTCTTGATTCCACTGTAACGAGGGTAATGTTCCATTTTCTCTAAAGGACATGCCCCGAGTCCTTTAGAGGGAGGAAGAATGTAAAGCACAATGGCTGATTTTGAAGCCTACCAGGAGTACCAGAGAATAGATGACTGTGAAGAGGATTCACCTCCAGGAGAGGAGGACCTGCTGATTCATGTTCCAGAGGGGCTTAGAGGTATGGCTGTGTTGCTTCTGCTTCTGATTTTTTTTTTTTTTTTTTTTTTTTTACCGCAGTTGTAACATTTAACTTCGTCCAACAGACGTCTAGAAGAACAGTATTTGATGCACATATTATATATTTCATCTGATTTAAGTTGTCTTCTGTCAATTTCTAGATTCCTGGCATCATATCAAGAACCTTGACAATTTCTTCACTAGAATATCCTTTTTCACTACATTTCTTTGATGCAAATCTTTTAGCATGAGTTTGTGTTGAGTTAACCCATTTAAGATCTGAGAACAGCATTTTCATATAGATAACCAGAAAACAAAGAGTAAACATCTGATATTTAGTTGCAGTCATGTGATATTATTTCATTCACCAGTGAAGTTTGTGAGTTAAACACAGTACAGAAGGAGGAATATTAAAATATTGTACATATTGTAGTCCTTATATAGAGTAGGCATAATCTAAAAGCAGAATTAACTATTTACTCTTAATGCCACAGTAGCAGTGATTGTAGTAATACTAAAGTTATCAGTTTGATTCCTTAATGAGGGTTAAGATTTAACTGTAAACTCTTAATGCCACAGTAGCAGTGATTGTAGTAATACTAAAGTTATCAGTTTGATTTCTTAAATGAGGGTTAAGGTTTAACTGTAAACTCTTAATGCCACAGTAGCACTGTAGTAATACTAAAGTTATCACTTTGATTCCTTAATGAGGGTTAAGGTTTAACTGTAAACTCTTAATGCCACAGTAGCACTGTAGTAATACTAAAGTTATCAGTTTGATTCCTTAATCAGGTAGCTTACATTTATCATTTCCATCAAAAGAATGGCTTTGCCTGTATGATGTTATCAGAGTTCTTTGAACTTGTGTAAGTAAATGTTGTTTTTAATGCAAGTTTAACCCCAGATAAAAGATTTTTTAAATTTCCTCAAAAATGGCAAATAATCTTTAATCATTTTGTAATCTGTAATTGAGTCTGATTTGAAAACCAAATATATAATTATGTGACAGTAAATTGTTCCCCCATTCAGGCAGTTCCTATTTGTGGTGACTTTCACAACCTTTCTGTTCAACTGCGTGGAGTATGATGTGCTGTTTGCCAACCGTGCTGTAAACCATACCGGCCAGAGTCTGAACCCGCTGGACAGGAGCAAGGTGACGCTGCCTGATGCCATCCTGCCCAGCCAGCAGTGTATGGAGAGGTACGTATGGCCCAGTGTATGGAGAGGTACGTATGGCCCAGTGTATGGAGAGGTACATATGGTCCAGTGTATGGAGAGGTACATATGGTCCAATGTCTGGGCCATCACATGTAGGTCTAGTTCTATAGTTCAGGTGTTTCACCTGTCCCATGTGACATTTAACTGAACCCATTAAAGATCCAGTGGTGAGGTCCATACTGTCGTAACTCACTCTTGTAACTAAGATGGAAGAGATAAAATATAGTGGTCAAAATAGTCAGTGATGATTGACAACAGGAGGGGAGCAAGTAGGTCACATTTCCACATAGAGAAGTTATAGAAAAGTTGCAGGGTTTTGTTTATTTGGTTGAATGGCACTAATTCGGGAGGTAGGAAGCTGTTTTGTTTTGTTAATGAAGGCACATAACAAACACCCCTTTTTTGGGTTGTGGGTACTGTCAAACAAATGCCTGAGGGCTTTAGTTCAACAGCTGCGAAATGTTGTCTTTCATGCTTATTGTGACATGATGGCATGTGATCTAGTTTTGTGTCGGTCCTTGACGGGCCTGGTATGTCCTGGGCCAGTCGGGGCGACAGCTCGGTGCATAGCTGTGCTGTAAACAAACCCCTTCGTTGCATCACCAGCATGGGGAACTTGCTTTCTCAGAGCTTTGCTATTTCTGTGGCACCAACACGGAAAGGACAGCTCATAACGTCTCTGGGAATATCTGCTTTGCTTGTTTATTTGTTGTCCTGCTTGTTTACGTAGTTTATTATTCATATATTCTCTGCCATGGCCATCCTTGCTTTTGGTCTGCTGGCTAAAATTGCTTCCAGCAGTAACTTTTATTTTGTGTCGATGTGATCATGCCCCATCTGGCTTGGAGGAAATGTGTGTGTGTGTGTGTGTGTGTGTGTGTGTGTGTGTGTGTGGGATGACACCATGCCAGTGAGGGATGACACAGTGCCAGTGTGACATGTCCAAGGACAGTTTGTGCCCCCCTAGTTCTTGACATGCAGCTTAACGAGTATGAAAGCAGAGGAGCATCAGCAGACGAGAGCAAGCTCTTGCTCAGATACCTGCAGCCTACAGAATTGTAATGTGGATTTCTGTTCTTGTTGTCAAGATGCCAACAACTAGAAACCCATAGAACACATGGAATGTGTCGAGTGTTGTCATGGTTGCAAGGCAGATACAAATGCTCAGTTACTTCTGTAAGACACAGTCACTTCCTGCACGTTGGCGGAAGTCTGCACTCATGTTGTCAACTGTACTGTAGTGTGAATGTTAGGAGCAAGGCAGTAGGCACTTCGATCATGACTACAACAGTAACGCACCATTGGGGAATGGTATCACTGGAGCTTACAAAGTGTTGGCACTCTGAAGCAACACTGTCCAAACTGTGCTCCGCTGAAATTTAAACAGGTCTGTAATTTATCAAGTCGTTGAGTAATGTTTGTAGTAGATAATTAAACATCTTCCAACATGACGAGGTTGTCTTAAAACCATCCGCAATCTTGACTTTTTCTGATCAGGATCCAAGGCAACAGCTGGATCATATTCCTTCTTATAATGGCGGCCATTTTTTGGATTTATCGTCTCGGCAAGGTGATCTGCAACGTCCTCAGCTACTGGGAGATCCGTCAGTTTTACATAAAAGCACTGAAAATCAGGATGGTAAGTATAGCCTGCATGTTTGGTTTGGGTCAGTAGATCTTTTCATAATTTTATAAGCATACAAAGTATATCCTTTAAAAAAAAAAACTTTAAAAAGTCATAATTGACCTGCCTAACCTTCAGTGTTTAAACATGTTCACAAATGTATGAAGACATGTGCTTAATTCCAATTCAAGTGCCTGTGAAGCGAACGACCATGAGTGTGATGCTTCTCTCTTCTCTCTTCTCTCTTCTGTGGCGCCCCAGGACGAGCTGTGCAACTTCAGCTGGCAGGAAGTGCAGGGCCGCCTGATCAGCCTGCAGCGCGAGCAGCAGATGTGCATCCACAAGAAGGAGCTGACCGAGCTGGACATCTACCACCGCATCCTGCGCTTCAAGAACTACACTGTGGCCATGATCAACAAATCGCTGCTGCCCGTACGCCTACGCTTGCCCTTCCTCGGCGACGTGGTGTTCCTCACGCAGGGCCTGAAGTACAACTTCGAGCTCATCCTCTTCTGGGGGCCCGGCTCTCTCTTCCAGAACAAGTGGAACCTGCATCCCAAGTACAAGCGGGCGAGCAACCGCCTGGAGCTGGCGAAGCAGCTGAGCCGCATCATTCTGCTGGCGGGCGTGGCCAACCTGCTGCTGTGCCCGTTCGTGCTGGTCTGGCAGGTACTGTATGCCTTCTTCAGCTACGCCGAGGTGATCAAGCGTGAGCCGGGCAGCCTGGGCGCGCGCCGGTGGTCGCTCTACGGCCGCCTCTACCTGCGCCACTTCAACGAACTGGACCATGAGCTGCAGGGACGGCTGGGCCGCGGCTACAAACCCGCCGCCCGGTACATGAACGCGTTCGTCTCGCCGGTGCTGGCAGTGCTGGCGCGCAACGTGGCCTTCTTCTCCGGCTCGGTGCTGGCCGTGCTCATCGCGCTCACCGTCTACGATGAGGACGTGCTCACCGTGCAGCACATCCTCACCGCCATCACCGTGCTGGGTGTGATCATCACAGTCACCAGGTGGGTTTCAGTAATGACTCTGTGAGCTTCAGGGTCCCAGAAATACAATCAGCTCTTGTGTATTTTGTTGTATTTCTTAATTAGTGTCATTGACTTGCCTTTAATTGCTCTTGCTTATAGTGAAGAAGGGAAAAATCATTGCTGTTGTAGTGTTTCTCCCAAAATTTGACAGTTTACAGTTTATTCAAATTACAGCAGTGGTGTAAAACCAGTGCCAGTTGAAAAAGCAGTTGAGAAAAACATCTTGAGGAAAATGCTGTGTAACAACCTTGAGTTTAGAGCTTAAACCAGAAGATCATGTTTTTGTTTTTGTTTTTAACTACATGCAGTTGCTACGTTCTTGCATCATCCAGTTTAATGCACAAGTGTGTGTGTGTGTGTGTGTGTGTGTGTGTGTGTGTGTGTGTGTGTGTGTGTGTGTGTGTGTGTGTGTGTGTGTGTGTAAACTATACCCTGTGCAATTTCAAAATAATTGAACTTCCAGTAGATGTTGAGTTTGGTGTGGTTTATCTTGAACCTGATGTGCATATGGTTTAGCTGAGGTCTGACAGTGTAAAGCCGCTTCTACTGAGGCCATTTATAATATGTAACAACCAGTCTGTTATATTGTCCCATTGTTCTGTAATACAGCATATAAAAAAATAACTTTATACATACAAGTTATTTTCTGGATATGTAAATAAAAGGGTCAGCACACTGCTCATGTAACTTCAGCACCAGTGCAACAGCCTTGGATCAGGATTACGTGGTTTGTGTTCTCTTTCAGGTCCTTTATCCCAGACGAGCATATGGTATGGTGCCCAGAGCAGCTGTTACAGTGCGTTTTGGCACACATTCATTACATGCCTGACCACTGGAAGGGCAGTGCCCACAAGAGTGAGACGCGTGACGAGATGGCCCAACTCTTCCAGTACAAAGCGGTGAGAGCCAATTACTTGATCACCGGAAATACTCGGTTGTAGGAATGTTTAGGAATGGTAAATATCCATGCTTTGTCTTCTATCATTCTGCTTATTTTGATAACCATTCAAAGATATCTTGTTATGGTACAAGTCAAAGGTTTGAAGCGATAGTTGTGACGACGTGTTTCTGCAGGTGTTCATACTGGAGGAGCTGCTCAGCCCCATCGTCACGCCCTTCATCCTTATCTTCCTCCTACGGAACAAGTCCCTGGAGATCATCGACTTCTTCCGCAACTTCACCGTGGAAGTGGTGGGCGTCGGCGATATCTGCTCCTTTGCGCAGATGGATATCCGCCGTCATGGCAACCCACAGGTTGGCACGGCTGTGGTATATGACCTTTTGTCTGAGCGAGTGTGTGTGTGTGTGTGTGTGTGTGTGTGTGTGTGAGAGAGAGAGAAAGGGTGATAAAGAGTATGTGATTATTAAGTGTACAGTTGTAGCTCTTCCACTCACTGCCTTTGCCCCCTTCCCAGTGGATGTCGGAGGGCCAGACGGAGGCCTCCATCTACCAGCAGGCGGAGAATGGCAAGACGGAGCTGTCACTCGTGCACTTCACCCTGAAGAACCCGCGCTGGCAGCCTCCACAGGACAGCTCCGTCTTCATCAGCCACGTGCGCGAGAAGGTGCAGCAGGACGCCCAGGGCGGGCCCTCTGCTCAGCTCCTCCTGTCTGAGGCACCGCTGTGCACTTCGCTGCTCTCCAACGAGTCCGCCGCTACAGCCGTGAGTCACGCCACACGCGCGCGTGTGCGCTCTGGGTGTGTTGGGTGGTGGTTCATGAACAGTCTGAACAGTCTAAGGTGTGCTGATGATTGAATCGATGAATCATCAACGTGTTCTTACTTGTCAGTGTTAACAGGTTGGCGCTGTAAGACTCACAGAGCCTGGATGTGAATGAGTATTTCCACTGTTTCTCTGTGGAATGACCTTATGAACTGAGGTTCTCGAGCCTCCTTTTCTGTTATGTTAGGTGGCATAAACTGTAATAATTGTTTTTGTATGAACAAATCCAAATTGGTTCCATCGATTCCTTGCCTTCTTCATTTAGGGTACAAAAACCTTTTCAGTTAATTCCACATCATGAGAGAATGTGTTTCTGGTCATTTCTTTCAAGTGTAGTCTGGCCTGTGATTCAAGTGCTTGCAGCTGGGTTGATAATTTCATGGACTGTCAGTCACGCATTCAGCCTACAGCAGGACATTTCAGTTCCATCTAATGTCTCCCTGCGCCATTTCCGTGTACACAGCCACCGCCCGTTCTGTGCTAGACGACTGATTCTCTGCTCCCTCTCCCTCTCCTCAGCCCGACAGCCTGCTAGCGAGCGTGCTGGCACACCCTGTGCTGATGGCGCCAGGCGGCTCCGGCCGCGGCCGCTCCACCTCCGGTAACGTCACGGCGGCGGCGGCCAGCGTGCTCGCCTCGTTCCACTCCTCCCAGCAGCCTCTCGCCGGGCGCTCCTTCTCGCACGTCCTCCTGTCCTCCAACCACCACCACCACCATCACCACCACCACGAGAGCGCCATCGCCAGCAGGTACCTACCTCCACCCACAGGTGCCTGACAAACACTCTGTATATGTGCTGTACGTCTGGATCGTGTCCTCGGGTATTAAACGGAAACAGTACTTCGATGGACAGCTGGTCTGAGACTTGCTGCTTTATTAGGGCTGTTTAGTTTAAGCCAAATTAAGGCAGCAGCTCTGCATCGTTTGAATAATTAGCTAATTAAATATAAATTAAACTGCACCACTAATAACTCAAATTAGCTTTGAACCGAAGAAAATAGATTTTCATTATAGCAATAATTCTCAGTCATTAGGAGGAAAGTTATGGAAATTAAGCAGCATTGCTGATTGGCCCTTATCAGAGTGAAACTGCAGCTAATTGACTAATTAAACTTTTTTTTATTTATTTTTATTAGTATGTCAGCGAGTGACTCCAAGCTGTTTGGCCAGTCCAGTTCAGCCTTGCTGTCTGAGTTTGCATCTGCAGAGATGAGCCTGCATGCCATATATATGCATGAGGTGAGTACTTGATAAAAACTCTTGCACTGCACTGCAAACTGCATAGCCAGTAGAATAACACTGTAAGGGTCAGTTGGTGTAATCCAGATTAAGACTAAACCTAGATTTAAGGAAATTCCAATGGTGAATTCACCACTCGCACAGCAGTTTTATACAATTCTTAAAAGACAAACCCTATGTTTGAGTAGTTCTGAGATTTCTGAGTAGAGCCAAACCATCATATATGATATAATTCAGATTGAGTGAATCATGCTTGTATGAAAATGCCAGAAATGCTGGTAAAAAAATGGCACAGTGTCCCGTTCCCTCCTGCTTACGCTCTTATGCTGTTATTCCTTTTTATGCTTTGATGCTTTTGATTTGATTAGTATTAAAAGAACCGTTTACTCCCCTTAATGGTGTTAAAAATGCAAAAACTCTTTTGTGAACAAATGAAAGGAAGCCTTTTCCCCTAAATATCAATATGAAACAGTAAATACTGAGTAAAACGAGTAAATACTGACCAGACGTAGAAGGCAAAGGTCAATATTAGTCATCAATATCAGTGAGCATACATATATAACTCTGGAAGTACAAGCACTGTTCTGCAATATGGATGGTGTGTGTGTGTGTGTGTGTGTGTGTGTGTGTGTGTGTGTGTGTGTGACATGTATATTAAGGTCCACCAGCAGAAGTTCCAGTCTCATCGTGGACCCGGCCAATTTCAGTCTCTTATGCCCATGAGAGACTTTGCTGTCAGTGCTGGTAAGCTTTATATTTCGACAGAACATATTTTTAAAAAGCCGTGGTAATAAATAAGGCTTTGAGAACTTGTCATTTAAAATGACCAAGGGCTTAGTTTTGGGACACAGATTACGTCTAGCCTAGGAATACGGTTCAATATAAATGTCAATATTGACTAATATCCCATAAACAATCTTGAACCGTAGACGCCATAGGTTAACACTTCTCTAGCCTGATGCAGTACAGAACAAAGATGGGTTACTGAATAAACAAGTACTCTCATCCCACCCCATCCAGCGCCAGCTCCTGGACCTCAGGCGCAGTCAACCCATGCGGCCAGCCTGGTCGTGCCTACCCCTCTCCGACTGGGAGGGTGGATGGAAGAGGAGGAGGAGGAGGAAGAGGAGATTAACAACAGCTCCATGCTGGACCAGAGTCAGACCAGCAGGGGGAGCTGCTGAAGTGCCTTTTATCGTTCTAGGGTGCGTCTGTAATGGCACTATAATTACACAGATGTACCAAACACTCTCTCTCACTGCCTGCCTCTTTTCCTCCCTTCTCTTTCAACACCTTTTTCTAGATTACATGTATCGTTTAACTAAACCATAGGTTTTTCTTCTCAGCTGCCTTGCACAACTCATGTGTTAAATCCTCTAATGCGGTGCTGGGGCTCAAAGTTGTACTGATATGTCGTTGACTTCGAGCTGCTGTATTAATCCACACTCTGCCATCATTCTCCCTGTTTTTCCATTTGCAGTCTTTACATACGTTTTTTGGAGGGATGTAGTGACCTTAGCTTAGTCCGAGGCTGTCTGGTCAAAAACGCGTGGGATGGCGCTCTGGGTGTGGCTCCAGCTCTTGGGTCAGAATCTCCAACTGCGTCGTCTTCCAGGCCGGAGCAGCCGTGTCGATCCGGACTACGCAGTACGCCTCGCCTCTCGCTTCTTTGAATAACAAATACATATTTCATTTGGAGGACTGCGTTATCGTTTGATTTGTGTGGGTGAGTCTTTGTTTTGAACCCTTAGCTGTGGTTTGCATTAAAAAAAGAACTTCAGTGATGCTACAAATGTCAGATTTATGGTGACTGTCATATCAGACATACGTGCAGTGCATCACTGTTTGGTTTTAAATCATTGAACAAAACAGTAGTATTTTGCTTGTATTACTTTATTTCATTGCGTGTGACTCCCTGACATTAAATATCTTGTTTTGTGAAAATGTTCAAGATTTCTCCTCAATGTATAAAAACCAAAAAAAAAATAGAGAAAGAAAATGGACAAACCCCACCTGATATCACTTGGTTTGTCAGTGCTTGTATTGGAAAATGCTTGTGTTTCTTAAATTCGTACCCTGTTGCATCTGTTACACCCCGAAAGCATTACGTCCTTCAGCCAGACAGTGGTTGAGATCAATAGCAACATTGAATATAATCAAAACATCAATTTCATGAATTGTAAGATTTCAAGAGAAAGTAATTGTCCCAAAAACCTTTTTTTTTTCCTTTACAGTGGTGCTGAAATTTACAAGCACTGAAAATACAATTTATCCTTTGGTGTTTCTTGAACCAACACAAGTTCTGCTCTGTTGTGTAACTTGCCAACATTTTACTGTTAAAATGTACATTTTGAAACTAAAACATTTTCTTTGGGATGGTCCAAACATTCAACAATTATTAACAATTAGAGGCATCATAAATAACAAGGAAAGCAAAATAATTAAGAGCAAGTTACCACTAGTAAAAACATTTGCCTCTAGTAGAGATCCTTATAAAGGAGACGTGTCATTGTTATGGTAGACTACCATGAGATATGCATGTCTGTGGACGTTAGATCCAGTGTACTGTAAAACTAGGAATAACATATGAAACAACATGACAATGCGTAAAATTTTACTTTTTTATTTCACACCTGTCAAGTTTCCCAGTGGTGCTCATATGCAATTGGTCCTAAGAATGTGGTATTTTACTTGTAAAGGAAAATCCTAAATGCCCTCCACTCCTATCCCGCAAAAACATTTTTAATTTTTCGTGTGTGTGTATGAAGTGTGACATATCATAAAACCAACCTCCCATGTGTAGAGGGACCAGAACAAACTGATATTCCGTTTGGAAAGATACTTCTGTCGTGCTGCTCTTCCAGCCTTACAGAGGACAGAATGGTTATAGCACTGTAGAAAACCTATAGGAAATATGTTTTTGAGGGGGGAAAAATGACACTTTAATTTGACAGCTAATTAGTTAACTGATTAATTAGCTAAGCCCTAGCTTTTAATCAAACTTTAGGGCCATTGTCAACTTGACAAGTAATATTAATAGACTTTACTAACCTGCTCTCTCATTGTCTTCAGATGAATATGGCTCTATTACACATCACGGACAGGCTGTTGTGAAGCCAGATGGCTGTTGCCAGTTTCCATAAACTCCATTCATATTATTCTCTCAGAGCTTGCGTCGCCTTGCTGGCCTGTGACTAGCAGCAAGCGCCAGGCTCAACGCCCTGCTCTGCACCCCTGTGCAGTAGGAAATGGAGCCTTTCCCACCGCTGTATGACACAGTCTCGCAAGCCTTGCTGGCACTTTCTGGAAATGGCTTATGTAAGTGAGGAAAAAGTTACATGCGTGTACATCTGTGCCTCTGGCTCATAATGCAGCAGTTTGTGGCCATTCTTTTTTTGTTTTGTTTTATTTTATATTATTTAAAATTGCTTTTTTTTTTTTTTTTTTTAACATCAGAGCAAACGCATCACTATTTTACACAGGCTGAAATACCTCCAGTTGTGTGTGTTTGAAATTTCAACAATGTACAGTATTTATTTTTGCGGGAATAATGTGTTGTTACACCTTCACTAAAGATGGAAGTCAGAGGGAGTGTCATCAGATTAAAATGATTCACTTTGGGCCTCTTAAAACTGTTCTAGGTTTAATTTTGTTTCATGCAAGCCATGAGCAGGAAAACCCAGTTTCCTTTTGTAGGACTGATTGTTATTTTTCTCCGTTATCATCACATCTAATATAAGCCGTCTGAAAAAAGACTGTGCAAGGTGCTATATATTTTGTTTGGTTGATATTAATATTTTTATCTTTTTTTTTTTTGATTGATTGTTTGTCTGATTAAAGCTACTCTATTTAAAATAAACCATACAAAAAAGTGCATTGTGAATGATTCTCATGCAGTGAATTCAATGAAACGTTTTATAGTGTTGACAAAGTATTAATTATAAGTTTGTATTTAAAGGCTAAAACTAACAGTAAAACATGACTCACAAAACATAAACTAGAAATCATGATTCTTCAGGTTAATGACATCAAATGTAGACAGCATTTACTGTGTGTACATGTTTATGGGTATACATGTTTATGGGTATACATGTTTATGGGTATGCATGTTTATGGGTGTACATTTTTATGGGTATGCATGTTTATGGGTGTACATGTTTATGGGTGTAC
>JAOYMR010000007.1:17594447-17607023 GCA_025802075.1 Tenebrosternarchus preto | reverse complement strand
TGGAGGAGAAGGGAGGGGGGAGGGGGAGAGGAGTTCAGATGTGTCAGAGGAGAAGGGGGGGGGGGGGGAAGAGGAGTTCAGATGTGTCAGAGGAGAAGGGGAGAGGAGGAGGTGGAGAGGAGTTCAGATGTGTCAGAGGCGTGCAATGGGTCAATGATGTTGCCAGGAAAGGTGCGTTTGAGTGAGCGGCGGAAGGGATGCGTGTTCACAATGACATGGGGAAGGGATTGGAGCAGATTACAGGGAATTGGGAAAGAAGGAAGGAGTTGACAGAGATACCAAGAAACATAAAAGAACCACAAAGAAAAACATCCACAGGCAAAGCATGGATTAGAGATTGTCCAAATATTGTGTAATCATGCATGGTTATGGTAGATAAAGGTGAGGGTTTTTTTTTCAGATGAATGTTTATCACAGGGAGACATGAGTACAAGGAGGTTGGATGTGGTGGATTAATGTGGTTGAGTATAAATGGTGGGAAAGAGGGGAGAAAGACATTTTTGCTTAGTCTTGCCCTTAACACTTTGATAGGGCCCGTTAAACTGCATGTTCACTGAATACACAGCCAGCCTCATCACAGCACACTGCCTGAACATAAGAATTTGAATAGAAAACACCTTCCACTCCCAGAACTCTGAGGGCTGTTTCTTGTTTTCTGGGTCCAAACTTATTGCATGTAGATCTGTGACGACATCACAAATGGATGCCTCTAGTGATGGTACTGGACACAATGCCATGTGGACAAAAAGGATGTTTGCTGCTTCCCCTCTGGTGCTTGCATGTTTGTTTGTTTGTTTGTTTGTTTGTTTGTAGGGCATGATTCGTAAGTGCAAAGGCCTCTGCCAAGACTCGAGAGCGCGATCTCTTTCAGTGCTTTAGTTTGTTGAGATTTTGCGCCATTTCCCTATTCAGATTCCTAATGAGTACCCTCTTGTGCGGTGAAGACATTTAGCTTGGCCCTTGCCAAATCCTGCCCTCTGCAACCTTTCAGGCTCAGATTTTGATGCATGTGTCCCATTCTCCAAAATCTCACTAAGAACTAAACCTGTTGCTAAAGAGCAAAAGAGGCTGTATGACATTTCACAGGTCAGTATGTAGGAACAGCAGGACAATCTTGGACTTGGCAATGGGTCTACACACCGACCATTTCTTGCATTAATGTAATGTGTTTGGACTAAACTGGCAAACGGCAGTTAATTTCAAATATATATTTTTAGAAGAAATCAGATTCAGACATGCATGTCAAGAAATATAGCTACACATCTGGCATAGGCAAAAAGATGTACAGTGATTTGCTTTAACAGATAAACCCACTGACATCCTGTGACTAAAAAGTTTTTCTGATGTGTTATAACGATACTGGAGGGAAACCAGTTAAGCATCTGCAGTTATTGTTCAGTGTTCTACAATCACAAATAGGATATTCTGTCAAACAAACCTGTCAAACAAAAAAAAAATCCTCTTCCTTAAATGTAGATGTTCATATACAATTCAGATGCACCAATTGTGCCTTGAGTACCACTGACAGAAAGTCTTAAGTTCCCCATGCTTTAAGCAAAATTCACTTAATACTACAAAATGTTAATTTTACCCCCGACATTTCAAACATAGCATGACAGAAAACAAATGCTATGGCTTCAAGGTAAACTGTTGATTTTTTTTTTTACACTTGTAAGCTCCTACAAGTGAACTGCAAACACTCAAGCATCAAGGTGAGAAAGGTTCAACCTCAATGTAGGTGCACTGTTTATGTCACACATTAATAGTGTAAATGCTTATAAAATGTGACTTGCTTGTTTACACAAGGTGCCAGTTTACACAGTTAAAGGCTCAGTGGACACACACTGAATTAACAGCTCCTTTGAGTTAAAGGTGACTTTGGCACTAATAAAATTGGAAATGTTATTCATTCATCAAATTAAAGCATACAGTAAAACTTCCAGTGTTGAATTAACACCCACTGTATAATATTACCTCTTACCATAATAATTTGTGACCAGCTGGTGTTATGTCAACACTGTAGGTGTTAATTTAACCATGGGTATTTTGCTGTGTGGGAATCAGGATGACTTTTTTTTGTTAATACATTTAGCTCTGAATCTTTTTCTACACTTTGTGACAACAGAAATTCAAGTTAGGCTCCTCACCACATGCTCGATGTTGGAGGGTTTGTCTGCATATTCATATCTAATAAAAAATTCAAAAAAGAAGAAAAGGTAGTCACAAACATGTCTATTTCCCAAAAGCTCCAATGCTATGTGAAATGAAATATCTTTGTTCAATAAAACTGAATTTGTAGGTCAGTGTGCAGTTTTGAAATGTATGAAATGCATATAACGTATGTTTCAAAAAACGTCAAGTTGCATCGTCAGGATATTTCCGCTGTTTTTGCTTAAGAAACCCATTTAGCACAAACATCCATAAGCTGTAGTTTTTGGGAAAGAGGAGCAAGACAGTGACACAGACTGCTGGGGAAAAAAAGGGAGAAACGAATCCATTTTGAACACTTATTTGTTTTACCTGAACTTGTGCAAAACATCATCATCGTCTTGAAAGCTACAGGATTTGAAAAACGTTCCTTAGAAGGTTAGGTCATGACAATTTCCCTGCACTCATTTATGGTTTCAGAAAAGAAACCTTAAATACTGAAGGAAAATGACAAGGAAGATGAAAGGATGAGATGTGATGAGTGTGGGTAAGGACAGGTCGAGAGGAGACAGTGTTATTACAGGATTTGCCAGTGATGCTGCTACCTGGGGACATGGTTAGATGTGATACCAGGGCTGGTGGCGTTCTCGGAGTATTCCTGGAACAGACACGATGATGAGAAAGATGAAGATGACCAAACCTGGTCTGGACTCACTTCAGTCTCAGTTCAGCTACTCAGAATTCAATGGACAGAAATGGAGAACCCACTCATAGCAGGTCAAGAAGAGTCCAAGAAGTTGTCCTGAATTTGCTGAATTGAAACCAAACTGAGCCTAGCCCTGGATAACTCAAAATTATACAATGTGGGGTAGGTAATGATCTATTAATTTGTTACAACTCAACATTGACTTTTGTGAAAGTTAATGAACAATAATACAAATGTATTTTCAAGTGTATTTCAGCAAATCCATAATGTCTTTTTTTAGATGTATTTTAAAGTTCAGTTCAGAAAGTGTTGTAGGTTGTAGTGTCTCAGATCAGCTGAGAAAATCTCTGATAAAATGTCTTCATGAGTGATAAATGATGATAAATAATGAGTGTTATCCCAGATCTACATTTGACTGTGTTATTCACACACCAGCTAAATTCTCTTCAAGCAGAACGCGATGTTTGCTTAGCCTACTGCAAATAACCCAGATGACCCAGCTGGAAATTTCTGCTGACTGCCATGACTTTTCAGGTTAAATCAGTTAAAAGGAACTGAAACTATAACATTCTAGGCAGAGATTAACATATTTTATGAACAGTTTTATAAACTGTCTAAGTAAAATCCAACAAAAGACCAAATCTCTGTCATGTCTAATGCTATGATTCTCTTTGTAAAAACAAGCATGCTAAATTACATTTTATTTGGAAGATTACATCACTTAGCTGGTTAATTTCCTAAAATGGTTCAACCCCATTATGAATCAAAATGACAGTTTTTGGACTCATTTGTCACAGGAATGTTGGTATTTTACTACACAAAGTGGCAGCTTAGGGTAATTACAATAGAGTTAAAAATTCTTCATTTTCAGTGTTAGCAGTGCTGTGCCCCTTATGAAAATTACAGCTGGCAATATTTCCAAACCATAAATCCAGGATTTTCCAGGTTTTAGCAGAAAAACAAAAAAATGTGACCAGTGTAATTCTTGGTAAATAGTGAGTATTTGGTATATAGTGAGTATTTTGTAAATAGTGAGTATTTGGTATATAGTGAGTATTTTGTAAATAGTGAGTAAAAATAAAAACCAAATGAAAACTGTAAACAATTTGCAAAATGATTTAACTGCTGTTTTTTTCTCTCTTGAAGGTGCATATCACTAATGAAGGAACTTACACACTGATCACAATAATAACCTTGTGTTGTTTTAGTAGGAAAAAACAACAGCATATAATCTGATAATGTTTGCTAACTTATTACTTAATTTAGAATAATATGTCCTTAATGACTACAGGTCCCAGAAACAACAGCGTCTTGGCCTGGGAGGTTCTGGTTTGTGAACCTCACCTGTTCCAAACACTCTGTCATCTGACCTTTACTTTGTACCATATTCTACATATCCCCATATTTTAGCTCTTCTCACTCAGTAGCTGGTACACTAACATAATATTAGCATGTAGTTTTTCCCAGGCCAAGAAAAAAAGCTACATCTTGTTCAAACGAACCTCTATTGAGTAGAGAATGTTAAAAGAAAGTCCATTTTAAAAATGGCTTCAAGCTGTAGAAGCCATTTAATGAAGCTGTTTTACATTTTTACTTTCACATCACAGTACATTAGTACATTAGAACATAGTAAAACTGAGTAATTAGTCCATCAGTGCAGTAGTTTCAGATCAGCTCAAACCAGCTACGACCTTCCAGATGAGGGGCTTTTGATGAGCACCCGCCTTTTCACTACCTGTTGTTCCTTAGTATTACAATTTGAGTCAAAGGAACATGGTACCAACATGCAGCAGTAAACACACATCCACTCCTGACGTAAGAAGATGAGCATTTTTTGTTGTTGCTGTTGTTGTTTGTTGTTGTTGTTAGTTTTTTTTTTACTTCACCAAAAGCATTTCACATCCAGCTATTAAAAGAAGCAGATCATTTACCAGATTATCACTTGTGCTCCGACGAGACCGATCCTTCCGCACGTAGTAGTTCAAAACTTTATCCTTAAATACCTGTGGAACAAGATCACAACGAGTGAGTGTAAAGTGTATAACAGAGGAAAAGCAGATTATACTGAAAAGCTAGAGTTAATTCAGTGTTATCTTGTTGGCCTGAAATTCAATTACATTTAGATGGAGAATGAAAAAGAATGGGCAAGTGTCCAGAAAAAGTGTTTCTAGATACTCCATATAGCAGGAATGAAATGGGAGAGTTGACTGCGTCAGTCATGAACTCCCTTTCTGTGAAGCCACTTGAGGAGAGACTTTGCATTGTGCTTCATAACACTCCTAAACCCCCCACCCACCCCCCTCAGGTCTGTGAAAGACAGAACGGCTCTGTGTTGGCTCTGTGAAAGACAGAACGACTCTGTGTTGGCTCTGTGAAAGACAGAACGGCTCTGTGTTGGCTCTGTGAAAGACAGAACGGCTCTGTGTTGGGTCTGTGAAAGACAGCACGGCTCTGTGTTGGCTCTGTGAAAGACAGAACGGCTCTGTGTTGGCTCTGTGAAAGATAGAACGGCTCTGTGTTGGGTCTGTGAAAGACAGAACGGCTCTGTGTTGGGTCTGTGAAAGACAGAACGGCTCTGTGTTGGCTCTGTGAAAGAGAACGGCTCTGTGTTGGGTCTGTGAAAGACAGAACGACTCTGTGTTGGTTCTAAGAAAGACAGTGGCTCTGTGTTGGGTCTAAGAAAGACAGTGGCTCTGTGTTGGGTCTAGGCCAAGCATTTCTCTTGCCATTTAAGCAAGAAACCCCCCTGCTTTTATCTCACTTATCCACAGTTCCTTCAGCTGCATTTTTGTCATATTTTGTTGAAAATGCAGACTTTGAGGTGCCACTGTCTGAGAAAAGGCTTCCTTCCTGCCATTTATCCTCATTTGGCAGCTTTACATGGAGTTCTGTGATCAACAATAACTGGGGCACATTTTCTCTCCTCAGCGAATGAACATTTGAGAATTAGTTTTTTTTCCCATTGCTGCTCTTATTCTTAAGCCCCATTTCAGATTCCTTCTGATCCATGAGCAGAGTTTGCAGTGATAGCCTCAGGGATAAAGCATTGTTTGGGCTGGCTGATTGATAATATTTATTTATTTATTGCCATTTAATTATGGAGAGACTGCACACAGGGAGATTAGGAATTTAATAGTTTGTTTGGTTTTGTTATTGTTTTTTGTACCACTTCTTAACCTGCGCTTTTCAGTAATGTTATTCCTGCCCTGATGCCGGCTGGATTTACACTGAACCTTTTGCACCTGCAAACAGTTATGAACTACAGTCAGTGCATGAGGGCAGGGGCCACTTAGGTAATTGGATGGCTCATTAAGGTAATATTGTGCACCTGAATGAAATAAGGTTATACTGAATAAAAGAGTGAATACCTATGCAAGTGTTTATTTTAGTAAAGCTAATTGTGTCTTTTAATACTGTCAGAAATGGGTCATATAGATTCAGTCTGAAAGGGTTTTAAAACCACTGTAAAAACCATTGTAAAATAAGTGCAGTGAAATGCAGTATACCTCATATAAGTAATCAAATATCTCCAGTATTGTGAGGACACTGGCTCCTATAAACAGACCCATCTGTCCACCAATGTCACCTGAAAGGAGGAAGATATGTAAATGTAACAGAAGATACACAAATATAACAGAAGTTATATTAGCATGCTTTTACTAAAGCAAATGCACTATAAGGAGTATCAGTTCTGTGCCACGTAGCTAATTTCCAGTCATAGTATTGCTTGTGCTCTTCACACATTTCTCAATCTTCATCCATGATATGCCTCACCAAGGAGTCCAGCCACTTCGTATGCCTTCTTCTGCTCGATCTTTTCATAGTTCAGAGCTTCAAAAAAGATATCCAACACTAAAATGTTATCTCTGTAAACAAAGAAAGATAAAGAGTGGAATCATATTGCTTCATGCTGCTTTCTCAACTACATGTAGTAATAATTCTTTATCATGATATTTATGAATCTGAAAGGACAATACTGGACATGCAATTAACTTCTTAAAATTATACTGACTTGGGGAACTAACCCCCAATATTCTCCTGAAATGGTACTTTAAAAAGGCATTTTGTTGGCTATTCTTTGGCTAATTGCATACCCAATGTATTGTTCTGTCTTGTTGAACTTCTTGGCCAGATATTTGGCAGATGCTTTGCTGGGTATCTTCACCATTGAAAGCTCCTTGCCATACCGGGTCATGTTGCATGGAGTCTGACAAACGCAGTAGTCATTGTCTTTCTCGACAAGGTAATCTGGACATTGTGACAACATAAACTCTGTTACTCTACAAAATCAAATGCATTAAACAGGATCATAAAGCAGAAGTCACGTGGTCGGGCCAAATTGATTTAATTCCTACAGGGATATTCAGTGTTTGCCATTGTTGTTCACCACGTGACATTCACTAAATAACTCATCTGTCTTAATGTTGTATGAGTTTTTAATGAAAAACAAATCACTTTAGAGTATGTTTAACACTCATTAAGGCTCAGGAGGTGATTATGCTTAGCCTGACGATTGATGAGAAACTATCCATGCTCTCTTACCCAAGGCAGGGTCTGCACATTCCTTATATTGCTCTGGCGTGCAGACAGTGGAGGTGCCTATTAAATTGTATAAAATATAGAAAATTCTTAATGACCTTGTATTCTAATCAAGGAATTAGCATGTTACATAATAGCAGCAGTGACAGCACACATGAAAACAAATCTGTTCTCGTTTGATAATTATGAAACATTCCTTATAGTCAGGCATGAGAACAAGCCCAAATATATTGCACAGTGAATTTTAAAGGACTTTTATTGTGCATAAGTGTGTTTTAAATGTACCCTTTTACTGCACTGTTAAAAATGTTACTGTACCTGGCATGTGCACCATTCTGCAATTGCAGGTCTCCAGCAGGTAGCGCGTTTCACATTCAATACGGCATGCTGTGATGCTGTACATGGAGAAGTACTCAGAATCCAAGGGGGCGGACCTGCAGTCGCCCCATGGTGGAGGAAGGTACTGAAGCTGAGACACACCACATTGCTTCACTCATTAAATGGTACAATGGTGCCGTTCAACAACAAATTAGAATCATGCCCAGCCTAGCAAAGACCACATCAAATATTTAGTAAGAACTGGCAGCACCAGATACCAGCTGAGGAAAGGAAGAAATCAATGGAGTTAAACCTAGTAGTGTAAAAGCACATGTTTGGATAAAAGAGGTCATAAATAAATATGACAGGCAGACAAAAACATGCTGAAAAACCATGTTAAATTGAACCTGGAGGAAATCAGAGACAAGCACAGCAACATTAAGATTTTTTGACTGAAAGCACCCTATTAATGACTGGAACTGGGAGTGTATGAATTACTAAAGTATAGATTAAAACATGCTGTACATGTGGTCACCATAGCACAATAAGCACCCAGAAGTGACAAACTATAATTTGTGTCATAACAAAGAAAGCCTCAGTTCAGAAAACCTCAGGGATTAAGTGTTTCTCAGCTTTTTCAGATGCCCAGAAACCAATAATATAAGCTTTTTAAACAGAATTTTCCAGCCTACTATCTAGCTCTGGTGTTAGTCCAACACATTCTTCCTGTTTGACAGGCACAGCCAATCATGTGTCTTTTTTCAAAGTGCCCTTTGAACAGCATTGTTTAGGCTGAATGTACTTGCCCAGCATTACCAGAATTGAATGTGGAGGGAGGACTAACCCATTCTTCGAGCCCAGTGAAAGCCTGGCCAATCACACCCTCTGGCATCATTAAGAACTGACTAGGAATGCACCCCTTGCATGCCTTGCATGTCCTGATGATGGTAAATTGCACACAGAGCTTACAAACGAATCTTAGACCACTTTAAAGAAAATCTGGATTCAACTGAGCAATCATGAACCAAACTAGAGTAATTGGGACTAATTTCCATATTCCCATAGCGCTGTACCTGAAGTGATAACCCTCTGGTCTACGATCAGTAGTGATATAAAAACTCAGGGAAGAAAGGATCTCCTAAAGTCCATCTAACGGATTATAAAAGAACCGAAGATGTTCTGTTGTCCATGAGAAAACAATAATCGGTAATGGATGGCAAAGCTTGACGTTAGCTGATAACAATCTGTGCTGCCAATGTCACAAGATGGATACTCTAGTGGTAACAGCACTAGAGGTAATGAGAATCCATGTGTGGCAACTGCCAAGGGAATCATTCCTTCAATGCTGTGAAGCAAACTTTGTTCCATGCACAATGAGTATACAGCCTGCAGGGAATCTGGTTAACTGCAAGGGTTTGTGTGGGCACAATGGTCTGGAAGCCAGGGGTAATGCCAAATCCCAGCTCGCTGGGAAAAGCAGGCTCAAACTGTGAGTAAACCTACTTTTATCCCGATCTTGTAGGACATTTCATTTGGGAGAGTGAACAAACACTCCCCAATGTTAATGCCCCAATACCCAGTGCCTTATGCCTTATTGGCCTTGTGAGAACACTGTCAAATGGGATTAAAGACTCTAATTTCATGGCTGCACTGGGGCATTAAAATTGCCTAATGCCGCATTTTACTGATTTGATAAAGCATATGTGCATATATCGTCATTTGTTAATTTGGTGGACAGAAATAAATGCTTCTAACTCAGTGCGAAGGCGGGTGGGGTGGCACATCAGGTGGTGCGTGACGTTTACAATTTGCCAGTGCAGCAGTATTTATTTGTTTTGTCTTAAAACAGGACTTGCGTTACTATCTTATCAGACATGCTCTTAGTGCCAAGACAAGTGCAACATTTCAGGCAGGCTCATAAAGACATGTTCATTTTCTTACAATGGGAATTTTATGACAACTAAATACGAACCAGACAACTGGTGTGCTATTACACACAGAAATGATATAATTGAAATAATTTGTAACATCACAAAATAATTACTATTAATTTTGTTCTCATCATAGTGAATAACAAGAATAATGATAGAGTGCCACATATTTTTGTGTGGTGACCTCGTACCTCCCAGAGGTGTAGCTGTCTTGTGTAGCTGGCTCACAAAAGGCTTTTAAAAGAAATGAAAGGAGTTCTTATTGGATATTAAGGCTGTATGTCTAACCATATCTGCAGAACATACATTCAGTCTAACCCAAAGCACCAGGTCAGGTTATGTGTTCCAGAAACATTTCTAGTGAGTCCACTAGAAATAAAACTCTAGTGAGTTACTATATATATTGATCAAATCTATAATACAGCCAAATCATACCATCACTGAAGCCAAATTACTGCACTGATTGTTTCTGATTATAGGAAACATGGTCCTAAAATGCTGATAAATACCAGTGGTCTTTTTTTGCTAATCCTCACTTCTCCAAAGCAAAGTGCTACACCCGAACAGTGAGAGATTGTCAGCAGTAGGGCTGCACAACAGTATGTTAATCATAACTGAAGTACTGGCCTCTAAAACTGATATCACAGAAGACTACAGTATGCAAATGATATGCAAATGATAGGCAAATGAACCTATTAACAATCATGCCTTTCTGGGGAGATGCTCTGTGATCATGCTTATGGGTCTGCCATCACAGATGAATGTTTTGTGAATTTTTGTTCAGTGTAATGCAGAGCAGTCGAAATAAGGGCACACTAATGTGTCTGGTGTATTATAGAGCGTATTGTAGTTTGGAACAGCATAGTCACAATGTGGTATTTTTGTCCATCTTGTGTAGGTCACCCTGCTCATGGTGCACATAAAAGAACAATTCCATTACTACAGTGTAACCATACTATTGTTTCAACACTCTTTTTGTTCTGTGTGGGTCCGCACACAAAGACGAAAATCTTTACAGTAAACTTTAAACATATGTACACTTGATCATTTTGACTGAACTCTGAGTGCCATATATGTTCATTTCATAAGGGGTTACTGAATTAAATATATATCCTGTTAGTTTATCCCCAAACGGGAGTCTTTGATTTGCTCCAGGTTTTAAATAACTGAATGGAGAGAAAGTGCAGGCAGAGGCTGAGAATGTGTGTGATTGGTTTAGAGTTAGGTACCCTTTGCTGCTGACAAGACACAAAAGTTTGAAAACCAGGGGCCACACCAAATCCCAGCTGGTCTATGAAGGGAGGCTCATCCTGACTGTGGATCTGAACTTTGATGCCTGCTTCATACGAGGTTTCGTCTGTGGAGACAATGGAGAAAAAGCTGGAGCTGTTATCACTGAAAAAGCAGCGGTTTGTTCTGCCCAAGTGAACCCTGAGGTAACATAACATGTAGCCTCACTTAACACACTGTAAACTCTGTTTGGATATAAATCTTAATTTATTAATCCACGTACCTGCAATGTGATACACATCTGCACTGCGTACTTTAATCATTTTTTCCAAAAACCTTTAAAAACGTTTGCTTGCAAGTTTTTTGGTCTTCATATTCCTGCTTGTGTGTAAAGCCAAAGGAAACAGCACAGAAAAAACTAAAAGACCAAAATGCTTAAGAAAGTCAGGTCTCTTTTAAAATCATGGCGCAAATGAAGCAGGAGTGGCTTACTTTTACTGACTGAACCACTGGACCAATGAAAGAGAAATTCTGAAATTGGAGCGTAACAGTGGTCCCTTCATGAATGATTAATGTGCCGTAATGATGACACGCTGGAGTCCATTAATCAGCAATGCAGTGGAATGGCCATTATCAGAGGATTTAGACTGAGCTTCACTTGCTCAATTACTTCAGTTCCTAGCTCTAAACTAAAAAAAAAGCCCTGTGATGTTCCACGGTTGAAGAGTGTACATTTAAGACATTTTAAGATTGTGATTATTGTAGGTTTCTAGCCCAAAAGCAGCTCGGATAAATATTTATTAAAAATTCTTTCTATATGTAGTACTGAAATGAAATTGTCTGTCTGCTTTAAATAAAAGTATCTTCTTTAGCTATCATACTCATGGGACCTATAGAGATTATAAGATTCTGGGTATCTCTGGTAATGGTCTGCCAGGTCTGTAATAAAGCCAGTTTCAGTTCCTGATTGTCTAGGGGACCTTTAGGATTTTCCTTTCAGCTTTTCTAAGTGTAATCTTTGCTAGGCTTCAGGTAGGGTGACTGACCCAACCAAAAAAGCACTTTCTGGTCCTGAAAAACATCCATAGCTACTTTAGTAACATTATTCACTTCTCTGTCCTCCTGTTATGCCATATGCCATTCACTGAAATTTGAGGCGATTGGTTGGATTGATTTATGGATTGATTGGGTGGATTATGATCAGTATAATACTAAGAATTCATCTTACTGTAGCTGTCAGTGTCCACACCATCACTGTCAGTGATGACAGATGAGTGGCTCCTTTATCCCCCCCCTTTCTTATCCCTCTTTACTGTTGTAGAAAAAAACATCTCACCTTTCTGTTCTTCGCTTGTTGAAAATGTTCGAAGGTTATTCTGGGATGTCATTCTCTTTAGAGTAGGCCCATATTTGCCCAGGCCAGACAGTGTTCTCCATCAGTTCCAAAGCTGATCTCTGGGGTTTTTCGACCATCCTCTACTTTCATTTTACAGGGTTTTGCTTTATTTTACTTTGCTGGATTTTACCAAACATCTTATTTTCATCCATTAAATGATTATGTCTCAGATTAATTTATTCAGATTATTCAGCCATCGTTGCCTGCTTTGTTGGCACTGGCACATCTAACTAACCAGCATCAAAGAATATCAGCAACAAACACGTCTAACTAACCCTAACCTGGGTTAACCAGCATCAAAGAATATC
>JAOYMR010000007.1:17581888-17592302 GCA_025802075.1 Tenebrosternarchus preto | reverse complement strand
TATATATATATATAATTTTTTGTTTGAAAATGTACATACTGTCACAAAGTTCTTAAAAAAGATGTTCTTTTAAAAAGTTCTTAAAATGTGAGATTCTTGTAAAAATATACATACTGTACTGAAATTCTTATAAGTGCAGCTTTTCCCGCTGAACTTGCAATCCAGAAGCATGTCCTCTAATTGGTGGCTAACTCTGCTAATCATCTCTGAGGTATTGAGTTGGTAGTGAAGAGGCGGGCTGTAGTCAGAGAAGTCCAGTAGGTGCATTAACGTCTCTCTGTGGTGACTGTGTTTCAGCATCGCTACACTCTTCCTGTTCACAGAGTGGTTTGAGTGCACAATGTCCATCCAGTAGCCGCTGTGGTACAGATCTGCCTTGGTCAGGCTCGACACACGGAAGAGATTCTGGTTGCACAGCGTGACAGCAGGAAATGTCACATTGTGAGCCCACACCATGTAGATTTTAGTTACGACAGGGTAGGAAAGGAGATAAAATATACGGTTCCAGGACCATGTGAACAGAAGTCCCAAGCAAGCAGACAGAGCAAGAAGCCACAACATGCGCTGGACTTTGGATTTGTATGGGGTGAAAACATATTTCAGACCATGAACCTTGGTCCTAAGCACAAATGCCAACGTGATTTTCTTAGTGCCAGGCATGGTAACTCGACATTTTCTCTCCGAGTGAGTGTTCAGAGGTTTAGCCCTGTTGTCTGTTGGTTCTTGAACGGATGTTTGCCTCAACATAGTTAAACATCCTTTCCCTGTGTGCATTTAATGTGAACCCATTAAAATTCAGTGTGTATGGTCATTACTCTCCTCCAGTTTCATGGGTTTTGGAGGTGAGTGGGCTTTTGCGACTGACTTCAGAATCAAGTAATCAAACCCTCTCCTGGGAATGCGCTGGAATGTACAGGAAGAACTGATGACTTCATTAAGCTCACATTAACACGTTCCCTCTAACAATAAATAAAACAGTCCGTACATTACCAGGCTCAATGTCCGAGAAATCTAAGAAGAATAACAGATGCTCTGCAGTCCATCACATCACTAGCAGTTCCGTGGTTCCAGGGGCAGTCTGGGGCTGACACTAGCATCCAACACTCTTTTGCCTTGCTTTTTGTCCCTGGGAATGTGGAAATCTCAGATCTTTCAGTTCAGTTCCTCCCCACCTGCTCCTGGAGAAAAGCTTTGTGTGTCTGCAGATTCTTGTTGCTTTTGCTTTTGTGGGAGGTTGCCAAATCCCTCCCTCCCACCCAGATTTTCTGTCGATGGGTCTGCAGCAGCCATACAGATCTAGACTTTTCTTCTTCCAGGTTGGAATATTGAAATAATCTTCTTCCAAGATTGAAATAATGAAACATTTTGCTTGAAAAAAGAAAATGACAAAAAAAAAAAACTTCCATGTCGAGCAAAACCCAAAGACCAGAACAGAATTCCAGCACTTACTGAGACAACAGGCTGAAGGGATTGAAGGTTTAATGTGGACATATCTATACAAAATCTTTCCCACCATAAACAAGCAGCAACAAAATCTTTGCTGGACTCAAATAGTTTACTATTTGCATATTTCCAGAACTTTTATGCCATTCCAAATGATGGACATGTTCTTCTTCTGCATACTCTCACACCTACAGTGACATTCAACCTTCTCATTCCTCTCTCAAGGAAAGAATAGGTGTAATATAGGAACAGATCACGCATACTGATGCATAGTTCAACAATAATGGTTTTAGTACACCAATTTATTTCATCAGACTTACCAGTTGTTAATTAGATATTTTTTTAGCTTTAATTATGCCACTAATCTAATAAGCAGGTGGCTTTGCATAATCTAATACAGTACGCTGTAGTGCACTGTAGTGTTCTGTACAGGCACTATTGCTTTTCCACTGTTGATACACCTGCATTTCTTTCCTGATCCCAATACTAGATTCTGCTTCTGGGCTGAAATGTCATAAATTCTTTTGGAATCATCTTTCAGTGGTTATAGTAGAATACGAAATGAAAAAAACTCTTTGCATTGAATAAGTGCAATTTCTTAAAGGAGTTAATGATGTGCCTTTTATTTAATTTAGGATTTATCTTCTGCTTTATGTTGTTAGATCTACTTATAAATAAATGATAAAACATCCATGATGAGACTGTTTGATCTCATTCTGAAAAAAGCTCCCAGTGAGTCTGAAATATAAAATGGTTATTAATCTGATGAATTACAGTTGTAAACTGACTCAATACATCTTATTTTTGAGCTTCATCTTCTTTTGATTGAAAAGTAGTATTAAAATAGACCTGCTTCTTTTCCCATAAATTCTGGTCTTTAGAAACAATCTATAACCATCTTAAAGACACCTTCAATAAATGTTTATATGTCTTACAGGGAGTCATGGCTCAGAAAGCAGATATAAGCCTGATAAAAATGTGATATACGTTATAAAAAATGTGACATGCCAAGGCTGCATTGAAACAATATTTAATGGCTGGATTTCTCAATTTAATGAGTGCAGTTACCATGGCTTAAATGCAACTGATATCTTGCCTCATGAAAAGTTGATCACTGCCAGCTGTTACTCGTTCCATTCTAAAAGTGAATGAAACTAGTTTCAAAGAAAGTGATTCTTCTTTCAAAATCATATGTGCACAGAATATACTGTAGAATATATTTTGTCCCACTGACTCTCCTTACTGCATGTAACAGCTTCATGAGCCAGTCAGACAATCCAGTACATATTCCACCACATTAACATACTACACTACAGCCATTCAGACATGATATCTGAAGACCACAGTGGATTACTATGCTGCATGGTGGCAGGAGGTAGGAGAACATAGTATGATATGGATGTTCTAACCTTTGTTGAAACTTCAGTATCATCTTAAAAGTTGCTAACCACCCTACAGAAAGTTAATTCTCAAAAAACTTTTTGCATCAAGGAGATGTGACATGCTTAAACTTCAGCCAACATTTACAAAGAAAAATATTGCCACTCCTTATGTTAAATATAGGACATCAAGAAAGGTTCTGCATGAAAAGAATGACCATCTCTGTTTTAAGATGCCATCTGCAGCTAATTAAGAAAACAGTGGCCACACCAAGCTTCAAACCAGGGTCTTCTCAGTGCCAAACATGTGCTCTGACCAGCAGACCACACATTGCCAACACTTTTGCATGGCACCTACAATGTGGGTTTACCCTCTTGAAGGACAGAACTTTGTTTTTTCTCTAAGAGCAGTGCCTGAAGTGGAAAAGTGTGCGCAATTAATCTCCTTACAATGCCATGCTGGTCACTCAGTGTCAACAGACAAGTGTTTGAATGTTTGATCCAAAAAAAGATGGCTAATGTTAACAAAGAAATCGACCTACTTTTCAGTTATTTAGATCAAACAATCTACAGCTTTGCTTCAAGAGAGAGCACTGTGCTATGCTGGCAGGAGTTTAGTCATATAACCTTTGCTGCCTACGTCACACTCCAGTTGCACACCCTTGACAGTGATCCAGTTGTTCAGTTCTGTGAAGGAACAGCCTTGCAGGCCCACTGAAGCACCTCAGTAATGTGGCTGTCACACAGCAATGCAGACCTATTCATTTCCAGGCTATTACTGGTGAATGATTATTGTAATACATTTGTTATATGACAATGCAAAGGCAAAAGTGTAAAATAAATACAATTTTCCTTTTTTATTGTAGAGACCGTATTTATTTCCGTATTTATTGTAGATACACGCTCCTACTCATACAAATAATGTGAGCATTCCTGCCTTCGGCACCTTCCATATCTGTAAACTTGCTTCTACAGAAGATACCAAAGAAGATTTCTGCCTCTGTTCTTGGACCCCACACCCCATGTTTCTACCTTGTGTACCTCCCTCAAATAGATCTACAGAATACTTCATGAATTTTCAGAAAGTATGTCATAAGTTCTAATTACAAAGGTTATTAATGACTTTGCTTCCTGCAAAGAAATACCTGTTTATTAGACATTTTTGCACAGTGAATACAAATATGCTTTCCCACGTTCCAATATTCTTATTACACATAGTATGGAAAATTGGTAACAAGGAACGTGCATTCATCTATGTTGGCAGACTACCTGGTATCTATGTTCCTGAGGCCAAATATAGGCAAAATGTGAGTCTGTTTCCAACATTCACCTGTAAGAGCCAACACAAAGAAATCCATTTGTTTGTGAATGACGCAAAAGTCTCAGAGGCTTCAAACAACGCATTAATTCTGGGTACAGGAGTGCCAAGATAGGCCAGCAGTTCCCCCAGGGAGCAGGGAACTTTGTGCCCTTGGGATCTCTTGCACTAAAAAGCTATGGCCTCATTGGGATTAAAGCTCAGATTTGGGATATGGTCCCCAAGCCTTACCCAGGTGCAGTTGCAGCAAAGGCAAGAAAATTACACGAGTCACCTTCTGTAACATAGTGGACAGTTTCCACCTTGTGTAACATACTGGACAGTTTCCACCTTGTGTAACATACTAGACAGTTTCCTAGAGAATAGTAAAACCGGAGTAAAATCTATTGGGTAATGGTCAGTGTCTGCCACTGTAAGCACTGCCTAATGGATGAATCAAGTGTCACAGTCTTAGTTGGAGCCTAAGGATAAAAAAAATGAAATGTCAGCAGCATTGCTTGGCATTACTGTCCACCATTCATTTAACACTTTGTTGGGCTGGAAAGGTCTTGTGAATGAGATTTGAATGGCAAAATGTTTACCACAGCAGTGAGCAGAAAACACACAAAACCAGTCTGCCTTATTGAACACCACCAGTTAGAAATCTCATGCCAGTTAGAAATCTCATGCCAGTTAGATGCCTAACTACATATTTAAAAACACCAGTTCTGTAGTGTCTAAACATTTTAAGCATTTTGCAAAAGGACAAGATTAAAAAAAAAACTGTTTCTATGGTAATGTCTCTCTTGATTTACTTCCCACAGTTGAATGTAATATTACAACACTGCAATGGTTCCTAGTCTCAAAGCCACTTAATTATTGTCTGGATCTATATAAAAGACACCTGTGAATTACATTATTACTGTGAGTCTCTAATGTGTTCAAAGGAACAGAAAGTATTAAAATACGACCCCTATCCAGTTAATTAACAAAGTGTTGTATAGTACAGCTCCGCAGTGAGACCATGGCAACAGAGAGAGAGAGAGAGAGAGAGAGAGAGAGAGAGAGAGAAAATGTTCAAAGTTCTATTCACTCAAATTTATTTTTGATCTTTGTGCTCTGATGGTTTTGGGAGATCTTGTCTGGGCATTGAATACTGAAATGGCACTGAATACACAGCTGAGAAAACGACTCACTGTTGATCATCATTCCATCCATGTTCAGGCTTAAATTTCTACAACATTATAAAAAAGAAAAAGACACAGAAGCTCTTTGTTAGTAAAAGTGTTCAAAGTTTGCAGGCTGTGATACAACATCACTGTGAAAGAACTGTGGGGTTTGCACCAAAATTCCCCTTGATTTCCGCAATACAGAATTACCTGCCATTTAAATTGGAATTGAAATTATTAATTAAATTAAAGCACATTATTCACTGGCTAAGTGACAGCACTGGACAGCATTTTTGATTTTACAATTCTTAAATGCTTCTGAGCGTCTGCTAAATGCCATAAATGTAAATGTTCTGAGGAATGTGATTGTGGCAGAGCAAACTAACTAGAACAAAAGTCTAGTTTTCAGTGGGCCTCATCACTAATCAATGTCTTATCTATAGATCTGCAGGATTTAAAAGGCAGGAGGCTTTACACTTCATTTGAATCTCATGTATAGCTTCCTAAGAGGCCATGCTAATATAAGCAAAACACATAAGTACAAACAAAACAGTGAATTAGGTCTACAAAGGGAACTTTATAAAAGGAATGGCATAAGTATTTTGTTATCTTCAGCTTTCATGTCATCAAAATATTTTAAATATTTCTTACATAGGATATCATGAATGATTTATTCAGAGAGACTGTGTTGTCTTCATGATAATGGTGACCTCTTGTGGTCAACTAAGAGTTTTAAATGAGAACATGAGCACTCTGAAGTTGCTCAAGAAAATGCTAGATTGCTAAAACCTCTTTCCAAGAAGTAACAGAATTCTTTGTATAAAATGTCCTTTTCCCTTCTCACATAACACGGATTATATAAAACTGAGTCACTATTCTTTTTCCTGATTTGGGTAAATAGAGATCTGTATGACAGCTACAATGCTGAGATGTTTGGGTGGGTGGGCTGTGCCTTCGCAGAGGCGATTCCGCATCATTTGGGGAGTCCGCAGTCAGCAAGAGTGAAGTTCTCGCCATGCGGGGTTACATCAGTGCCTGGCTGCACCCGAGTTTCCCCACTGCCAGTTCTGCAGAGGTAACATTCCTCCTGTATCAGTAAATAACAGATGCTGTTCCCCCCTGCTGTGAAAGCCCCTGTTCTTCCCTCCCCGAGTTGGGGGGAACGCATGCCAAGTGAAGCCTATCAGAAGAAGCAGAACTGTTCTGTCACTCAGCGAGACAGCACACAGAGTGCAGGAGCATTCCAACACTGGCAGGTCTTTGTGTTCCCATCCCTTAAAACCTCTTCTAGCAGCACCAGAGGCAGCAAGAGCCCATCCACTGAGGCTCAGCACAGGAGAGGTGCTTTTATGACAGCAGCTCAGTGTAATGCTTGTGGTGGTCGTTACCTCAGTGAATGTAAGGAATTACACATTTATATTTGGGTTGTTCACAGAGTATTAATTGAGGTAGATGGTGTGTGTGTGTGTGTGTATTCTTTTGGGAGACTATGGAGGTTTGAAGGAGCTACATGTTTCATGACAAATGTGTCTGGGTTTGAAAAATGGCTGTTGATCACACCACATTTTCATTTGATGAATCAAATGGCTCACAGCTGAGCCCGGATGTTTGTCACCCCACAAGGCAGGATCTCTCTATCCTTCCCTGTCACCAGCATCAGGGCTTTCAGGCTGACTGCCTGTACCCATTTTAGAGGTGTAATAGTTCCAATATATTAAATAATAAATAACATTAAATAGCATCAAATGAAAACTCAATGCACATAGCAATTACACTCACCGGCCACTTTATTAGGTACACCTGTCCAACTGCTCATTAACGCAAATGTCGAATCAGCAAATCACATAGCAGCAACTCAATGCATTTAGGCATGTAGACATGGCCAAGACGATCTGCTGCAGTTCAAAGCATCAGAATAGGGAAGAAAGGTGATTTAAATGACTTTGAACATGGCATAGTTGTTGGTGCCAGGTTTGAGTATTTCAGAAACTGCTGATTTACTGGTATTTTCACGTACAACCATCTCTAGGGTTTACAGAGAATGGTCAGAAAAAGAGAAAATATCCAGTGAGTGGCCGATCTGTGGGCGCAAATGCCTTGTTGATGCCAGAGGTCAGAGGAGAATGGCCAGACTGGTTCGAGCTGATAGAAAGGCAACAGTAACTCAAATAACCAGTCATTACAACCGAGGCATGAAGAAGAGCATCTCTGAACGCACAACACGTTGAAGGATTAAGGCAGTTCTGAAGGCAAAAGGGGGTCCAACCCGGTACTAGCAAGGTATACCTAATAAAGGGGGTCCAACCCGGTACTAGCAAGGTATACCTAATAAAGTGGCTGGTGAGTGCATAGTTATAGGCATAATTCCTTAATTGCAATTATTTCAAAAACAAGTTTAGTTTTATACACACACACACACACACACACACACACACACACACACACACATCCTTGCAATAGAAAACTCAAAAAACATACAAACATAAAAGTGCATGCGTTAAGTGCATCATTTTTTACCACCTTTATGAAAGGACATTTTGGATCCAAAACATATTTGTTTGTCCTTTGCAAGCTCAGTCACGTAGAAGCTGTACGAATCAAATAACCAAACGATGCAGGCAAACCGGAGATAGGGAGAGTCTCAATATAGGGTAGCATAGGCATCAGATCAGACCACAGTCTGGCACTGGACAAACACTACACACAAGGTCACTGAATCAATCACTGAATTATGATTAAGGTACTATTCAGTTTACCAAAGCTCAATATGACCTGCCAAAGCTACAAATGGACAGGAATAATTTGACGATGATGTCAAATTCAAAAATCACCCAAAATCATCATATTAAATTACAACCTGGGTTTTATTTGTAGACTCCAGAGATGCTTTTAAGTGAGAAGTGTTAAACCCAATCCCAAAAATGTCAATTAAATGTCAATATAAATGTAGGTATCTAATAGGGCTCGATCTTTAATTGCATAGGCAAACAGAAATGCAAAGATACGTAAAATGGATCAAATTTACAGCTACTTCTAGGCTTTTGTGTGTAGAAGGGAAGCTGAATGCAAGTGAACCAAAACTTTAACAAATCCACAAAAGATTATCCAAAAACAGCATCAAAAAACAGGCTATGCTCAGTACCAGGCAGTACCAAAAACACCAGTCAGACAGCACTGACTTTGAACTGCCAAAAGAACAAAAACTGAGCAACCAGGTATAAATCCAAAATACACAAAGAGGTAAATACAAAGGCAGCCTTTTGCAAAGATAAACTGAAATGGGTAGGTATATGAGGACAAAGACATTAAGAAAAACTAGACACAGGTGGACTTAATAGACAGGAGACTGGACACAGACAGGAGGATAATGGAGAATGTGGTCAACAGGAGGCAGGTTGGAAGCTACAGATGTGACAATGACATGTTACTGGTCATCTAAAGACAATATGCCAAATCAAATGTCATGATAGGTTGTTGGTAGATAATATTGTACTATTGTGGGATGAATAATTTTACTCCATAGATGAGAATAGTTTAACAGTACCTCTGGATAGTAGATGAGTCACAGTTTAAACTCAGATGGGTCTTTACTGAATGCCAGCTTTAATCTGTGATACCTAAACCCGTTACCTTCTCCAAACTGAACAATGTTTCAATCAAGCAAGACAAAATTCAACACACACACATGGCATAAGAGCTGCCCTCCCCCGATTTCAAATGAACCACAGAGAATGGTGGAGATCCAGATCCAAACAGATGTGCTGAACCAGAAGTGCTGAACCAACTGGACATCCTGATGGTAGAAAAGAAGCAATAAACAGCAGTGGTAGTAGACGTGTCTAAATAAAGTTGGAAAAAAATACCAGAGACCAGAAAAATACAGGGAATGTGAAAGGTTAACACCATGGTTGACCCCATGGTAATGAAGGCACTTGGGGTCGTGACCCCTAAGATGAATGAGTGGCTCCAACAGATCCAAGGAATGACAAAAATCAGTTTCAATCCAGAAGACACTCGGTCTATATATATTTAGCAGAGATATTTAAAAAATATTACATTTGGGAGAGCCTTGCTTGCACAGTTGATGAAGAACACATCTGAAACATCCTGTTTCTTTGGAAATCTTGTGTACTTTACTACATTTTTAAATATCTTTACTTTCCTACTACAGTACATTGCAGTTACTCATCTGGAATATCATCATATATATATATACATATATACCCTGGAGGGATACTGGTGAATCTAGAATTTTATTCTCCCAGAGTGTCCATATATATCCTCCTCATCTGGGGCTTTAACAGCAATGTATTGTTTTAAATGGGGCTGAGAACTGCAGGATCACTATGTCTATAAAACAGCAGTAAGATACCTTTTCGCTTCTTATTGAACAGTCAAGGGATGTGGCTGCAAGATGAGTAACATGGTGGTGGCAAGAATGACCCAAAAATCATAAAATAATATCATATAATGTAAAAATCATATAATGTTAGCATGTGTCAGTCTGGAAAGAACTGCCTGACTTGATATGATATTATGAGACAAGATTACTGTTTTTTTCAGTGTGGAATAATAAGTATGGCAGTTACTGTAGATTAACAGATACAGGAGGTCATTTTTGCTTGATCTCTTAACCAAACATCTTGACAAGTAAGCACTGTAATACCATCTTAAATTACCCTGAATGCTGAAAAAATGTTTTGTGGTTTATCATGTAACAGTCTTTTAAAGTAAATCTTTAAAAATCCAATCCAAAAATCCATTGAAAATGTAAATCTAGTTTATCTGTTATTACATTGAAACGTGATCAGGACTGTATATTTGCCATGTCATGTCATATAATGCACTTGTGAGGTATTTATGTGAGATTTGTGACTCACTCTATAATGAGTTTCTAATACCATACTTCTTAACTTTATAACATTGATTAGACGCTGTAATGCTGAAAGACAATATCAGCTATTGTTCACACTATTGAATGATTCTTAAAATGGAAACCTGTTTTCTTGCCAGGAACATGGTTACAGGGTGAGTGCTTGGAAGACAACCACATTTCCATATAATTAATAGCAGTACAACATTGATGTAAAAGGATACTTAGATAATACTAGAAGAAACATACATAC
>JAOYMR010000007.1:17559947-17572125 GCA_025802075.1 Tenebrosternarchus preto | reverse complement strand
TTGCCATACCAGACTGTGATACAGCTGGACAGGATGCTCTCAATCGCACACTGGTAGAAATTCACCAGGATGGCTGATGACAGGTGTTGTCTCCTTAGTGTCCTCAGGAAAAAGGCGCTGGTGAGCCTTCTTGACCAGGCTGGAGGTGTTGGTGGAAAGATCCTCTGATATGTGTGTCCCTAAGAACTTGAAGCTGGTGACACATTCAACTGCCATCCCACTGATATACAACCCCTGGCAAAAATTATGGAATCACCGGCCTCGGAGGACGTTCATTCAGCTGTTGAATTTTGTATAAAAAAAGCAGATCACAGACATGACACAAAACTAAAGTCATTTCAAATGGCAACTTTCTGGCTTTAAGAAACACTATAAGAAATCAAGAAAAAAAATGTGGCAGTCAGTAATGGTTACTTTTTTAGACCAAGCAGAGGGAAAAAAAATATGGAATCATAAAAAACAAACAAACAAAAGAACACTCCAACACATCACTAAGCAGATCTAATTTGATGCATGTGTTTGGGAATAAAAATGTACACGGTGATTCCATAATTTTTTATTCAGAATTGAGTGATTCCATATTTTTTCCCTCTGCTTGGTCTAAAAAAGTAACCATTACTGACTGCCACATTTTTTTTTCTTGATTTCTTACAGTGTTTCTTAAAGCCAGAAAGTTGCCATTTGAAATGACTTTAGTTTTGTGTCATGTCTCTGATCTGCTTTATATACAAAATTAAACAACTGAATGAACGTCCTCCGAGGCCATAATTTCATAATTCCGTGATTCCACAATTTTTGCCAGGGGTTGTAGATAGGATTGTGAGGTTCACCTTTCTTTTTCCTGAAGTCCACGATCAGCTCCTGTGTAGGCTGTTTCATCATTGTTACTGATGAGGCCAATCACTGTGGTGTCATCAGCAAACTTGATCATGGAGTTGGATTCATGAACAGTCTTGCAGTCGTGAGTAAAGAGGGAGTAGAAAAATGGACTCAGGACACAGCCCTGTGGTAGCCCTGTGCTGAGTGAGATGGTGGTTGAGTAGTTATGGCCTGACCTAACGTGTTGAGGCCTGTTAGTCAAGAAGTCATTGATCCAGTGGCAGAGGGAGGAGTTGATGCCCAGGTCACCAAGTTTGGTGACTAACTTGGCAGGGATGACGGTGTTAAATGCTGAGCTGAAATCAACAAACAGCATTCGTGCATAAGTGTTGTTATTGTCCAGATGTGATAGCACAGAGTGTAGCGCAATGGAGACTGCATCTTCTGTGCTCCTATTGCTGCCGTAAGCAAACTGATGTGAGTCCAGTGTAAGTGGGAGGCAGTCCTTGAGTTGTGCCAGGACCAGTCGCTCAAAGCACTTCATAATGATGGGAGCGAGTGCTACAGGGCGGTATTCATTCAGGCACATTGGGCTGTAGTGTTTAGGCACTGGTATGATAGACGTGGACTTGAAACGGGTTGGTATAGCTGCCTGGGCGAGGGCGCCAGGTGGACGACTCCACACAGCCCACCCCTTCACAGCCCCCCAACCACCAAGGTTCTGCCATCCTGGTGACCCTGCAGATCTAACACAGCCCCTCAAGCAGGCAGGTGGACACCTCTAGTGCCGCAGGGTGCTTCTACACAATGAGCTCCACTTGGCCCAGAGAGATCTCTCTGTTACAGAGAAAGCGAGTCCCTATAGACCTCAACAGGCCACCACCCCGCCCGGACCTGCATGCTCAGCGCTGCTGGTGTTGCCTTGGTGGTCCCTGGTGAGCTCCGCTGCACACCCTGCGCTGGGTACAATTTTCTTCTCTGAACGTGGAGGAGAGCAGAAAATGCATTCCACTAGCATCCTGAGCTGTTTGGCCGAATATCAGGAGAACTCCTGCATGTTGGAGTGGCCACGCTCTGGTCTGGGACTGGATATTGCCTGGGTTACATCATGAAATAGGCCTCGGACATCCATACTGACCCTCTATGCATGCCCAATGGAAGCAGGGGGACTGAGATTGTGCATGACAACGATGCCCTTTTTGTACTGTAGTTGAATCACCACTGCAGCCACTACTGAGTTTTCCCTGTGGCAAAGTGCCACACGGCAACCAGTTAATGCACTGCACCCAGCACAATCTTCCTCAGGAATGTGCAGCACCAGAAACTGCATCCATGCTGCCTAGACACCTGCTCCCCTCACATATGGATCCAGCAAAATGCCTCGCAGCTCACAGCATCAAACCCAATCAGTAGCAAACCTCTCATTCACCTACGCTTTCTCCTCAAGGCAAGCACAGTGTCATCATTTAGTACCAGGCATTGGCATTACCAATGCATCCATTGCAGTGTTGAATAGTGAAATGTTATTCCTATAGCGCCGTAATCTATCTTGGAACCTGTCTGTCAGGCCTCATTGAAGTGCATAAGGCAAGTCAGTGAAGCGTAATCAGTTCTCAAGACAAAGAGGTAAGAGCAGAAAAGACATAACCCCACCACAACAGCCAACAGCTCTGTCTTCATCACGTAACAGTTTTGCTCTGGCTTGATCAAACGCAATGACTGCAATAGGCCTCTCAACTCTGTGAGAAAACGGCACTGCATGCCTTTATTGCTAACGTCTGCGTCCTGCACTAGGAAGTGAGAGCACTGCAGCTTCACACAGCCGTGTGAGGAGAGCAGTGAATGCTCAACCTCCTTGTCTCACTGGAATGCTGGCAAACGTTCAAATGTAATTGGTGTGTTATTCAGTCCGAAAGCCATAATTTTGAACTGGTGACTCTGGAATGCAAGTCTTCCCTTTCATGTCTGGAGCCAAGACACAGATCCAGTGAACAAAACACACTCTGCTGATCCAGTGAACTAAACACACTCTGCAGATCCAGTGAATAAGACACACTCTGCTGATCCAGTGAACAAAACACACTCTGCTGATCCAGTGAACTAAACCACACTGAGCAAACTGAGCTAGCAAGCTGATCTAAGGCTTCATCAATGCATGAGAGCAAGTACAACTCATGCTTAGTAACAGTGTTGAGCAGCTGATAGTCCACACAGAAACTACAGTTATCATCATTTTTTTTTACCAGGACCACTGGCCCTGCTTAGGGACTGGGTGATGGCTTGATCCCCACAGCTGCCATCATCTCTTTAACTTTTTATTATGTGGTGTCCTCATCCTACAGCATCACCGGTGTTAATGCAGCATTAAATCAGCCTGTGTACAGTCTTTCTCCATGGTCATGATGCAGAAGTTCCCACAGCTGCTGTTTCTGCTCTTCTGTTAAGACCCACTCTGCTCCCACATTTTACACAGTGCCTCAAGTGTCTCACAAACCTCCTCTTTATTCATTGCTGCTGCGATATACTTTCTTCAAGATTTATACTGACGAGGGTCCTGCTTGTGGGTGCTACCCACGGCCCTCACTAATCCACTACACAGCACAGACGCTCCAGTTCTGATGGCTTCACCGTTGAGAACTCTAAGGGCCTTAACAATGTGTCTCGTCCCAGGAGTATCACCATCCAACTCTGATGCTGCATGTTCAGCACTTCCAGAAATTTCCCACATGCAAAGCCAAAGACTCACTGCAAGGTAGACCCAACTCTCTGCCTCTGATCCACTGCTTGCTGCCGTGGACAGCTTTACTTGCCTCTTTAAATCCAGAATTCCTGGCTCTAGCACTGATGCTAAGGATTGTCTTCACTGGGGGCTGCTCACTCTTCATTGGACAATTCCACACCCTTTTTCCCACTGGTTCATGTTTCCACTGACATTGGGTAGCACCCCTCTTCTTGCACTGCAAGAACATAAGGCATTCTGAAACCACTTGCTCAGGACCCTCTCCACACGTCACCTCTTCCTCAAGCTCTGTGCTTCTCACCATGGTGCCTTTTTGCTGAGAATGAGCTCAGTGCATGTGGTCAGCATTGTTAGATCATCACGCTGCTTCGGTAGTACATCCATGAGCACCTCTACCGTTTCCCTTTCCAGTGACAGACAATCGCATCATTATGTCAGTCGACACCCACAATACCAAGGAACCACTCCCAGCTGTGCGGAGTACGGATTCCAAGCATCCTCACCTTTGCAGCCTACTGGGTGGACGTGTGTCATCTTTCTGTCACGATGTACCAACTCGACCCTCCTACTGGGTGTTGCTGTTCTGTTTCCTTCATCTTCTTTCCCAATCAGCCAACTTGTTTTCGGCTAGCTGGACTCATCCGGGAGGGGGCAGGCATAACGTTCAGCACTCCCTTCTGCTGGGATCTTTCTTTGCCGCCCACATTCAAGTTCATAAATGCGTCACTCGATCACCTCAAACTCGACAGTGACATCCTGCTTCCAACACCAGTGCAGCGTTGGCGGAGAAGAAGAACCAAGACACACCACTTTTACGTCCAATAATATCTTTGTTTATTAGAACAGCATTAATACAAATAAACACGAGTGTTCAAAACAGTAAATATTAAAAATTGGATTTGTAACAAAAAAATTAAAAGGCTGCAGAGGGTTGCATGGCATCCTGGGAGCTCTGACTGTGCTCATCCTCCTCTCTCTCATTGGCCACCCTCCTACAGTCTGGTGTCGGATGCTACACCATTATATTATTATTATTAGATGTGGTAGCTGAAGTAATAAAATAAAAAAATGCTTAACTAAGCTGAATAAAGTAGCAAACTAAACCTCCACCACCCTGCAGCTGGTCCAAACAGCAGCAGCTGGTCCAAACAATGTCCCTTCTGTGGCCTGTTTTGATTGGAGGACCACCGTAACAAACTGAGGTGACAAACAGAGCTGTGTGAGTAGATTTGACAGTAAACTGAGGAGGCATCAGAGGAGACGTGTCTGAGAAGAAACTGTGACAGTAACTCATACGTTAGCAGCCCAAACAAGATAATGCTCATTATGTTACTGGAATGACTCTTGTGGCGTCATTGTCTGACCTTATCCTGACATGAGGCAAAACATTCACATAACTCAGTATGCATATGAAGCACCTTCATTTAATTATATTGTGATGCTGTCATCACAAACTACTGGACATTACTTTTGGTTACTGTAAAATGTTCTGAAAAGGCAGTTAAATATGATATTTCCATATGTCACTATGCTAGGTGGTACATTACAAAAGCAGACCATGCACTGAAGAAAAAAGTTCAGTAGTTTTTCTTTTTTTTTTTTCTTTTTTTTGGAGGCAAAAATGCTGGTCCTGCACCTTGAATGACTCACCCGAATAAAATAGGTCCTTATCTCTGACTCTCACATGGAACACAATCAAGCAGCTCTTTTGAGTTTGAGACATTCTACAACTCCACAAAAAAGATAGTTTGGGAATCAAAGTTTATGGAATAAGAAGAACAGACAACCTATGTTGGTTTAGGACTACAGCAATACATTAAAGATTCAAGATTAAAGTTCAACATTCTAAACAAATGGTTTAAACCCAAAGCTCTATGGTACCTGTTACAGTTCTAGAGTAAATCATTGTTTTATAACTGCTTTAGTATGCTTGCAAAATTCATAAATGACATAGTAAATAAGAGCCAAGTTGCTTTAAAAGACTTATTAGAGATAGAAAACAATAAAACGTTTCATGTTATGTAAATGCCTAAGTGATATGCCTCAAAAATAAGATCATTTCACTTCTGTTTCTACATGTCAATCTGTTGTTACATATTTTACTGTCTCCAGACAATGCACTAAAGCCATCTAGTTAAACATACAGGAGAAGATTATATTTCAGAGTTGCTGTTTAGTTCAGCCAGCATCAATATTGAAATAATTTTTAAAAACCTGAAAAGGACTTTGAAGTAAAATTGCAGTTTGACTGCTAGTGAGGTGACTCACATTAGGTAAATACCAACTAGCAGTATGTCTCAGCTGTACAGTCGCTTCACCAATTAGCTCTTTGTCACATCAGCCACATGAAGTGACTAACACTTTCCAAAATAGCTGGTATCAAAAATGCAACTCTATTACTCATCAAAAATGTATGTGCTTAAGGGAACAATCTTTAGAATCATGACGATTTGTATGCTACACACTTCAAAAAAGACACAGCAGTCGTTCAGCACTCGTTGCCAGGGATATTTTCTGAACACCATAAAGGGCACAGAAATGACTACGTGTTTCCTACAGGAAAAATTTCCTTAATAGTCTCACGTGTTTCTGATCTCCTGAGTAAGGTGCCTCTCATTTTAGGATAAACCAGGGGCCATTTAAGACTTTTTTTTCCAAAGAGATGAAAAAGAGAAATAAATTTAATGTATTTAAGTCACAACTAAAACGATCATTCCAGAGACATTTGAGAATCATCAGTCTGTTGTCTCTGAAGAGATCCTGGTTCAGAAGAGGATGGATTCCCCTGTGAGTCTGGTGCCTCTCAAGATTTCAACCTCATTCCTGTCTTAGGGAGTTTTTCTGTGTCACTCTCACCTCTGGCTTGCTCACTGGGTCTTTAGTGGGAATTAAGGATTAACATTCATTTCTACACATGGTAGAGCAGGGAGAGTAAGGTGCTGGCAACAGTGGTGTCATAGGTTCACTTCCCCACACAGGAGCACACATACTGAAAAACATATTTGAGTCTCTCTGGATAAGAGTATTTGCCAAATGCAATGCAAATATTTTCAGGATCACATTTAAAGCAAAGCAATGGGAAGAGAACCATATCAGCTCAACAAACCCATGACCTTGGTTCTTCTAGCATCTTGTCCCACAAGCTCAGCTACAGGAGAACACATCTGCATATCCCAGACAGTCCTTTTAAACTGATTTCACGAATATGTCATCTGGGCATGGCTTATAGTTGCTGCTCATTTCCATAAAACCATACAGCATAACTAAAATATTGTTTATTATATACAGCATATACAATAACCATAAAATACTATTTGGGAGATGTTTTTACATTGACAAAATATAAAAATTGCCAAGATTTTATGGGATAAAAAATTTGCTTTGTATAAATGATAAAAACAAATTCAAATAATAGGTAAGCTTATGTTGTGTTTTTGTTTATTTGTAATTTTAAGTCACTCTAAGACTCTAAATGATATAGAGATTGGCAGAACAGTCTCAATACCCCACCCTAAGAAATTTGTTTGTGAAGTTATTTATCAGGGCAGTGTGAAGAAAAACAGATTCTTAGTAAAATGTTTTCCTTCTTCTTTTGACTCTGGCTGCTTTTTGTTCTTTTCCAAGTGATCCCACAAAGCTTCAGTTCTGTTTGAAAGTGGGGCTCGATCCATTTGAGAGTACGGCTCTGATCTGCCCATCTAAAAGTCTTCCAGGGTGTTTGAAGTATCTGTCATACTGAAAGAAAAGGGGTTTTTTTTGCGAGTTAAATATTGAGGAGATATTTGGAACCCGTTTCTTGACGACACACACGCACACACATACACACACAGACACACACACAAAAGTTTGCCAAGTTAATCTAAACCTATCCCTTTTGCACAGTAATGTATATTTCTGAACTGGAACACTAAAGAGGCTTGGTAAAGTAATTGAATAGTGCAGTTACCTGGGGCTTTCATTCAGCAAACAAGAGCCTACCTTGTTTTGATAGCTGCAACTCAGGAAAGGCCAGGCACCCAAACCAGTGCATTTTTCTAGAATGATGCAGTATGGCAGATTTTATGTAGGATATGCTTCAAGATTTTAATAAGATTTAGGAGGATTTTTAAGTGATGTATATAAATAAATCTAATAGTTTTGTGTATCCCTATGCTTCATTGTTTTCACCTGTTTTGTTTCCCCCATTCTATACTACTGTGTGTGTGTGTGTGTGTGTGTGTGTTTGTGTGTACACCTTTTGTCTTTCTGATTTGTGCTGCCAGTCTATATTATCTTCCTGCCTTGCTCAATGCTCCTCTGCACTGTCCCTGTGGAGTTGATACATTTTTTGTTTCATTATGTTTCTTATGTCTCTGCCTCCTGCTATTCAACCGGTATAAAGATACTGATTTTGGGATTTAATAAAATGTACCTCGGCACAAGTACTTCCTTCACCTCACTCTTCGCTGAACTGAGACATCCTCATTTTAAGTTTCTATGTGATACTTCAAAAAACAGCCAAGAGGCCCGGGGAAAAAATTAAGAAATGAACACCTGAACAAGATGTGTGAAAAGACCCTACATTTCAAATGTTTAAATTTTACTCCATTTTATCTGGGAAATAGACTATAAAATAGTCTACTATCTTGAATTATAGGGACTATCTAGGGACTATAACAAAGCCTCAGGAGGAAAAAAAGTTCTGCCATTTGGAAAACAACTCACATCCAACATCAACAAAGAAATATTCAAATACGTTTTTACTTATCAGAAAACCTGGAGTACTGGGCAAAGAGAAATAATGCTGACTAGACCCTTTTTTAACATACGAGGGATTTCTGTTTGGAGAAATCCAAAGGTTTCTTTGAACCTGGCAGCTGCATGTTACACATGTATAGACGCATCAGTAATCAATAATGCATAGGCATTACAGGAGTCCTTAGCTTCAGTAATTGCTTAGAATTGTCATGTATAGACCAAGGAGTGTGAGGCCATTTTACAGCACCAGGTTCATCCTTCAGTAGGCAGACCAACAGCTGCGGAGAAAATGGGAATTAGTAAAGAAGGGGCTGTTGCAGTAAGGTAAGGGGGGATATATCTATGTAAGGGGGGATATATCTATGTAAGGGGGGATATATCTATGTAAGGGGGGATATATCTATGTTACCAGTACTGTATATTCCAAGGTCCCAATGTTCCAAAGACTGCATGTTTCCAGGGCCTTAAATTCCCCAAGTCCCCTCAGCTTCATGAATGCTCAAGAAAACTTGTGAAAGGTTTTCTAAAATAAAAACTCTAAACCTAATCTGAGCCCTAACCCCCTAAACATAACCCTTAACTCCAACCCTGATCTGGGAACCATAGTTTACTGGAAAATTTGGAAACATAAGGTTTAGGAACATAGAGCCCTGGGAGATAAGAGTTGCTCATAAAATTACAATTAGGAATATAGGGTCACAGTGAACTTTTTTAGACATTTTCAATGAGCAAAGCACAGTCCTAGAATTATGGGGGCCTGAAACAAATTTAGCAATTTATTTGTAGGTCAGATTTTAATGTAGCCTTAATGTAACTTTATTTTATTTATTTAAAAAAGAGCAGTTAAAGATACAAAAGTGTGTAGCCTACATAACCACACTGGATATCTGGCCTACAATTTAATTTTCACTTGTGATAAGCAGAATTCTAGACAGAAGAAGCAAATTATTTTCAGTTTGTTGTCCAAAAAGCGTATATTTACTTGAATTCTTTCTGTAGTAAAGTCCTTTCAGCCAAGAACAGACTCTGAGTACATTTTCTACCAGTGCAAGTGTTACGTAGCTGGTGACCTAGATACTGAAAAAGACTGTAAAACACGCTCATTTCATGATGCTTTCTGTCTTTAGGTGAACACATTTTTTAATTACCAACTAAAGTCTTTTTTAATATACTGAAATGTTAAATAAGTGCATTTTAAGCAACATGGATGCTTGTTTAAGGTGAGTTGCTGAATGTGTCTATATGAAGTCAAGTTTAATATACTGACATACATCTCCTGCACATGAGGGAATCAACAGTAGTCATCACATAACAGAAACTGCAGTAGAGCTGTGTGTGAACATTAATTCTGTAACACTGCATTGACTTATTTCAAGACCTATCAAGAAAAATCAGACAGGATTTTGAACTGGTTTTAGTATACAGTCCCAGAAACTAAATTACATGTGAACTGAGGCCAACCTACTCTCTTTATGAACCTATATGCAATAATATAGTCCTGCAGTAAAAGGTCAAAGTACGGAGGCCAAAGTAATAAAATATACTGAACGAATAATGAGAGATGCAGAAATAAGAAATATGAGATACTTCTGTCGTCAATTTGGTGTGAGAAAAGTACATTTCAAAAGCTCCGAAACACACTGCATCAAACGGATCTATATAATCCATCCGTGTAGAAAACACTACAGTGTTGCCATGGTGAAATATGGTATCAGTTTTTTAAATAGTTTCAGGCATCATAATGAGCATTCCTCCTTATATCACTGTGCAGGGAAGTTCCCTCCCTTTTCCAAGTAGCTATGGTGAGGGTTCCACCGCTCTGTTTTCCCTCAGTACTTGAAAACTGTTTGAAAATCCTACACAGCATCTCCAAACCCAGCATGCCTAAGTGAGACTGAGGTACTTGAAGCAGAGTATGCTAAGCTGATTGAAACACTCTTGTTTTCTGTGCTTCCTATACACAATTCAGGCACTAAAGATAAACTGACTTCACAGACCACTGACTATCATGTCTGTACCACAAGCTCAGCATCATTTATCAAGACCCACTCAGCTGAGCCAGAGTTTAGACAAAGGCAGATTTTCATTCATAGCCTGCAGTGGCCGGCAACGGTTCACTCAGACTGCAAACTGAACAGACTGGTCTTCCTTAACCACATGTGGTTAGTGGAGGTTGTAGATTCTGGTTCCGTTTGCTGTACTGTCCATTGACACTATTTTTAGCCTGACAGGGGAGAAGGTAATTACAACCGTTTCAAAGGCTTAGGTCCGCACAGTGATGACAGGATACAGCTCTGCGCCTCTTTTGGCCCGTTTCAGAGGCATGTGTGTGTGTGGCAGCAAATCATCACCTCTGACTGGAATGAGGCGTGAATGTGTAGAAAATCACATTGCCATGCTGGGAAACTCTAGCCGTCTCCAGCTGTCATGAATGGACGGAGGGCCTTCTCATGGAATATGCTCTTGCTTGTATTTATTGAAATGTATTAAAAAATACACAGCACAACACCAAATGACTCATCAAATTTAAAATCATATGTTGCCGATTATAACTACATATTATTTTTTCTCTGTCTTCAAAAATCTATGTGATAATCTGTTTTTTGTTCAGCATTAATTGATTCTGATTAAAGAAACATTGTTATAGTTTTCTAATAGTTTAACGCATTTTATAAGTACAAATTCTATATGCTAAAAGGTCTGGCATAATAAATAAATAAACATCTCACACAAAAATTCATCCCCCCTGTTGTATACAAATGCTGCTTTCAGTATAGTGAACTGACAGAGCAATTTGCTTTGCCACAATGGATTGAAGCTCGATGTAAGACAGTATGACAGTTTTACTTCTACAAACCAGCAGACATTATCACAAAAAAACCTGCAAAGAGTTGATTAGGCATCTACAGACTCTTTTGTTCTCCACTTTCTATTGTTTGGATTTGTCATTGCTGAATAAGGATACTGACTGCAGACTGACTGGAAGGACGAGCACAAGAGGGTTGAGAATTGAACTAATGCTGATGTGTACTGCCAACAAATGGATGGGAAACCAGCCGAATGAGTTCAGATCCGTGTGGAAGATCAGAAAAATCTATTCATTCATTTCCATTCACGGTTGCATATTTTACTACGCATAATTATTCCTGAAAATAACAAAAAGGTATTTAAATATGAATCTGCACACTTCTACAGCTGGTTGAAACCAATGTTTAAAATTATAGTGACAGTGAAATACTATAGTTGTAAACTCACAAAATCCCTATTTATTCTAGTGCTGTCTGGTAAGACATTGCCCTTTTGCAGGACAGTTTGCTGCAAGATTACTTCAACATTACCTTTTTCAAAACCACGCTAAATCAAACCGAAGCCCTCAGCCTTGTCGTGCGACACGAAACGTGACATTCGGAGGTACACGTTCGCCTCATTGATTTGGTAAGCGGCAGATACCACAGTGCCAGGCCCCCTGCCTCTCAGCAACCTTCCTCAGAGAGCTCGCAAATGCAGAATACAAATGATCTGTGATATTTAAACTGATGCTAACATTTGCAGAGCCCAAACAGTGCTCCCTCGCACAGCTCAGTGCAGTGATAAACACATGCAAATTACCAGCGGATAATTTGGTACTGCCAGCACTTGGAGAGTCCAAAACATGACTCTTTTGTTAAGATGTTTAAGGTCTCATGTCCTGCAGCCCCGTCACATGCTGGAAATCGTTTCTACACGGACGTTGAGGATAAACAAAACATGCTCATCAACTCAATAATGAAACTAATACACTAATGAGGTTAATCAATCATATTGACATGCTGGTAAAGAAAAATTTCATGCCATTCTTTCAAGAGTACATTATAATACACAAAAAGCACAAACTGTAAGATC
>JAOYMR010000007.1:17541319-17556552 GCA_025802075.1 Tenebrosternarchus preto | reverse complement strand
CAGTGTGCAGTATCCAGTACATACTAGTGCAGTATGCAGTACGCAGTACGGTAGTATGCCATTCCGAATACGGCCTGAGTCTTTGTCGGTCTTTGTTGATGCTGGGTCTGCGCTGTCGGTTTGTTTATGTATGTTGTTTGTCAAAAACGAAACTGAAATCAGACGTCGTCTTTTATTCCGTGCTCGGCAGTCCTGTTTCGTTTTTTTTCAGCTCTCCAGGACTCCTCCCGTGATAGTTAGGTTATTGTAAAACGATAATTTGTTCATTTTTCCATTTTGTGCACACTAACAGCAAGGTTATACTGGATTAAATACGAAAATAAAACCTGTACAAACTAAGGTTATGTGAACACAATGAGCAAGGATGGAATCAGTATTTACTGACCTTGTTTTGTTCATATTTCTAATGTGTTTAGTGCTGTTGTGTTTGATCGACAGATTTGTCTATTACTTAATCCTCAATTTCAATCTTTGGATCCTTAGTTCTAATTCAATTAAGCCAGCAATGATCCTCTTTGGGATTTGTGGATGTTCCTGCTTAAACACTTTAGTTGTTTTAGGAAAAAGCTAGGGAGTGTGTTAGCTTAGTTTATCCAGAACAACTTCAAACATGTTCAAGAAGTAGGTGGATGTAGTGTTAGGACTATTATTGGTACAGCATAGAGCCCTTGTTCAGAGGGGATTTGAACACTGGTTCCCCAAAGAGAGGGGGCATTATTAGACAATGTACTATACCAACCACATTAACCTTGCTTTCCTAATGTCGATAGCCTGAAGCTTTTTTTTGCCACTCTTAGACTGGTGTGTGTGGTTCTGTCTTGCTGTTCTCAGTGGGCTGGACTCAATGACCTGCAGTTTGACTCCTACTGCAAGCTTGGCGGCACTTGTTCAGGGAACTTGAAGAAAATTAACTTGTGATCATGTAAGCCTTGTGTTGCTGATATACCTGTTAATCAGCCTTCATGAACATGGGCTCACTGTTTAATGAGTTTTACTGAACAATGCCTTCTAACTCTTATTTTCTTTACCTTTTCAGGGACCCAATACAACTTTTGCCTCAAGTATTGCGATTTTGTAGTTTACCTAAAGCAACAGGACATAGTAGTAGAATAGATGTGCCTAGGAACTCTGGGAAACATATCATTTCTCAAAAATACTGTTGCTGATGGGAATAATATTTTGACCAATTTTTAGTTTACTGTATTCCATATTTATCTCTGGGCTCAAATGGCAGGTTTATATATGTTTTTTTAAATATTAGTGAATTTTAGCCAAGTTTAGGATCTTTAGAAATTAGTAATATTTATGATTTTCACAAATGTTTACTATTTTGCATATGCATTTCTAACAATACGTCCATTGTTTCTGTGTAGAAAGTTCAGTCAGTAGAAAGACATATTTGTCAATCTAGTTAAAATGCTTTGATAAGTCATTCTATAGAAGATCTTAGGTGTGCTACAACACCTACAAAACAGGAGTTAAGGATGTGTGAGTCACCTTTTTTCTTTAATAAATTACCGTTCAGCAACACAATACTAGGTTCTTAAGCTGATAGACATATCATAGACAGGATATCACACTTATTCTGTGCCTATACTTTATCATAATGACTGCAAAATATGTTTTATTACTTTTTGAGGTTGGGTCTAGAATTTCATCCTTTGTGGTTACTACTTACAGTTACAGACCATTTTGTTGCATCAGGGTTATCCTATAGTAGGACCATTGTGATATTTTGTTTCACATGTGCTCATCCCTTGTACTTTGAGCATTTTATCTGTTGCGAGTTTTTTTTTCTAAAAAAGTTATGATTACTACTGGCCTTGCATCCCATTCTGTTGTGAATAATTCAGTGATATCTGGCGTTTTTCCAGAATATTAAGTATGCTCTTGTTCAACTGCTGAACAGGTTCTCTGTCCTGTGGACTTATACACATTTAAGCTCTTTTGGGCTTCTATTGTTCTGGATAAGATTGAATAAAACAATATCCTAGATAAATTTAAGAAAAAAATCACTGTTCTCACGATTGTAAATGATAGCAAAGTTCAGCTCAGCCTTTAATGCAAATGTATATATTTTTTTACTGTTGGCTTAACTGAAACAGTGGGCATAAATGTCTGTGACTGCTCTATAAACTTTTGCTGCTGTTGTTTTGAGAGGAGTCTTTTTGTTATTCTGAATTTGCATTATTCTTTGCATTTTACCCCATTGAGTTCCTCAAGGCTCTAATTAATTTAAGATAAATATTCACTTCTTATCATTCCCACGCAAATTATTCCAAGGTTTTACTTCATAGCTAAACAATGAAAACTGACTATGCTTCAAGACTGCATCACTGCTATTAAAAACTAAAACTTACAAGATTTCTCAAATGGCTGTTTCTCATATTGTTTCAGATTTCATAAACTGCTTCCAAACAGATTTTCAAATCCAACTGAAAACCTGAAGTTCATCTTATCTGCACTGGCCACCAGTTAAATTCAGAAGAAAATGTGAATTCTTTTAAACGTAATTCTTTTGATCACTTATAACACCCTACATGTTCAGATACTACCGTGCATTTCAGATGAATTCTGCTCAGGTGTTCTCTCAAGTCTTGTGAATACAGCAATGACACTGACATGGCAGAGGACTAGAGGCGTAGCTCTGGTATGAGTTTCAGACACAGGAATGTTGCTGACATTTTTATCCATGCTGCTGCCACTGCTGGTATTAGAGTCATCTGTCACCCAAAAATATGCAGTTAAGAAAAGAATTGACTACTGATGATTAATAAACTATTGTAACCCACAATCTAAAATCCACAGAAGTAGCAATATAAAAATCAAGGTAAAGGTACAAGCTGCTCCTACAGAACTAATGTCTAAGATTCCCTATTTATACTGTGGCAATCATGCACACCAACTGTATACTGATCATAAAACCAGCTGTTTTCACAACAAACAGATAAAGCCAAGTCACACAACACCATTAGGGGGTATAATCCAAACCAAACAAGCCTCTCTGCTAATTCCTGTCAGATTACTTTCTTTTATACATGTGCTCCTTCTCCTATGCAACCCCCTAGTGGTAGGAGACAATTAACCAACAAGTGGAGTAAAGCTGTACTTGTTACACTGTGTATGGCAAAAAATTACCTAACAGGAAAGCTTAAAACAGGCAAGCTTATGATGACTTCTGGCAGGTACAATGAGGAAATCTGTAGCTTTACCTCCATAACTGTAATGTGGTTTAAATAAAATAAAGGGTAAAATCACAGTAAAATGGCTTTGAATTTAATTTAGAATTTTTTACCAACAGTCACAAAGCAAAAAAAACAGGCACCAGTTGGAATTAAAGCTCCTTGAGATATTTGAAAAATTTAGAAATTCAAGACAGAATTAAGCACGCACACTTGTGTCCTACAAAGTATAAAAGATACGCATGAAGCCAATAAAAAAAAAGCCTGATCATCTCATGCTGAACTGCTGACCAAGCTGAACTTGTACAGCTGTTAGACAGGATGTCAGCTATGAGAAGAATGTGCTCAGGAAGCTCAGTTTTAACATAAGAAAATTATAAACAATGTCAAAATTAACATGAGTTGGACTGCTGTTACTGATCAAGAAGCATGTTACACGCTATGAAGCTTTTGTTGAAATGCATATGCAGTTTACTGTATGACCTGGAGCACGGCCAGAGACAAGAGGTACCAGTGCTCTGCAAAACAGCCTCTACAGACTTTGAAATTAAATTGCAGTGTTTCTCTAAGTTAGTGGTTTGACAATTTTCAAAAACTCAACAGAACTTACAAATGTTATACAAATCACAATTCAGTATAAACCTGCCCTAAACCTGCATAAATCACAATAATAACTATCTCTCTCACCTTGTGGATTCAAACCAACTCTGGGTTCTGAAAGCTTGAGTGTATAAACTTACTGAGGTCATTTTAGTTTGACCAAAAGTGGTCACTAAGCAACTAATTTAAATGGGAAATGCTACTAAATATGATGTTAGCAACTAATGGTAACACAATATTTAAATGTCATAACTGAAGAAGTGGATAGACAAGAAATTTATACACTTCTGGGACTCCCACAAACTCACCAAAATTGTCAAAATGTTTATATTTAGAACTTCAAGATTTGTCAACAGAGCACAGAAAAGGTACTTCGAAAACAACTGTTCTTTATATAAAGACCGAATTTGTCTCTCTGTATCAAGGGAGAATTTCACTAAAACGTAGACTTTTACAGAAATAAGGTTGTGATGTCCTCCCTTGTGAGGACATCAGTTTCACAGGCCTAATGAGTCTCATGGAAAAGACTGACACTCTTAGCAAGCACAATTATCAGGATAGCATGAAATTCTCCAGGACTGCACCCACTGCCACAAAGCTGTTGGTTTTAGTCACTGCTGTTCTCATTAAGCACAACATTACATTCCTGCAGAGGTATAAAAATGTTGGCATGTTTTTCAATGCTTGAATAATTAATATACAGCAGCATATCAAAATATGAAGTGCGTGTGTAAGTATTTTTTTGTGTGTGTGTGGATACATGAACTGTTAGGTTGACAGTCAACAAAATAAAAATGTTAAAACTAGAAGTGCATAGTCACCAAACTAAAGTCAAAGTATAAATATCCAATGCACCTCAAAAGCGAAATTTTTTTTTTTCTAACATTTGGAATGTGTTTTACATGCAATACTATTACCCTTTAAATACCAGTTTACACATTAAATACCAGTCCACACACCGGGGTGGTGAACAGTACTGAGTTTTTAAAAGTATTGAGTTTAAACTATGATATTACAGAACACTTAAATTGACATGTCATGTGTGAAGTCATTAATTAACATGGACGATGTGTAAAATAAATGGGAAGTCTGACTGCAGAAGAAAAGTCCATTGTCGAGGGGAAAAATTGCACAGCACAGCAAGGATGCATAGAGTAGTTCTGATTAATTGGAGAATGAATTAGCTGGCAGGGTGCTCCAGGCCACCAAAGTGTTTAACCCTTCATTGTCAGGATGGATACAAGAGTATGGACTTAACTGTATGCAAGCAAGACTGCATACAATGACTCTCAACTTAATGGCATCAATTTCAAATATACAAAATTGTTTTCCTTTTGCCTTTGTCAGGAGTCATTTGTTGGATTGGCTGTTGGACCACAGCCATTCTGAAAATCAATACTGGCTAATTGGGTATGAAATATGTAACACATTGCATTTGTTGGCTTGTCCTAGTCCTATGTTCCTATTTCCACTGAAAAAAAAAAAGTTATGAAACACCCTTGAGCTCCTTAAGAAGAATCAGTCTTTCTCCTGTTTAACATCTTAAATGGCAATAAAAGAAGCCATGCTAGTCTGAGAAATGAATGCACCATATAGCAACAGTTAAGGGCAGTGAACACACCCAGTCTTGAACACAAGCCTTGGAGGGAATAAATATGTGTTCTAATCACTGCACCAAAGAGCCAGTTCACTGGTACAATAGCCAGAACATTTATATTTCTGAGTGACCATCTCCATCACACCACCTGGCCTTCAGGAGGTGATGGTCTCAATCATGGCCACTTTAAAAAAGATTTTAAAAACCTACAGATGCCTATACAATATGCAATTCAAGAAATATGTTCATTTATTTAGGTTATCATGATAATACTGAAGCAAAGGTCCAATCAAGGTCCAATCACTATCCTAGTGATATGGCTTCTAAACATTGTTGACAGTTCTATGCATTGTTGACAGTTCTTCAGTGAAAGTTGTTATACTTTACAAAAGATGCAGCTGTAAACCATCCATTAGTCAGCTTGCTAATGAAAATCTGCCAAACACTTCTGTGGAGTTGCAAAGAGCCCGTCTGTCTTGAGCCATTTAGGCGAATTCTGCCACTGGGGACTTCTGCATTTGATTTTAAGTATATGAACTGCTTTGATCTTCATGACAAAGTTCTACTAAGAGATGGATCCAGAGATGAAAGTAATTTTAGGCAAATTGACCTAGGATCAACTATAATATATAACTATATTGTGTTTCATGCTGCCAGAAACAGGGCCCTTTGACTGCTCATCCATAACATACCTGTTACACTTAAGAGGATAAGGGCACCAGACAGGGCCTGAACAGACTATAATTTGCTGAATTTCCCAAAAGAACCACCAGAGCTCTGAATGTGGTCCCTCCACTCTCCACTATCACCAACATTTTAAAAATGTATATAAAGGATTGGTTTTTTTTTTATTTTTTTCATTTTTTTGTTAAAGCATTTAGGATAATTCTTAAATGGTTTACCTCAAAACCTTGTTTTAGAGTTACAGTTGGTTCAAAAATGACCTACCGTAGACTTTCTTTGGGAATCATTTTAACATTTCAAAATAGTTTTGTAAATGAATTAGTGCTAAATGTAACAGTTGTTACATTACAAATGTAATTCAATTTTATGGTGAGACCTGACAAAGAAAACAGTGAAAGCATTTGTTGGAAAATTCCTTGGATAACATTAATACCCCATTCTTGATATGAATGTACTGGGCAATGTTGCATGTCTGCATGTCACTGCATGTTAGATCCACCATAACTCTATATGAGATTTTTGTGGTAATTCAAAAACATTTAATTAAGATGAAATAAACACAAATCTAATTCCTCCAACCTCATGGTCAGCCATTTTTATTGAAGAATAAATGTTGTACTTTACCATTGATCCTGTCATTGATGGAACTGCTCCTCTAACTAAGAGGTCAAAAAGGTACATGGGTGGAGCTAGAGAAAGGAATATGGGTGGAGCTAGAGAAATGAATATGGGTGGAGCTAAAGAAAGGTACATGAGTGGAGCTAGGGAAAGGAATAAGGGAATACAGCTGTAGCTACTCCTACTTGCTAGCATGTAAATAATAATGTATAATAGCATTTTGGGGCAATAACACTAAGATACTTATTAATAATTCACAAAGTGATACTTTCACTGATATTGACAGTTGGACAATTGAATCCATTTAGGAAATACCAATAGTCCCAGTAGTCTCAACAACAGGAAACCAGAAAGAAGAGGGTCATTTATGGTAAATCACCAACTACCAACAGTAGGACTTTTTATGATATGAATATTATTGAAACCTGACAGCGAATTAAAGCAGTTAAAGTACAGTAAAAGGAACGTGTGTTGCTCCAACAGTCGTTACTTGAGTAATGCGCTGCCTTTATTCCAAAGGTTTTTAGCACTAGAGTTGCACCAGTGCTTCAAAATTGTGCATCAACAAACACGGGGTTTTGCTGGTTTCGATATTAATATCACCTCATATGCTCTCATGCAGGATAATGCATAATGTAGGTAAGGCACATTTTTACTACATAGTTACCAGTCCACAATATTCAGCAGAAGAGGACACTGATTAGAGGACACTGCATCAAGCAGATTTAGGGTCAAGTAGATGTAGGGAACACCATAATTCCTCAGTTGCATGCTTAGCTTCAGCTGCAAGTTGTAACTGATAACTTCCCTTTGCATTTCAACTGCCAAAGTTAGCTTTTAAAAGCGCATGTTAATTGCATTCCTTTTTGAGAGCTAATTGCTTGAATGATTTTATCCTCATTGATTTCTTGTCAAACTTTCAAAAGCTACTGGCTGATATTAAATTGATTTGTTGATTTGTCCAAGTTCGTTTATGCCTTGTATGAATGAAAAAAGTTGGTGGAGGAAGTGTCAAGTAGTACTTTCAATCTATTTGAAAAAAGCAATAAGAGCCTACTGGAAGCACAACCTTCCTGGGTCAACAAAGGAAAATGTCATGCATTTACAGTAAATCACTCTAATTACCATCAATATGTCTAGAGTAATCAAGATTGGGATAATCCTCAGAGAGAGACAGACAGAGAGAGAGAGAGAGAGACAGAGAAAGAGAGAGAGAGAGAGGAAGCTAATTAAAATGCATTTCGAGTGATGTTCCAGCTGAACGACTGGAGCATAGAAGAACAGCTTTGTACCTGCTCATAACACTGGTGACACCTTTAATCCATCAGAAGTGGTCAAATGACATAGTCATGTGCTGTTGTATTTGTAAAATAGTGGTTGGTACATTAGTGGAGAGCCTCTCACAATGTGTCACCATTGTTATTCAAAGCAAATGTTTGCACCGAGCCATGTGTCCCAGGACTTTTGCATATTGGCTTTTTGGTCCACAGTACACAGCAGTGTGTGTGCATTCTCTGATCATAGAGTTGGAAGAAAATGTAGTGCCTATTCACTTCATCACTGACAAATGTGCCATGTTCTGTTTCTGTGAAGTGTTAGATGTAACTTGTTTCATTGATTTCAACTGCTTTCTTTAATGCACCTTTTATAAGCGCTTCTTTAATGTTCCAAATATGTATCATCAATCGATAGACCAGGAAGCTTAAAAATCAGTAATGGTCGAAGCTCAAAAGGGTGCGGAAATGTGCATGCATAGATGTGAAATTCTGCTTCATACAGGTCCCACTTGAATCCAATCAATATTCTTGGGAGTTTGCAACTCTATTTGTGTAAGGTGGTAGAACGGACAGTGTTATACAGTGTAATACTAAAACATGGCACTAGATGCCTGAGTTTGTGAAGAAACACCTTTGAAACCACTGCCTTGAGCTGAACGCCACAAGAGAGAATTATTGGCCCATTATGCTGCACATCTCTGAAGCAATGAAAGAGATCGCATACAAGCCATCCTAATATAAAGACGTTTTACAATTACCCGACAAATTCATTTCAGGTGTCAAATAAAGTAGCAGTGGGTGGCAAGGTGCTGAGATGTGGTCTCTAAGCGTTTGGTTTTCATTACTTGTAGCTGTAAGCACTGCAGAAGCCATGAGGATCCCAGACGTGAAAACCAATATCTGACAATTCAAGTATGGTGCATGTGTGGAAATGTACAACTTCTCTGTGTGAAATTCTCTGCTCTTCCAAACAGTACATCTAATATGTGCCTAACACCAACTTTAGCGTGGTGATTTGCTGGCAAAACTCATCTGTTGACAATTAGAAATACAAAACATCAACAACTACACACAGCCAAACTCACACACAGACGCACACAGACTCAAGCATACATGCTCATCCCTATCAAATGTCACTGGCCAAATGTGTATTCACGCACACACACACACACGCACACACACACACACTTCAAAAGTGACTGCTTTTGTGTCATCCCAATGACCTAGCAAGTGTTTGTCATTATGCACAACAAAAGCAATTACCCATGAATGATTTGCTTTGGCGAGGCAAAGCCTTGTTGCTAGGCAACACTCATGTAAATGAAGAAAGCTTCATCTCTGACTAAAAAGTATAGGGACAGTAACTGAAGTGATGGAGGAGGAGGCTTTACATTGAGACAATATGAGGATGATTCAACTGTGAGTCCTAAGTAACTGACGAGCAAAACAACTCTCTGCCAGAGCGGATGTGATTTGAAACAGGACAGAATCAATAAAGGGCCTACAAAACCTACCAAATCTGCAAAATCCACTTTTTCAAGAGACCATGATCAGACAGTGGTATGAAACAAACGTTTGAGAGCCGATGCCAAAATACATCAATTTCTTGCAAGTAATTGCACAAATAAGTAATCCCTCCTTAAGTAAACAACTTCCATACTGAAGTATGTGGTACATTAACCCTGTATTATAATAAATTAAATGTAAATTCAGAGATGTTTTACTTGTACTCATGCCCCTACACCACTGCATTACTGGATTACTGTATTGCTTTCTTCCTAGTTAAAACTCACCACTGTGAGTTTTACAGTATAGCATCACATAATAATTTACCAGTTATATTAGCCCTGATTAGGTCAAGCAAGAAAACATTTAGAAAATCTCATTAATACTCGTTCTAATCAAAGAGCAGGAAAGAAAGAGGTTAACCCTGACAGCAACCATAAGGCATTCGATTAAAACACGATGTCAATAGAGTGTGTTAGATTAGTCAATGCTTTGTCCTAATGTGATCTTTACTATGAAAACAAAACAGATTTGTACCAGTATCTAAAAAAACATCACTAGGTTGGGCATGGCTAATCTTCCTTGAGAAATAAATCTATAATACTTCACAGGATAATATAAAAACTATTCATATGAAATTATTTAAATATTGGTTAAATATTTTAAGTCAGCTAAGATGCTTGAATAATCAATCAGAATCACCATTAAAATCCTCCCTATCAAATTATGCTGTTTCTTTTTTAGAGGATTTTCAAACCTCTTGTGGATGAATACCTCTTATTTTGAGGAGAGCCAGATCACCTTCCACCGTTCACTCAACATGGCATTATGGCAACTACAGAAATCCACAGCACGAAACAATACTCTAATTGAAATGAAATGCAGTATTTTTACCAATGTACTTCAATAGCCATGCATCTGACAATGGTATAAAACTGTAGTCTAACAGCTTTGCTTACATAAGAATCTCGTTCAATTACGCCTGTGGAGTCTCCCATGCTGATTAATAACCTGAGGTCCTAACATACTGTAATTTCAGAGTAATTCCACATTTTTCGAACCATATACCAGCTCTCCCCACGAACCATGCAAATCTACACAGCTTGCCTTTTCAAAATAATGTCTAATCACAGAATCCTGGCCTTTGTGCAGTAGCTCCATCATTACTGTCTATTCGTTTCACTGATTGTTAAACACTACACTCTGTGGTCATTATACTAATAGGATTTTTATACAACATCAAAGCAGAGAGCAGAACCTTGGGAACAATCCATAGTCCAAGAGAAAAAAAAAAATTATTTTGTGGCACCCTGTAGTGGTGTGTATGTATATGTGCATGTGTGTATGTATACAAGTGTATATATGTGATATGTGAGTGTGGGTGTGTTTGTGTGCATGCATGCATATGTGTGTAATTAAAAACTTTAATCTTAACTGAACATTAGAACTTGACTCTCCCTCTCTCTCTCTCACACACACACACACACACATACAAAAACACACCCACAAAGCAAGGAGGAAGCCTGTTTAAACAACAGTATTATGCAGGGCCCTAATTTCATTTCTCATTTCTGAAGATTGCGCAGAACAGCCTCCTGCTACTGTCCAGTTATTGATGGGGGTTACTTGACATGCTGGATAAATGGTACATGCAGAGGTTCTGGGAGGGAGTAACAGACGTATAATTGTACACGGTTTACAGCTGAGCCATTCACTCATTCACTGCAATATTTCATCCAGAGCTTCCTCTGAAATGTTTCGCAACTTAACGAGACCTTGATTATATTGGCATTATAGATATGGTGTCCACTATAGTAGTTTACTGAAATGCTTTTAATAAATAGATCAAATAAATTCTATGAATGTATTCATTTATTTATTGGTAATGCTATTCTATATTTGCCAATTCCATAAAAACCCAAGGGTGTGCAAGGGTATATTACAAAATGTCATCTACATATATAGCAGTATATCTACACTGGGTGAATCATATAGGAATCCCAACCCCTTTTTATACATATTTCCCCTCATTTCAGAGAACCATAATTACACGACTGGCTGGTCAGTTGGCAGGTAATGTGTTATTAGTTCATGCACAAGAGAGTTAATAAAAGGTCTAGAGTTGATTCTAAATGTGGAATTTGCATCTGGCCCTGAAGCTGTTGTGAGGACCACTGAGATACCAACAGCAGTAAATGTTTGTAAGGCTAAAAAATCAGAATAAATCAGAACAAAAACAAAACATTAGATGTGTCTCATTGGTACATTGGTAAAAAAAAACACTGAACATTTGTAATTGTAAGTAACTAATGAATCATGAAAAATTATTGTTGAAAAAACTTTGTCATGAAAAATAATTGTAGGTAGCAAGAACACTAATACATAAGCATAGAAGACTCTCTCAAACATCAGAATACACAGGGAAACTGCTACAAGAACATCTGGTAAGCCTCAAGAACACAAGACTTGCTAAAAGAAATCAAAACATCAACAACAACGCAATTCAAGCTGAGATCTGAAACTGTCATTTGTTATGGACAGTTTTACTGAATGTTTCTATGAGGAACTAAATAAATGGAAAGAAGAAACAATTGAGGATGTGAAAGTTATCTGATGTGAAACTTCTTACAATCCAGCCTTTTAACTGCTCAAGTACAATCAAGCACTTCACCTCACCTCACTTGCTGCAGGTCATGCTTCAGGGCCACAGAAGTATAGTAGTCTAGACTATAAAGGCAAGTAATCTGACCTGAATCCTAAGGAGCATGTATTTCATTCACCAAAAAAAAAATTAAGTTAAAAAGCTCATGAAACAAATAGGAACTGAAAGTGCATCTCCATGTCTAAGAAGTTCATAAGTCATACACCTCAGGCTTCAGACCTTCAGCTACAAAGGATTTGCAACCCAATAATAAACAACAGTTTTATTTTAATTTGTCAAATTTCCTGGTCCCATGATATTCAGGTACTATGCAAAAAAAGAGTAATGACTTCTATATGGTTCACCCAGCACACATCTTTCACTTGTGTTGCTGTACAATTATTTACATACTGCACTCCAACTGCACAGCAAGCAGTGTTTGCTGCCATAGTGAATAACTGAATGATATTTACTGTCATCCATTTACTCATTACTAGTACTGAGATTCAGACGAAGCCTGTTCTGGTTATTGGTTTATACTAAACTACATCATTCATGGGATCGGAATAAAAGGAACTCTGCACATGAGTATAACAGATATATGCCACAAGCAGAATTTTCAGTTGGGAGTTTAGATTGCAGCCTAAAAGTGCTTTCCTCCTTTTACACTCCCGATCAAACATGCAGACCTATATTAGGACACAAAGGAAATGATCTCGCATGGAAACTCACTGTGCTGAAGTTGAAAGGGTAACAATCCTCCCCTCGGAAGGTGCACTGTAGGAGCATGTCGCTGATGTCATGACCTGTGCGATTGTAGAAATCAGTCATATTGAACTGCTTGGGCTTGAAGTTGACGAAATTGGCCTTTTCCTTCAGAGCTGTGAGGATCTGGGGCTCTGCCAGATGGGGATTTGCGATCTGGTAGTTCTCGTTGAGCAGGGCAAGCAGTTCGCCCACATGGTAAAGATCATTCCTCGTCATCTTGGAGAAGCGAAACTCATTGAGATTACAGAAAGTAATGGCGGGAAAGGTGAGGTTAGGGGCTGCCACTTCATCGAGTTTGGTGACATGTGGGAAGGCAAAGTAGTACGACACCCGGTCCATGCAAGCCAGCAGCAGCAGACCCAGAGATCCCAGAAATGAGAGAGTCCAAAGGAAGCGGCGAAATGTCATGTGTCCGTAGGCGAAGATGTGGCTCATGCCGTGTAGCGTGGAGGAGTTGGCAAAGGCTTGCAAGTTCGAAGGCCTGATGCTCTCAATGCTGTCTTCCGAGTCTGTCTTCATGGCTGTCATAGCTGTTCTGATCCTAACGAGAACTTACTTGACTATGCAGTAACAGAAAGTAGAATCAATTGTCCTCCTCGACAGTGTAGGCTACACAGAGCACTGAAGTAAGGCTTGTATGAGTAATGGCTAATAGCAATGTTTTTTTTTTCCTCCTTTGTTGTTTGTTTGTTTGTAGTATTCAAGTTTGTGGACGCTTCACATCCACATTTACCACAGGCTTCTCTTTTTATTGACTTGAATTCGGCTGTCAATTCAGGAAGATCCAAACACAATAAAAGCCCCTTGATCCTTCAATCGTACGCAGAAAAGGAGCACCATGCACAGTTTCAGAGCAGCGATACGAAGGACAATGAAAAGTAAACACAGTCAAGAAAAGACAGATGAACATGGGAAATAAGGTGGAACTGCAACAGAGACGTTTGCGTGGAGCAAGGCACCAAGCATCGATAGACAACAGGACCCTGCCTCATCCCTCCAGAAGGACCGGCTCTACATCACCGTAACAATCGCATGCACCGTATTTGTGAATGGGAAGATAAAAAAAAAAGAAAAAAAAAAAAAAGGTGACTGTTACTCAGTTTTCTTCTCTCCGCCTCAGCTCTCCCCACCTCACGCTTCTTCTCAGATGAAAACGAGGGGTCACAGACCTCCCCCTAGCCCACCTCCTGTGCTTGACTGCCGGGGGAGGGGGGTTTGTCAATATCTTCTCTTCGTTCCTCCGGGATCCACAATAAGCAGCGAGGGTTACCTCTTGGTGCCGGGAAAAGCCACGCCAGTCTTGCCCAACCAGTGAACGTTCTCCCTCTGGATCTGCGTCTGCAGATTCACACACTGGTGCCCAAATCCTTTCCCTCTCTTTCGTGAGCTGGGAGCTTGCCTTCTCCCCTCCCTCTCACTCTGGCTCTTTAGTAGTCAGAATCCATCCCACTGCCGAGTAGCTGCTTTACCAGATAGTGTGAGTGTGTGTGTCTGTGTGTGTGTGTGAGAGAGAGAGAGAGAGAGAGAGAGAGAGAGAGAGAGCTAGCGTGGGGGAGGGCAGAGGGGACTCTCACTCAATACACTGTCTCCGGGTTTCACAACAGAGAATCGCAGTGCCCAATCTAACAGTCCGCGTCTATAGCTACAGGTAGTTGCCCGTTACCATTCATGCATAGCATTGCAATTTCATCGTTCTCTCCGGAGGCACGTTTAGCTGGATTTTCTTTGTGTCTCAGATCCACAGCATATTTTCAATTCCCCATGGAAGCCCACTGGATTTAACGGACACTGTTTTTACAAGGGCACTAATTCAACTGTGAATTACGGACATTCACGCTGGTAAATAAAACCAGCATTATTTTATATTTGTTAAATGGTGCAGGTAGCAGTTCTGGTCCTCATCGATTCACTTCAGATCAAGGGAGCCATTATAGATTGGCCACCTGAAACCTTACATCTTGGCCAATAGCAGCTGTTCTTCAAAGGTTGAAAGTTCAGTCCACATGTTCACACGACCCTTCCATTCTTATCTTTAGCTCCATGAGATTACAAGCCCTATGACATACAAAGAAAGCAAATTACCATAACAATGAGAGAATAGCCAAAGTTACAGCCCTTTCTCCATAGACTGGGTCAATATCCTGAATTACACCCATTGGGCAGAAACCTGTCAGATTTGTGGATTGTTTTTCCATGGGAAGTTAACACTGCATAAAACTGGTTTATTTATGGGAATATGATCAATTATTATTGTGATGCAACTATAAATATTTGCAACATTGTTGCATAAATATTAGCATACTACATTTTCGCATAGGCTTGTGTATATATGGCCCTAAACAGACTCCAGAATATATATT
>JAOYMR010000007.1:17498959-17519303 GCA_025802075.1 Tenebrosternarchus preto | reverse complement strand
CAATTGTAAAGCTGCTTTGTGACAACATGTGTTGTAAAAAGCGCTATATAAATAAATTTGATTTGATTTGATTTGATGTTCATCCAGTCTTTCAGTACCCTGACTAAACCCTGGCAGACCTGCGGCTCTGGCAGGTGCTCCACTTGAGGTGGTTGCTGTCTCTCACACAGCTACGGAGTCAGCATTTGTTAGCTGCTCCCCATGAACATGGCCTTTAAGGAGTGGAACCACTGGCTCAAGGGAGTACAGCACCCCTTCATGGTGATCATAGACACAAGAACCTGGAGTACCTTCAAACCATTAAGATTATTTCCAGGCAAGCCTGGTTGTTTCCTGGTTGTGTTTCAGTCGACCTACGGCAGCATCGGAGCACACGCTTCCCTAAATGCAGGACTCCACACAGATCGAATCCACACAGACCTTCCAGCTACTGGTGGTGCATTATTGGTTGCTGGTGATGCACAAAGATGTGGTGAGACATGTCTTGTCATGTGCAGAGTCTCCATGTAGAAAGATGCTGCACACAGCACCAGCCAGTAAGCTGCTCCCCCTCCCCATACCACATCATCCCTGGTCTCATTTGGCTGTTAACTTTGTCATAGCCATCGTGGCCTCCAAGGGATGGTCTAGTTTGTTTCCCTCCACATCTCACCATTCTACAGACAGCTGACCTGCTATTCTGCCATATCTTCCAACAGTTTGGGCTGCCAGAAGATTATTATTATTTGGACTGGGGGGTTCAGTTCACCTCCCAATTGTGGTGGAAGTTTCTAATAAAACTCTACATGACAGTGAGCCTTACTTCAGACTACAATCCACAAGACTGTGAGAGTAAACAAGAAGCTCCTGCACCTCCACTGCCAGGAGCACCCAGAGATATGGAGTCCCTACCTTCCCTGTACAAAGTACACCGCGCCATCCAGCCTGGCTTTCCTTTCAGGGGGGCGGGGTACTTGTAAGTGTACAAGGCACCCAGCCCGAGGGACACGCCCACTGCTACGATTGCACACACATGGTACCTGCTCTGTTCTTGTTGAATACTTTTATTTGTCCCTTGTTTGCCGTTTTGTTTCTCCCTCTTATTTAAGCACAGAAGAACCCTTGTCCAGTACTGTGCGTTGTTTCCTTGCTGTTACTATACACCCCAAGAGCTACTACGCTGCGTCTCAGATTTACTGCTAGCACATTTGGTTTTACTTTTGCTTATTAGCCAGCTCACTACTGTGTTTCTCTGTTAATTCCTTACTGAAAATAAAGATGCTTCACATTTGCACTTGTGTCTTTCTCCCTCTCCACACCTGCCACAATATACTTCACTATTTCTGTGTATTGTTCAAGACCAAGTATTTCACTGTATTCATACCTCAATTATTGAATACCATAGAATGTCTGGATTACAATAAAAATGGATTCTGTTGAATTTCCAAAGACATTTCCAGGTAAAATGCCATCATGCCTCTTTTCAATCCATTTCCACTTTTCTTTGAAGTTTTTTGTTTTTTTGACAGACGTACATACTGGAGCTCTCTGTTGAAAAAAATAACTGGAGCTCTCTGTTGAAAAAAATAACTGGAGCTCTCTGTTGAAGTTTGGGGTATCAACACTTTAGCCCCAGCAATAGCAAGGGTTACTCATATCACTTGTGTATGAGCAGTTTTTGTGTGGGCTTTCCTAACATCTTCAGTTATTCCAACCTGTGGACCCGATTTATGGCCATACAAAAGTCTCCCTCAACCCACACTACTGTTGACCATTTCATATTTCAAATAACTGTATATCTTTCAAACTTGTTTCTTGTATACAACAAATAGGTTAATTAAGAATTTTATCTACAACAACAGTTATAGTTGTTGGTGATCTCAGTCAAGTTAAATTTCAGGGACATATTAGCTTGTGATATGACAGAAGCTAACATTGGCTGCCTATGTGAAACTAAGCTAACTAAGACTTAGTTTCATGGAACAGCATAATAAAAGACAATATTGCATAATTGTTGGGCAGCATATGTGGAGAATTTTGTCCACAAGCAAACCCACTGGTTACTGTTCATCATTAATAATTTCCACAGAAGGCTTACCTGGAGCCCAATGTCAGCAACACAAGTTTAGATGCTACATGGCTTACAGCATCACTTTACATCATGTTTTTGGTGTTGTTTTGTAAAAGGCTCTGGATTGTATCATCTGTGCCACCTGTCAAAACGTAATAAACATTTGTAGTATGCTTATGGTGATTTCATTGGGTGTAAGATACTCATATTTATGCAGCTACAACAGCAAAAGTAAAACGATTTTCTTCTAAGCCCTCCCTTGTACACATACCTGATGATCTGCTTGAAAATCAAGGCTACTACTGAACTGTCACATTTCAGCGGATTTTTTGACCAAGGGTGACCTCCAGTTGAAATCACTGAATGTTAAAATGATAAGTTTTTTAATGTTGTTCACGTTTTAAAGTTTATTATCTAAAATGTCATTATGGATTGTCATAATAATTACACATAGACTTAAGATGAAGTTTAAGTTTGGCCTCAAGTCTTAGTCTTAATCTGTAATCCATGACTTGCTTTTTCTGTGGGTACGCCATGCAACATTTACATAACATCTGATTTTCAGATGCCTAGACAATATTTTTTATGGAATTATTTTTGTAGCAAAAACATTATAGTAGAAACAAATCATCATACACAAGATTATTTAAAAAAACATCAAGTTTACATTCAAATTCAGATCATTCAAATTACATTCAAATTCAGATAAGAGGCCAAGCGTGAACAAATCCCTAGCAAAAAAAATTACTGCTTTCTAAAAACAAAGTGAACTAATTAAAATTATATTTTAGGATAAAGTGCCTTTAGTGAGATGTCTCGATTGACATTTCAAATATCCTCCATCTCTTTGATGTGAATTCTTCCTTGCCTCCGAGCAGAGACCTTGACATGTTGGCGGACGAAGAAAGCTCATTGGCTGAGGGAAATCTCACAGCTAAACTGCTCCTGTGGACTGAGAGAAATCTCAGTGCTTAACAGCTCATATGGCCTGAGAGAAATCTTACTACAAAACCACTGTGGTATATGGCATATGCAAGATCGAGATGAGGGAGACAGACTAAGGTTAATTCTGATGGATATACTAAAAAACAATCTGCTAACATATAAATGCATAAGACTAAACAAACTATAACTTCCTATATTTTGGGGGGGTTTACTGTAAACAACCACATGAACTAGAAAATGTGGAAATTTTATTTAAACACGTACTTAGTCACATTTGAAATTGTATGAAAAGAATGAATGATATCATTGTGCATTATTATGATTTATGTGTTTCTGTTCAGAACTTTATAACTGAGCTAATAGACTTTGGCTTGGGGAAACTGAGGACCAAAACCTGGCTGAACTTGGAGACTCACCATTCTCTTCAACGTTCTCCTTCACTTGGTTGCCACTTGTACATACCTTTCTTCCTGGAAAGTGTGTGTCATTAATGGCCAATGTCTCCTGACAGTGAATGCCACAGCTGTTTGTGAAGCGATGCCCTTGACTACACAGTTCATTACCTTTAGTAGTCCAACATTCACTAGATATGACTGACCTTCGGTGTTGCCAAAACATTCACTTAAATGCACTAGTGTTATGGCAGAGAAGCATGTGTAGCTGGTGTTATACAAAAAACACTAATAACCTAACAGGTCTGCAAAAGTGCATACATTCCAAAAGTTATATTGCTATCATATGGTAGAATCCTCCAGTATATTTAATTTACCTGTTCAAGAGACGTCTTAAGATGTCATTAATCCTTTGTATGTGCACTGACAGCGTGTGAAAGGGAAATACTTCAGGAATACACACACTGTTTGTCTTCCATTGTATGATCTTCCATTGTTTGAGCTCTTCAGTTGAAGCTATACATCTCTAAAATGTATAACAATAAAGAGGAGGGATATATGGATCAGAAACTGTAGCCTGATTACAAATACAACAGCCAAAATCTGTATTTAAACATATTTTGAGTTGAGATCTCTTATTTCATTCCATACAGGACCTTCCAAAACAAACTTGACACATTGTTTTGCTGAACCTGAACACATTTATCTCAATATGGGCAAATGTAAGTTAAACTATGAATAAGTAAGTGAGCCTAGTTTGTCATCTCTGGGCTCTCTGTCTCACTGTACATGCTTTGCTGTGTTGTTTGTGCATACACTGTTAGTTTCTGGCTCAACTGTGCTATGTCTAATTCAGTTTAAATAAACTGATTTGTAACATGTTTTCAAATGCCAATGACTATAGCTAGATATCATACCTGGTCTGGTATTTTGTTAACATGCTATTTTTCTGTTACCCCAAAAGAAAAAAAAAACATAACTAAATGCATAATAAATGCACAAAAACAATACATTTAAGTAGACAAAACATTAATGTTTTGTCATAATGATGAAAAAATACAATCACAGCTAACTGTTTACTTGGTGCATATCTTACTGGTTAGATTCTGACACATTTGTCAATAGAAATCTCTCTTTTTACCTCCTCTATTTCTTACACATACAGAGGCAAAACATACAGCAGAAAGAAAGAGACATACACTGGCGTGTCTTTAAATGAAGACTCCTGCTGAAGTAGGAGAGCGCTGGTATATGAAGGTTTTTTATTCACGTACAGTCAAGTCGGCACTGATTTCTATACACCAGCACACTAAAGCACGTCTCTTGCACAGCTGATGAAGAACCACTATTTGAAACATCCTGTTTCTCTGGAAGTCTAGTGTATTACATTGCAATTTCCCAGTGTTGAACTGTATAGAAGTGGATGCTTCTACATACACATTAGCTGTGTTATGGGCTTGGAAAGTAACACTAGTGCTGACCACAACGGTCTGGTTCATCTTTTATTCAGATATGTATTGGGTCTTGGCAGAAAGCACATGACATCATCTCTCACAACACATTTCTTTGCTGATTCTACCCTAAGTTGCGCTGTGATATGCTGTGTATTTATATATAATTACTGTGTACTTTTTGCATGTACTGGATTACTAACCCTATTGTGTTCGCTGTATATTTATTGCTTACAGTAAATTCTATTTGCAAATTAGATTCTATTTGTTCTGTTTGTCCTTGTTTAATTATTTGCACCATACACATTTATCTCTGTTCTGTGTCATCGTTATCCATTATGAGTTGTTGTATGAATAATTTCTTGTCAATAACCAGCTGTTTGCTAAATAAACTTTTCATTACCTAGTCAGTAATGAAGTCATGTGATATTCAGAGAATCTGTTTTCAGAAACTGTTCATTCAGTCAGTGGGGTACTAACATTGCTTTCTCAAAAGGCTTTGAATCTGAATCATGTTGGTAATGTTAAACTGCAATATATGTGAAAAACATAAATAAATAAATAAATAAATAAATTAATTAATTACCTGCAACAGTACTCAAAAGTCTTGTCTTGGCTAGAAAGCTGCTGAAATGCTACATAATGCCATACAAATTAAAACACAAAGTTTAGTAAACATTAACAGAATGTGCTATCTGCCGGCATCTGCTGGCTCCAGGCTAAAGTAGGCTCTCTTCTTTGAAGCTACTCTTCCTGCTGTGGAGAAGAGAAGGCCTGATGGTGTCAAAGCAGAATGCAAACATAAATCACTTCCACAATGGGGAATCCAGGCCTCCACCAATGCAAGAGACTTCCTTCCTTTTCTGTCCCAATTCTCTTCTTCAGTTCTTCTTCCAGAGGTGAGTAGGGAGTTAAAGAAGGGGATATTTTAGCCTATTAGCTGTCATAAAGATTGAGATGATGCTGGTCTGTTCCCTGAGAATGTCACCCTGCTGCTGAATCTTTCAACATGAAAGACTGGCTGCTGTATCATAAACTTTCCTGAATTTCAGGTGTATCTGTTTGGTGCCACAGCAGAGAAAGTAATCCCCTTCTCCTATCAATGTAAATCTGTTCTGTAGAAACTCTAATAGCCCTTTATAATTGGATGTATTTGGAAACTGTAACATATTCAACCCATTTGAGCACAGTGACCACATAAAGGGTCTAAGGACTTTGCAAAGCTGTTCTCGTGGTTTGAAGGTCAAGGTACTTCTTTTCCCTGAGTAACCACACTGTCTGTAAAACGAAGCAGCAATACTTTATTTTTAATGAGGGCTGGCAATTTGCAGGAACAGAACGTATATTAGCGTAGGCATGTCAGAAGACGAGATGGAGTTTAGCATAACGTTTAGGTTTATGCAGATGTACAATGATGCGATGTAGCAATTATCAGTGGGAGAGAGGAGGGTTGGGCTCAAGTTGTTTAATTTTTTGTGTAAAAAACATTTTTTACTGATTTTTTACAATCAAACATTCATTCAAGATGATGGAGAAATTGACGTTTAACCCTCCTGCCATTTTATGATTTGTCTCTCCAAATATGTATACTGTACTGGGCAAAAGTCTTAGGCCACCACTAGATTTGCTGTTTTAGAAATGACATAAAGAGCATACAGAATTATTTCAGTCTCTTTATTGTAATACAACAAGATAATACAGGAGATTTGTAAGGAGTATTAAAAAACAGTTAAGGAAAACACTTCTACAGGACATGGTAGTGCCCAGTATGTATTGTGAATTCCCCTTTCAGTTGGGTAGGATCCTGGCTTGGTCTCTTAAACCCAGGTATAACATACCAGAAGATCAGCTCAGAAAACTGAAATACACACTAAATACTGACTGCAAAAAGCATCTAGTTCTGAAAATTATATTCAACAGTCAGAAAAGAAATATTTTCCATATGAATGAGAATGTTTAACAGCTGGGCCGGCCAGTGTAGGACTTATAAGCCACTTTTGCTCTGCCGGCTGGTTAATCAAACAGCTGAAGCCTGTTTGTGCTCAGGTGTGCTGGTCCGTCTTCATTTTTCTTAGCTTGCTGCAGGCTAGCTCGTTCTTTTTCTGGTTTTGGCAAGGCATTCTGCAGCCCCTACAGTTTTTGTAATGCTTGGGTGCTTTGGTGCAGGATTGATCACCAGCTGCAAGGAGGTACCAGTCTTTCTCCTCCAGTGGTTTCGCTATGACTCCAAGGCTGGAGCTGCTGTCACATACAGCAGTGAAAGGCCACACCTGGCGGTTTCGTCCACCAAGCACTCCACACTCTTGGCTACTGTGGTGGCTCTTCACCAACTGCATGGAAGTAAGACAAAATTATACAAAGTCGTTGTCATCTGCAACATAGCAGCACATGAAAGTGGTTTTAAATAGTCCATGATGGCTGATAGAAGGAATTTTACAGTTGAGATTTTTACAGTTCAAAGCGAAGGTGCTTTATCTCTTTGTAATAAAGTCAGTCCCCCTAATGATTTCTGTCAAAGTTTGTGCTTGAGACAAGAGTTGGGCCAAAGTTGTATCATGTGTGCTTCACAAACTAATCCACAGCTGAATGAAGACTACACAACGAGCCTTTTTAACCCCCCCCCAACGGTATCCCCTCTATGCTGAGCTGTCTTCATCCCATCATGCCTCAAACTTTCATCCTCTTCAGGCGTCCTGATCCACCGCTGTGCTCCTGAGCCACGCCGTTCAGATTTACACAGCTCGCCACAAACTGTCATCCTGAGTGACGTCGCACTTATGAAGATTTCGGTCGCATACCCGCTTCCACAGATGGAAACACAGCATTCATCTTTAACAAGTGTTTCCTCCCTCATAGGCAAAGTATCACTGGCTAGCTGTGTTCTACCCCGACCGAACTTGTTCAGCGGTATCAGAGTCGATGACACTGCAAGGCATTCTGTATCTAAAACACCCTTTGTTCAGTGTCTCAATTTTCTCCACAGAGAAGAAAAAGGTCATTTCCTGGGCATTGATTTTGTATGCTAATGACCTCACTCTCAATGGCCGTCTCAAACAGGAGTGTGGTGGGTGATGTGCACGGCTAGAGAACTCTGCACTGTCCACAGAAGAAGTAAACCTCGATCAATGCTTAGGACAATAGGCTTACAGACGTCCAAATGTCAGTTTGAACCCCAGTTATATCCAGAACAGGAAAAACCATGCGTGTCCATTTTTTAATAATGTGATTAAACACACATTAAAAGCACTCATTGTTTATTTAACAAATATAATCTTTAATCATGGTCTCAACAGAGACCATGATTTCATTGAATGATGTTGTATAGTTCTTTGTGTTAATGCAAACTGAGATAAACATTGGCAGTTAAGTGTTTTAAGATAAGGATAATTTTATACTATAGACTAATTTTCCTTTGATTTAGTGTTGAGAAACCAAAACTTTCACAAATTCAGTGTTTTTTATGTTTTTTTTAGCATAGCTTAAGATGAAACTGCATCAGTTATTACTGGTTTCACAGCAGCACAGCAGTAGCTTAAAGCCATGGGGTGAAAATTTTTATTTTTATAGGTATGGACACACACCGTGGTGTGTATGGTGTGTGAAGGGAATTCAGATTGTATGGTGTGTGTGGTGTGGATACAGATTATGAAGTGTATGGTGTGTGTGGTGTGGATACAGATTATGAAGTGTATGGTGTGTGTGGTGTGGATTTGGATTTATTTTCTCATCCTTTTTAATAAAAATGCAGTCAAAAGTACCTATTGCAGTTCTTTATTAGATTTTTTGTTGTTTTAATAAGTTTATAATGTTTTTTTCCATCATCCATCACCGCAGAATGAACTGAACCTTTTTAAAACTACTGTCCATCCATCTTATGACTTTGTCACTAAATAAATCTCCCTCTTGTTTCTCTTTTTGTTTTTACATTTTCGCTGTGTCCAAACACACTTGCATGTTTAGCTGTGCGAGTGACAATAACTATTTTGGAAGCTAACAGCGATATTTTTTTATTAATTTAATGACTGCTTCCTACTCTCTGTTGCACCTCGACTTCCATAATGACGCAGGAACGCCACTTAGTGGTTAACTGACGTTATAAAGAACAGATTTAATTAACCGGTGTTCATAGAATATTTTTGATACTTCCCATATAAAATAATTTGTCACACATACAAAAACTAAAAACGTTTTATGACTTTAGTTGATTTTAAGAGTAGTTTTCTATAGGACGTTATGCAAATGTACAAAAGCAATTATACGACTCTAATTAGACCTACTATTAAACTCCAATTAGCGTAGGTTCATTCAGTTGAGAGACGTCATAAATTGGTGATGGGAGGCAGCTGAGGTCCGCAAAACGACGTGTACGTTTAGCTGCGCTCTTTCGGGGTCCTTTAGCCTATTAAGTGAACGTTTATTCCTAAAAGATTCCTTTTAAACTGTTGTTGTGTAGCTACAGTAACAACCACCTACAATGACCAGTGATGGAACTAAAAAGAAAGGGAAGACACCAGGTGACAAAAAAGCGTCCAAAAGGAAGGGGAAAAGACGAGAAACATACGCTGTATATATTTATAAGGTTTTGAAACAGGTAGGTCAGTCAGGACCTGAATATCCCCGTTCACCTTCCTATGTAAATTTTGACTTCATAATCTGACTTGTCCTGAGAGCTCACTGTTCTGTGGGATATACCCTTAGGTCCACCCCGACACTGGAATCTCCAGCAGGGCGATGAGTATTATGAACTCCTTCGTCAACGACGTCTTCGAGCGCATCGCAACGGAGGCATCTAGACTGACATTATATAACAAGCGCTCTACAATTACGAGCCGTGAAGTTCAGACCGCGGTTCGTCTGCTGTTGCCCGGTGAGCTCGCGAAGCACGCCGTGTCCGAGGGGACTAAGGCCGTAACCAAGTACACTAGCTCCAAATAAGCGGTTTGTGTGCGAAGAAGCACCCGCATATAAAAGCCTGTTTTTGTGAGGCATTTCTTTTGTGACGGTTAAGTTTCGTCAATAAAAACAATCACTTTGCACCTGTGTTTTTCCTCCCCATTTAGAAGGCCTACTTTAATCCGGCCATTTCCTAAAATTTATTTATTCCTTTATTCCTCTGATGGGTGGAGCTAAACGTTTTTAAAGCAACAGACAAATGTATTAGGAAGAGCATCGCGTTACAAATCTGAAATGTTATTTAAGGTTAAGCGACTTTAAACTGATGGAACGTCGAATAGAAATGGTCCCATAGACTTATGAAGTTTAAGCGGTTATTTGCAGCCTACCTGTGCCCTTGAGACTTCAAGTGCCAAACAAAATTATTAAAGGGAAAATGAAAGGGACCGCTGTGCTTAATTTCATAGAAAATTGGTTGTGTAATAGTACATGGTTGCCACTAGATGGCAGTGGTGGAGTACTATTAATTATTTGTCCAGCAGCTGTAGGCCCTCAAGCTTTTCAGCAGCAACACACCACAAAAGTCGTAAAGCCAAAGTTGGGGAACATGAATTCGTACAAGGGACCTGTGAAGAGAACTACCATGAAGCAGGTTCACTTTTTCTGCAGTGTACGATAGAACAAAGAAGCCTCAGAATAACTCCAGGTCTATGTTCTAAAGAGTCTACTACACAGTGTACTGCCCCCCTGTAGTAGTACACAGTCTAGTATCAAGTATGTTATGTAAACCATATTATGACGTCATGTGAATGTAAGACAGTTCCACCCACTTGTGAAAGATTTTTTGCCACAGTTGCTTGATGGGATGCAGTACACCTCAAAAATGGCTCTGGTTGCATTCTGCAATGTTTGGTCAGAGTAGGGTATCTTCTGCATAGAGGGGAAAAATTATTTTGGTCGAATACTGCGTATGGCATACTGAATTTGGGACTCAGCGCACTAGTATGTCGTAGGCTATTTCAAACATAGCCCAGTACTGGCTCAATTAAGACCACAGTCTTCCCAGCCTTAGAATAAACTAGCTCAGTACATTTGATGAGGTAAGTTCCCACATGCTTCTACTGCATATCTAACTTTCTTAAATATAACCAGTTAGGTCATTAACCAGGGAAACCAGCATATGTCTGTGGTTCTTCTACAGCAGCTCCTGATAAGGGCCAGAAGGGATGGAAATAACCCTGAGTAGCTATACAGCACTTGCAGTTTTGTTGCATGTGGTGCCATCATGAGATCTCATTTCTGGGTTGGTTCAGGACAATTTCACTGTGGGGAAAAATCGAGAGTGAATGTGCGAAAGTATAATAGAAATATTAGTCAAGCACATAACTGACGCGGTCCTAATATATTTGGGTCAAAGTTAATTTTTTTAAGCATAAGGCTTAAATTATGCCAGAATTGATTTTGCTAACTTCATCTGTTCATATTTGAGAATTTTGACAGTTTTGACAAACAAATGCTTGTATGGAAGCCTTGGTACACAAATTTAGTTCAAATCAGACATGAATCCATCCAGTCAAAAGGTCATATATCAAATGCTTGACTGAGGAATAAATATCAAGATACTTGTTACTATGCCCTTAAAACAGGCTATTCTAATACCTAGTATGGCATTAGTTTTCAGTTCATTTTTAGACTGGAAATTGAGTTTTCTTGTTTTTATTGGACATGTACAAGTCAATACGTTACATATGTGAATAAATGATTTTAATTTAGTTTAATTGAACTGCAGGTAGGAACACTATCAGTTTTGCAGATGTATATATTAAGCACTGTAGGTTTGTAATGAAGATTTGCCATTACGAGTGGAGTTTAGGTCAAACCTAGGCTTTCTGTTTCCCAGTAGAATTTTGTTCATGAGTAGCTAAATATGCATCCAGAAAACCAAACCTTTTAATGAAGGAGTCTTGTTTGTAATCCACAGGGCTAAACTTTGTCTTTGTAACTTCGGTCTCTACACTGATGTCAATATACACTGATCAACCATAACATTAAAACCACCTGCCTAAAACTGTGTACGTCCTCCTCATGCAGCCAGAACCGCTATGGCTTTCTGAGATAGTGACTCCACAAGATCTTGCGTACTGTCCTATGACGTCTGGCACCAACACAGCAGATCCTGTAAGTCCCGTGAGCTGTGACATGGGACACAAACCAACAGGACTGAGATCTGGGGGATCTGGAGACATGCTGAACTTTTTCAAGGATTTTATTAATAGAGCCTAAGTATAAAGGTATGATGGTTTATTTATGCATAAAGGTTTATTTATGCATAAATAAACACATACGGCGTTCTTTTATTCTATTTTACCTCATAAATATGACTGGTTAAAGCAGTTGCTTTAAATAAAAATAAATAAATTCATAACAGTAAAGAAATCATCAAATTAATGAAATTTTAAAAATGTAGAAAGTAAATAAATGAATACAATTTAAAAAGATAAAAGACAGACTAAGATATTTACTTTGAATTGAGATGATTAAATCAGGACAAAAGGAAAAATATAGTATGTAAATATAGTAAAAAATATGATATTAAATAGAGAGAGAGAAGTAAAGTTACTAATTGATCCTCTGATAATAAATTTTATCTTCTCCAGATGTAAGAAGAGCATAAGATCTTGTATCCATTGTGCTGTTCAGAGTGAACTGGGCAATAACAATAACAAGAAAGCAACTATCCTTTGCTGCCTGTGAATAAAACACATGAGCCAAGTCTGCTACATTAATGTGACATGTAAGACGTATTGTGTCAGTACTGGGATAAAATAAGGTTCTCTTTTGTCATGTTTAGGTGTATATGATGGAGACTCTTAAATTGTATTAGGCCTAACCAGGCACAGGAAGTAGTCATTTGCTTTCAGCATTTCACTCTTCCAGGCTTCCTCAGAAATATTTTAACTTTTTTTTAAACTCTTTTCCCAATTAGCCTTAATCCTGTCTGCAGCAATGCATCTTATAGATATGATTAAAGAGTAGACATATAAAATTAAATCTTTGGAACCAGACAGTATTGTTCAGGTAGATGGTACATGTGCCAAAGTAACATCCGCATGAATTCCAGGACCCAAGCTTTCCCAGCAGAACATCTCCTGGAGCATCATCCAGCTTCGACCAGATGGCTTCTTCCTCCCTGGTGCCATCTCTTCCACAGGTAAGAGGTTCACACCCACCTGGTAGTCCCATATATAGCAAGCTGCCATGCACTGTGTGTTCTGACACCTTCCTACCACAGCTGTCATGAACTTTTTCAGCAATAGGTGCTATAGTACCTTATCTGTGGTATTGGACCAGATGGACTAGCCTTCACTCCCAGTGGGCATCAAGGAGCCTTGGACACCTATGACACCTGTTGCTGGATCACCAGTTTTCCTTCCTTGGACAGGTACTAACCACTGTATACCAGGAACACCCCAAAAGACATGACATTTTGGAGGTGCCCGGACCCAGTCATCTAGCCATCAGTTTAGCCTTGCCAAGACACTAAGATCCATACAGTTACCAATTTTTCCTCCTTCCAGTGCATCAACTTCAAGGTCTGGCTGTTCACTTGTTGCCTAATATAAGGCACCCAGTGACAGGTGACAATGTAATTCATATCAGCTGTCAGTGGATTTAATATTGTGGGTGATCAGTGTATACAGTGTCCAAATTCTGGTGCTAGAAACAGAACTTGTTAGAAACAGAGATGCTCACAGCTGTCTTTGATTGCACAAACAAGGAGATTTTAAGTGCATCATCAAATTAGCCCAAAGGTACAAGTGGATGATAACAGCAGATACATTGCTTTGATGATTAATATTTAGTCAACAATTTTCCCACATACTGCACTGCATTGGACTATTGTACAAGCGAATCAGAGTAGACACTTGGTAAAAAACAAATGGTGCTTTTTGTTCTACATTAATCAGGGCAGCAGAAGCGTCCCAGCCTGAGCAGTGCCGGATGCTAATGTGGTTGCCCCCCTCCCTCCATCCCCCTTCACTCCTGCAACGTGACTCGCTGGTGGCCTGATGTATGCTAATGAGAGCGTGTCTGCAGACATATTACCATGCTTGTGATAGGGCCATTAATGACAGTGTCTTAAGCACCATCATCATCATGACCATTTTCCCTCTGATCTCACAGTTCCTCTCTGATCCCCTTTCTCTCTCTGGAGTCATTTCTCTCTCTCTCTCTCTCTCTCTCTCTCTCTCTCTCTCTCTCTCTCTCTCTCTCTCTCTCACACTCACTCTCTTTCTCGCTCGCTCTCTCTCTCTTTTGGGAGAGTGTTATAAGCACATTATGGATTGGGACATTAGTGACTAATGTAGTCACTGGGCTCCGCATTGTTTTGGTGTGCAAGTGTATCATTAGAAGATGTTCCACTTGGCGGGGAAGCGCGTATTAAGTCTGCTTGCAATGAAATGAGGTTGTGATCGATTGTTAAAGTTATTGAGAGCTATTAGGTTGAAATATGAGCTTCTCGATTGTCATAATGAAGAGGGGCGTCATTTGCGCAGGGATCAACAGTGCAGTGTACAGCACACCAAGCTTCGCAGGTGCCAGTTTAAGGGCTGTTAAGGAAAGGCAAAAGTCATTTTTGCTGTCAGGAAACTCAGTGACAACGCTAACGTTCAGCCCATCAAAACCCCCAGTTCTCCAAATGTCGACAGACAGGAGCTATAAAAGATTTTTTTTTTTGTGGTTTTGCTGGCCAAGGAAACTCTTTCGAAGCACAGACAAGATCCTTTCCTTTAACTTGTAATAACTCAGTATATCAGCTGGCATCAGTGCAAAACTGTATGTTTTTCATCTTGAAGGAGTGTAGGCCATTTCCATCCTAACCTCATCTCTCTGTCGCACGTTAGACGTTTTCATTTATTGCTATGCAGATTCCATTCAGTCAGAACTGGCAGAGGAAAAGACTGTTTCACATCAGGGTCTCTCTGTGGCATTTCGGTTCTGTGGTGGCAAAGATACAGTGGCATAGTTGTCTGGATACTGCTGTTCAAGAGCACCAACTACATATTTGGTCATCATCTTTAGAGTGAGGGCACTTTCTCCTTAATGTTCTATGATTTGCATGCCATTCGATTGGATGACAACGGCGCACACTGGTATGCAGTATGAATTCAACTTTTCTTTTTTCTACACTTAATTTTCAGTGTTTATGATGCGTCCTTATGGGACAGTGACATCATTTCAATACCACATAAGTATAGTAATTATTCCACTAAAAGCAGCGTTACTGCCTCATAAATTAGTCTCAATCAATTAGCTTGCATTTCTAAATCCTCCCCGCCTACCAATGTCCCATTAATTAGTGAGTTTGTTATCACCACTGTCTTTGCATGGCAACTAGATGAGCATCAGTATAATTCTTTTTTTTCCCTTAAATTTTAATGGGAGGCACAGCAGTCAAGTCGGCAATAAGTGGGAGATAATCAGCAGGAACTAATTGCCTAATTGTATTGATGGGATTAGTGATCATTAGATTGGTTTGCAAGTCCAGTCCTTAACAGGGAGAAGGGCTGTCTGACCCAAGAACATCACAGATGGTCACGAGTCTGTTTATTCTGCAGCTTACGGGGACCGCAATGGACGTGAGTGCTGGGGGTGGTGCTGGTGGGTGTGAGGGGAGTAGGGGTGTAGTTTCTGTAGGAAATAAGACAAGCTTTTGTGTGTGTGTGTGTGTGTGTGTGTGTGTGTGTGTGTTGTCTGCAGGGAGTAACATGAGTGAGTGAGTGAGGGCAGTGCTGATTCAACGTAGTTTTCTTTTTTTCTCAACCGTCTTCTTTTCTTGGTCGAGGAAGTCCCTGCCTCCACAAAAATTGAATGTCCACCATTTGAGAAATGAATTTGTGGAAGTCGCTGTCTCTTTTCCCCCATTAGTAAGTGTTTAGTTCAACGTTTTAAATAATTGCGTTACGAGGAATGATATTTAAAATACATTTGGGAGGCAATGGGGCAGGAAAGTGCCTACATGTTTTGCTGATGACACCCGGGCCATTTGGAAGACATCAGAGTCGAGAGGAGGTAGCCCAGATGCATATTATAAACTCATTATGCGTATCATTTAAAAGGATGTACTCCAGCAGCAAAAACAATCTCACCATTCTCTCTCTCGCTCGCCAGTAATGTGTGTTTGGGAAGTCGGAACTCTTTTATGCCTTCAGCCATGTGACAGCTATTGCAGCGCTGCAGTCAATGTCATATACAGCATGTGTGTGTGTGTGTATGTATATGCATATATACTGAATATATATAATAGATATAATATAGATGTATAGCTATAGTCAGTATATATTCATACGCACATATAGTGGCATTAACTCACACATCAGACACACACATTTTTTAAATGTTAAAAAAAAATGGGCTTGCTGATTTTTGAAAACATTTTTTGGAAAAAGTATTTTGGCATAATATTGTAGTGCCTGTATGTTAACAATCCATTCTTTATTATCAAACAATTCAATAATATCCTTAAAACACTTTTTTCTAAATGCATGAACCACATTTATACTTTGGGTGAATAATTGTACATTAATAAGAAAAAGAAACTAAATGCTTAATCCCTCTCAAAAGACCTTTTGATTGATCAAGGAGATTGTGGTCAGATTAGCAAAGAACTATTCTACTATAAGAGCTTTAAATATCATTAAATAGTTGTGAGTCATAATGTATCTACAGCTATTTTCAGTGAGTAACCTGGGCAGTAATGTAAACAACAGTCAGTCAGTCAGTCATACTGTGACTGTTATGCTGATTATAAACCTCTATTGTGGCTTATTGTGCCATTTATTGTAAACTTATTGTGACTGAATTTATTCTTAGAAAGTGTGATAAAAATGGCCACGTAGAACATGGTTTCAGCAACAGTAGATTTAAACTTGGCATGCACTGCCCATGTGATCCCAGCAAAAATAGCTCCCTGCTCACAGGCAGTAAGTCCAGCTGGGATCGAATACCAAAACAGTCTCAGTATGAGAGAAAGAGAGAGAAAGAGGGAGAGAGAGAGAGAGAGAGAGAGAGAGCAGGCAGAACCTGGGAGCGCTTCGAGGCAGTCTCACCACCTCTCTTCTCCTCAGCAGGGATTTGGAGCATCACAAAGAGGGAAAGACAGGAGATCCCAGCTCTTCCCCAGCCCTTCCCCAGCCCTTCCCCAGCTCTTCCCCAGCTCTTCCTCAGCTCTTCCCCCAAGCTTTGTTGTTCAGCATGTCCAGGGAGAGCTTCGCCTTCACGCCAGCGGCTCTGCGCTCTCTGGAACAAGAGAGGGACCTGCTGGAGAGGCGGAGGCACCAGAGGCGGGTGGTGGAATCCGTCCTCTCCGGCTACCTGCTTCGGAGGGAGGCCAGAGGGCTGAGCGCGGCCTCAACAACAACTGCCACAGGAATGGCGCCACCACTGGTGTGTCGTGACCTGGTGCTGCAGAATGCCCTCTTTACCGGAGATGTGGAGGCCGTGAAGGAGCTCTTCCCCAAGGGCACCAATGCCACATTGGTCATCGAGCCTGAGGGTGGAGGCATGCGCTGGGTCTCAGATGGTAAGGTGAGAGGTAAGACGGGGGATGGAGAGACAGGATCAGTGTTTCTTTGGATGTGTAGATTGAATTAAGTGGCTGAAAGAGTGATCAGTGAGATCAGACGTCAGATGGCAACTAAAAGCTTATAATTTGAACTGAACTCTTTGAAAGGGACAAAGCAGCCAAAAATAAATTATATTGTCAAAAACATCTGAGAACTAAACTTCATTTTAACACTTTAGTAAATATTTTCAGAAAGTTCTAGATATTCTGCTTTGTAAGGAACCAGTCTGAAATTATTGCATTCCACTGGGAAGTGACTGTGGAATCAAAGATGCTTTATGATACACACCTATGTGAGAGAATATGAGGAATTACACCTGGTATTACATCTGAGATTGGGATTATGATTGTGGTAAATTGCTGCCTTTAGGTCATCATTAAAGGAGACAAGCAATCAAACGCAACAGTCTGACGTGTACATCCAAATCTAATCTGTGGCATCTGAAAGGTCATATAACAGTCAGCCTCTCTTTAAATAGCCCCTGAGTGGGCAAAGCGAGATCAGACTATCCAAACATTACCCAGGGGAAACAACTGCGTGACTTGGTCAAAACAACAGCGTAGCAAGAAGTAAAACCTTGAGGGGAGACGCTGGATGTTTTCCAGGGTTGAAGCGTGACACCTTCCTCGAGCAGGGTTAAGCTTTCTTTTTAGACATGGGACCGAAGATTAAGTTCCGGAAGCAGAAGAAATATCGCAGCGACGTGATAGCGACGGCCCAAGCTTCAGGGTGCACACTCCAGTTCTGGAACGCACTCCTGGTGGGAGACGAGGTCACTTTGATCAGTGTCATTGATGACCCAGAGTACGCGCACCTCATGGACGCTATTTACGACACCAGCAACATAGAGGAATGGAGGAACTTCAGGTTCAACTACAGAGGACTGAGTACGTCAGGAAATGATTTGCTGAATAGAATAGAATAGAAATGTTTGCAGTTTTTTCTTTTTGAGTTCCACACTCGGTGCAGTCCTGCATCTACACTTCCTGATTTCAACACTTGTAGTTATGTAGTTTCATGAAGATTTGTGATCAAATTTCACTCCAGTTTATTGCACTGCATTTGTTTTTTTTTTTGTTTGTTTTTTTTATGATCAACGCATTTTAGATTAATCTTTTTTTTAATTTTAGATGAATCATGTTTTTTTAATGGTTAGTTTGTGCTCTGGTGGAAACGCTACACCATACCTATGTCAACAACAACAACAACAACACAAACAAATCAAACAACAAACATCCACAAAAAGTCATATTTGTAAATATTCAAGTTCTGTCATTATTTGTTCCAGGTTCAGAATCTGCAGTAAAAATATTTCATTTAACCTAAGCTAACCTAAACTCTTTTTTTTGTTTAACCATGACTTATATGAAACTAAACTGATCTCAGTACAGTGTCAGCATTATATTATTGACCTTACTGTTGGATTCTTACTTAATCCGTCATCTTGAAAATAGCTCTGATAGTTTGTAAACATCAAGTCACTCATATTTAACTGAAACTACCCAGGTACCTTTGCTGCCTGTTTAGGTGTGATTTTGCCCTTATCTCCTCCCTTCTTACGGCTCCGGCCCACAGGACTGTGGTCGCTGACCTACGAGCAGGAGCTGACCACGCCCCTGCACATCACGGCTGGGCGGGGCTTCTCCGACTGCCTCAGGCACCTCCTCCTGAGAGGAGCCAGCGTGGACTTCGCACCCGGAGGCTCCACGCCGCTTCACGAGGCCTGTGAGGCGTGCCAGCCGGACTGCGTCAGGCTCCTGCTACAGTACGGAGCCAACGCCAACATCACCAACGAGGACGGCCTGATGCCCCTGCATGTGTGCACCGAGCCGGAGTCTCTGGAGTGAGCTCTCACCACCGCGCACGTCCACCAGTGTGCAGGGATTCTTTGAAATAGTAACATCGGTAATGACATAGAAAACGGTCGCACCAGAAGTTTAATCACTGCCACCACTGTATACTTAATCAGACAACCTTGATCAGACAACCTTGATCAGACAACCCTGCATATCTCAGACCTACACACAATCGTCACAGAAAAAGTCCCACTGGTGTTTTATAAATAGTACATTTAATTAAATGCAATCTGCATTTATTACATGTTGATACTAAATGTGGATTTTTTTTTATTTCTAAAGTGCAACAGTTACAATTTTTATTATCATACACAGGTGCGCCAAGCTGCTCCTCCAGTTTGGTGCTGCTATCAATGGGCGGAGCCTGGAGGAGAACGACACACCCCTGCACGTGGCGGCACGAAACGGCCTTCCTGAGCACGTGGAGATCTACCTCCGCTACGGCGGCACCCCGGAGCACCAGAACGACGAGGGCCACACGCCGCTCAACTCTGCCTGCTCGCAGCCGCAGGAGCGCTCCACCCTCGAGCGCTACACCCGCGTGTGCCGCCACCTGTTGGACGCCGGCGCCAACGTGCAGACGGGCGACGCCGACCGCCAGACACCGCTGCACTCGGCCTGCAAGAACGTCAACCCTGACATCGTGGATCTACTGCTGCAGGGCGGCGCTTCCGTCAATGAGATGAACTACGGCGGCGAGGCGCCCATGCACAACGTCCTGAAGATGGTGGCCTACAAGTTGGAGCACCAGCCCGAGAGGGTAGTGCAGGCACTGCTGAACTATGGATCAATCCGGGTGTGGCCTGGAGCGCTGACAAAGGTGAGGCCTGGAACATGTGCCTCACGTGAGGCATCGAAGAAAACTCCACCCACGGAAAGGCGCTACCTGATTTCAGTCAGTACTCTCAGTACTCTCAGTACATTCAGTACTCTCAGTACATTTATTCACATTCCAAAGAAGCTCGATGGGCTTTTAGAATAAGGGCAGGTGATGCGTAGCTTTTGATGACGGGCAATTATTTGGCTGTTTTGGGATTTTTGGATCGGTTTAGTTTTATTTCAGTGTTTCGAGGAATTAAATTAAAGAGTACAAGGCAGGAAGGGAGGAATGATACTGACTGCACTATAT
>JAOYMR010000007.1:17484481-17495011 GCA_025802075.1 Tenebrosternarchus preto | reverse complement strand
GAGAGAGAGAGAGAGAGAGAGAGAGAGAGAGAGAGAGAGAGAGAGAGAGAGAGAGAGAGAGAGAGAGAGAGAGGGTGGGGGGGAGAGAAGGAGGGAGACAGAGGCTGTCTGGTTTCAATAGATCAAAGAGCGCACCTCCTGAATGGAGTCATTTGCAATTATAAGAATAATTAGCATGTGGGGTCCTTCATCGCTAATCAGAGTCGGAGGTGATGTTTATGTCCTCGCGCAATCAGACGGCCAGTCGGAGAGCTCGCGCCCCCAGGACTCAATAGCGCCTAATCATCACCAGAAGTGAATTGGCATTTAAACGGCAAAATGATCTCCGACTAAATGAATAGGCTACTTAGGATAAAAGAGCGTTCATAGAAGGAAAAAGTTTAGAACTAAATTACCTTTCTCTCAGTCTTCTCTCAGATGAAATATACGTGAAAAAACGTGACATGAACCCTAATCAACAAAAAAGGATGATAAAAACTAAATATTCTGTGCATAATTTGCGGCTCTTCAAAATATCCCTTACAGTCTGTCAAATTATCTGCATATCAGCATTTAAACTAATCAGTATGTTTCACATTTTTCAGCGGTCAGTCTAAAAACCGTTTGATCCCTTGCTTGTTTTAATAAAGTGTTCACTGGTCACTCTAAAGCGTGGTTTCCAAAATGCCGTTAACCCGTGTTGTTTTACATTCGAATGCAATTTCATCAAGAAAATTTCTCTCTGGGGGATCATTGTTGCGCTACTCATAGGAGGCCAAATTCACTGTTTAGCTCTACGGAAGAGAAAAGGCTCTCTCTCACAAGAGGGCCAAAACATCTGCCTCTCCGCCCTCCCGACTCCAGTGCCATCGGCCCCTAAAATTCAACAAAAGCGCTGTTGTTGTATATCTTCCCTTGAATACAAAGTAATTACTTATCATCAATCAAAATTAATAATAGCTGATTGGGTTGGTGTGGTCAACGATTACAGAGGGGGTAGGTCTAAAGCAGTCTCTCACATCGCTTCTCAGTCAATGTGGACCGGGCATAGGAGGGGGACTTGACCCGTCTATTTGGTATCCACTGGGAAACTGCCGCCTCTCAAGGCGGCCAAAAAAGCCCTGGCCTGAATGAGGAAATGAAGCGTAATTTGAGGAAGATGGATGAGTCTCCAGGGCAACTCCCCCTTCTATCCTCTTGTATTGATGATAAGCGTTTGCGCTCTGTTTGTGTGTGTGTGTGTGCGTGCGCGCGCGCGCGTTTGTGTGTGCGCGAGCGCGCGCACGCGCGCGTGTGTGTGTGTGCGTGAGAGAGAGCGAGGGGGGTGGAAAGGAGGGAAAGGGGTGCGTGTGTGTTTATGTCTCAGTATGTGACAAATAGAGGGAGAGGGACTGAGCTCGAGACAAAAAAAGCGTCAGGTCTCAGTCAGCGCGGCCAGGGGACGGTGAGGAGCGAATAATCAACAGTAATCCCCAGGATAACTGCGGACGAACATTTTTTGCCGCTTTGTTGAAGAAAGAACTATTCGGAATTTATACAACGAGACTCCGCTCTCTTCAATATGCAGAGACCAAGTGGTCCAGGGACGGCGTTTTCGATAGACTCATTGATTGGCACTCCACAACCGCGACCGGGGCACCTGCTCTACACGGGCTACCCAATGTTTATGCCATACCGACCGCTCATGATTCCACAAGCTCTGTCTCACTCGCCTTTACCGTCGGGTATCCCTCCGTTGGCACCCTTGGCATCGTTCGCTGGTCGATTAACGAATACATTTTGCGCAAGTTTGGGACAAGGAATGCCCTCCATGGTCGCACTGACGACAACATTGCCGAGTTTCTCGGACCCTCCAGATAGTTTCTACCCATCTCAGGAGATGCCTGGACCCAGATTAAGTGCAGACGCGGGGATTAATCGCCAGGAAAGCCCACACGAAGAGCTGCACGTGAGAGACAAGGCTACAGAACTCCTTAATTTCTCGGAAACTTTTCAGGCAGTTACAGGTGAGCGTTCAAAAGCAACTCTCTCCTCAAATATTTTTGCTTTATTTATACAGTGATTTGTGTGCGAAGACGGTCGTCTCAATTCGATCTCATGACTGAAGATAAAACGTAAAAATAATATATATTTTCGGCAAATTCTGTTTAATTTTGCTCATTAAAATATACTTTATATATGCGGCTGCATTAACATGTGCTTCTGTTAAAACATTAACAGTAACCTAGGATGTGTAATGAAAAACCGAGTGCTAACATTAAAATTACATTTTGTCCCAACGATGAAAAGAAAACAATGGCAAAGTATGGCTGCGAGCCTGACCTTTTCAGATATTTTCTGTCGCTAATGGCATTTTATTAAAAGACTTTGCTTATTGTATTATGTTACCTTTCGAGCATAGTGCAATGTGTTAACAAACACAATTAGGCCCATCTCAGATCGCTGCACTGAGAAGGTTTTTAAAGGAGTTTTTTAAAGAATAAAATGCACATTTAAATTAGAAGCAGACGTCCCATAAGATGGAAACGGGAAACATAATCATGTGGATACTACCCCTAAATAATGAATAATGAGTAGAGGCTTATGTTATATACTCAGCCAAAACACGAATATTTCCTTTCATGCTTGTTCTACAGGTGAAACAAAATTATATAGTTCTGATGACGAGAAACTGGACCTGAAGTCAGCCGAGGCCGCGTGCAGTGACAGAGAGGACAGCTCCGCCGACAGTGAAAACGAAAGTTTCTCCGACGGGAACACCTGTGGTTCATTATCCCAAAAGGGGAAACTAAAACCCGGCTCACAAGAGCCGTTACCGCCGGGCAGTTCTGCGGGGAAGAGTCGAAGAAGACGGACTGCTTTCACCAGCGAACAGTTACTCGAACTCGAGAAGGAGTTCCACTGTAAAAAGTACCTCTCTCTCACGGAGCGCTCGCAAATCGCACACGCACTTAAACTTAGCGAGGTCCAGGTGAAAATATGGTTCCAGAATCGCAGGGCAAAGTGGAAACGGATCAAAGCGGGAAACGTCAACAATAGATCCGGCGAGCCTGTAAGGAATCCAAAAATCGTCGTCCCCATTCCAGTACACGTCAACAGGTTCGCCGTTAGGAGTCAACATCAACAGATAGAGCAAGGAACAAGGCCCTGAAACTGTGTAATGGTTTACGATTCCTCTTGCTGCGCTGAAATAGCGAAATGCATGAAGCACAATAAGGAATTTAAGTCGAGTATCTAGACGGATATTATCTGACCTTTATATCAATAGATGTTTTTATTACATTATTTTCCGAGGTTTTATTTCCCCATTTTAAATGTGCCCCTGTCTTTTATTTATTGCTTTGTATATTTGTAAATATTAAATGTGTCGAAATGACACACATGTGCACTATGAATGAGATTGTAAGAGGACATTTTTAAAAATATTTATCAGTTGCTGTCTAGTTGATTCTCTGCATGTGCTTAAACCCACCTGTTATATGATTTTCACTTGTATGGTTGTAAAAGATATTTTGTTGTCCCTCAGATTTTGCATGTGTTCCCCAAATCATGCTAGTCTTAGAGACTGTTCCACAGTTAATTGTGAAAAACGGTGAAAACATTTGAAATAAATAATCAAAAGAGTATATTACATAGTGCTATACTGTATTTGAAGTGACATGAAAAATCCTTAACAAATTGCTTAATTTGAACTTTCAGGACAGTTTGAAAAAAGCTAAAAGAAAAATGGAAAAAAGAACTAAAAATATTATCGCGAGATTATATGGGTCTAATTGTGAATAATGAGTCCATCAAGACTTAAACAGTATGACGTAGCCTATAATTAACCAATAGGTTAAATGATATGTTACTAACCTGAATGGCATGATTTGTTTAAATGACAACAATAATGTTTCCTCGTAACGTTACGCTTTATCAATCGAGATTAACAGTAAATAAGTATGATATATATGTTTATAAAATATTTATAATATTTAGTTACACTATAAATCTACTGTTGTGTGGGCGTGGGACATAGACCTGTCGGGCCCAAGTCTAATCCATACCTAAAAGTCAAACATTACTGCTGTTTTCAGCTCTATCGACAGTTTCAAATAAGAGAAAGACAAGGAGTAGTGTATTTTCGATTTTAAAAAAGTCATTATTTTATCTCAAATAAAATTTGAAAAGATACATTTAAGTAGGCTTAAGTTTAAAAAAATTGCTTCAAATTTCGTTCAAATATATATTTATTAGCCTTCGTTTAAGCGTTCGATGGACCACAAATATTTTTTATCATCTTATTATCTGCATTGATTAAACAGTGTTGAAAACTGTTTCATAGTCAGCGACCCGAGATCCTAACTTTTTTTGTTATTCCCTTTCTATTATTCCGAATAACGTTTAAGTCTTTTGAATAATACTGAACCACTTTAATTAAAACATTTTTGCAAAGAAAAGGTGCAACACATAAACGCTGTCCTCTCTGCTGTAGCTACGTCGTTAAAAAAGTCTGGCATTTTTAAAAGTGGAATAGATCAACAGTTATGTTTGACCGGAGATTAAACTGTGGCCGTGAAACTAGAACCAAAAGGTGAATTCATCTTCAAAAATTTTTATTTCAAATTCTCCGTGGATTGAAAGGCTTCATTTTATGTAAGGGGGCCTTTGACATTTTTCCTGTAAAAGACATTTAATTTTAAACAAAGGCCTATTACTGTTAGATAGATAATTCTAAGGTAATGGAACAAGGTCTATTAGTCTAATCTTTTTCCACACCAACAGTGTTATTTTCTATTTTATCTAAATTAGAAGTTTAGCTCCAATTAGTATTTGATATACTTGAGCCCTTAAAAATTCTGCCTAAAAGGTTTCTTAAGTTTAAATAAATTGTCTCAGATCCTGTGCTAATGTGTCAAATTAAGATGTTACCTACTCAGATCTTAAGTACATATTCATATATTTTGACTTCGCATCCAAAACTGAATGACATCAAAATCTTTTCTCCTTGTGCCATGATGATTTTAGCAAGTGGGAAGAAAGAAAGAAAGAAAGAAAGAAAGAGAGAGAGAGAGAGAGAGAGAGAGGTTTTGTTAATGAGTTTGAGACTCATTTGTCTCTCTTTAGGAGTCCATGTTGTCAAAGGAAGAAAGTGATGAATCCCTGCACTGGTCATCCACCTAACAGTAATGATCTTCAACATCAATCTCTCTCTCTCTCTCTCTCTCTTTCTTTCTCTCTCTCTTTCTTTCTTTCTCTCTCTCCCTCTCCCTCTCCGTAGTTCTGAGGGCCCCAGGCTTCCCTGACTTGTATGCAATTGTAACTTTTTTTTCCTAAACAGATGATATACAGTAGTTACAACGAGTGTATTTTTTAAACCATGGTGAATTGACTGGTCGGGCAAAACACGTGATATGCATACATATACATGAAGAAAATGGAGAAAGAGTTTGAGCTCAAGTCTAAAAAGCTGTACATTGTAAGCACCCGAAAAAAATAGAATCACGAAGATTTGTAGCTGGTGGCAAGAGTCATAACTTGATTTCAAAGTAACAAAATTGTCTACCCGCTGATCTTTACAGATTCGTTCAACTGTCTGCATAAGAAAAAAGACAAATAATCGCAATGCGTTATGGCATTACTTACCTGCCAACACTGACCGTTTTATCTGCGTATTCTAACAACCCTCCCACGAAGTTTTCTTTCTCCACTATAGCTTCACAAAATGAACGCGATTTACTCGAAGAGGCAATCTCCATTATTCTCACAAACACCATTAAACAACATTAAGAATTCTCGACTTTAATACCGCTGTGGTCCTCGGCAGGTGCGCGCGCTCGTATTCGCTTGTGAATAATGTTGACGGCAAGCGCTCCAGTACAAGTTTACAAAGTGGGATGACTATGGTTGAGACTTCACTGTGCCTTAAATACCGTATTTAGTATTAATGCAGCAATACATTTATGGTTTAATAAATCGCAAACTGAGACACAGGCCTACACCTACACCACCACTTCGTGACTTTTCCATCTCGTCAGTCATTACAAACCACTATTCCCGTTGCCCGCCATAATACCACATATCTCTAACCTGTGTTCTAGCCTATACGCTAATGGCGAGTGCGAAAGTACCACGGAGGTGGAAAGGCACACCCTGTGGCCATAGCTTTTATATAACTATACGAACATCCGCACCTAAATGTTCCAATTCACAAAACAACAACGACAACAACAACAAAAACAACAACAACAATAATCACAGCTTGCAGACCAGAGTTATTTTTAATGGTAGTTTAGGGTTGTATAGGTGCTAAATGAAGCTTTCTGGGAGTAACAATACCACATAACAAAACATCAATAGAAAAAAGCAATTAAACAAAGCAGTTTAAAACTAAGTGCTATAACAATGACTACAATAATCATAAAATCTCTTTTAATCTAATGTATAGTGCACAGTGTTCTCACTTGCATTGATGTAGTGTAGTAGCAAAATTATATTAATAATAGCAGTAAAAATATCTCTCCTCTCACTTAAAAACAGCACAATGTGAAAAGCTGCTTCAGGGCATGAAATGTGGTGCTACAAGGAAAATCCTTTAATATTAGCCAGTGAGTAATATCATTTAACCAGCACCTTATTGACTTTTAACTAGGTCCCTACTCCCCAGTCATGATCAAGGGATGGCACAAATGTTTAGGTAAGAGATCAGTGCATCGTACAGATGCTGATCGCTTCAATAATCTCAGGTCCTGACGGGATCCAGCATCCCGTTGCCTTCCACTTCCAAAGATGTGAGGGAACACCATGTCTGGAGCTGAGCACTGCGCTCATGTTTTACATAAACGATGGATGCTTTTCACCTCTACCGTCAAACAGCTGCCACTCTTCATCCTCAGCTGTTTTCTGCTGGAATTCACACACACCAGATCTGACTTCGAAATTCTTTCCCACTGTGATCCTGTTGCAAATCCCACCTGAAGTAGATTTGCGGATCTGCAGGTATGTGTGCCGCAGCTGATGTCATATGCTTTACATTTCCGTTGGGTTTGATTAGACAGTGCCGGCCTGTGTACTCTGTTAACAGGTAAGAAAAATAACGTGAAAAAAGGACAAAAAAAGAACTCCACTTGGTTTCATTTCATTTCAAGTCATCTTTTATCTGCGTGTTAATTAAACAGCTAGGTATATTGCTTAATTGCTGTTTTATCATTGTTTGTGCTAGGATGCTATTACCAAAACACACACGAGATGTTCCCTTGGCTTTCCTTCTCCTGTGGTGCTGGGGGAAGCTTCAGGCATTTGCAGCAGCCATAGCAGCGCAAGCGAACTACCATATGATCAACAGCGGCCAGTGCTTACGAGCACGTCCATCAGATCATGAGGACCACAGCTGGATCAGCTCCCACTCCACCAGCACCTCGCTGCCTCTGATGTGACACTTTACATGCCTCTAAAATTAATAATTTAATTGCTTAGTTTCCTTCAGCTTATCGTTACCCAACACGTTCCCTCTGCTAAGCTGCATCCTCCCCAGTCGTTTGGGTATCGTGGGGTGCGAGACAGCCAGGTTCTCTCCGGCCCCAGCATCCTGCACTCCAGGGTAGACTCATGCTGGGTGGAGGTCTGAATCCTGGGGTGTGTCTGGGGGACGCCCACGAGGCTGAAATATGGGCAGATGCATCAAATCGCACAAGATAAACAAGCGATGAATTTCATCAGGGCCATCATAGCCTTAATTTGGCTGCCTAATGAGTCAGATCCAGTGGCGGAGATAAAAGTTGTCAGAGGCGCGACTCTAATGAATTTCTTGCCACTTGTAATCAAGGTTGGCTGTCTGAGGAGCAATGATTAATGGAACCCTGGAGGATTCCCTCGGCCTTCGGTTCTCATTACGCCTAATGCATTCTCAAGCAAATTAACGTGGGGGGAGAAAAGGAGAGACACAGAGAGAAAGAGAGAGAGAATGAGAGAATAAGCAGGAGGGAGGGAGGGAGGGAGGGTGAGAGCACAGCAGGGAGGGGTGCGAGAGGCTGAGAGACAGACAGGTGGAGGCGACCAGAGTTGTGGAGGTGAGACATGGCAGAGAGGGGTGAGAGGAGTCAGGAGCTGACGGGTGAAGGAGGAACTGTGCTGGAAAGAGAGACTCAGGAGACAGTGAAGGAACGGGACATGGAGCAGGAAAGATGTGAGAAAGGAAAATGGATCACATGAAATGGAGTAGGAAAGATGGAGATGGGGTGGAGGGTAAGGAGTGACGTGACGGGTTGGAGGGTAAGGAGTGACGTGACAGGGTGGAAGGTAAGGAGTGACGTGACGGGGTGGAGGGTAAGGAGTGACGTGACGGGGTGGAGGGTAAGGAGTGACGTGACGGGGTGGAGGGTAAGGAGTGACGTGACTGGGTGGAGGGTAAGGAGTGACGTGACGGGGTGGAGGGTAAGGAGTGACGTGACGGGGTGGAGGGTAAGGAGTGATGAGAGTGAAGGAGGATAGAAACAACACGGATAGGCAGATGTAGGCATTAGAGACATAAATCCTCTTTTTTATGATTAATCGTTAGACATGGTTTTGCAATAATGAACAAACTGATTAATGTAAAAACAACACTTGTGCATTCTATGGTATAAATCATTTTATTGGAGTGTTTATTATGTCAATAGGAAGCCAAGCATCCAAGCACACAACAGCTAACTCTCATGAAGTCACTTCATCATGTTCAGAGCAGAGTGTAAAAACAATGGGAAATTTAAAAGAGGAAAAACCAACAGTTCAATAAAAGCAACGACAATAACAACAACAAAAAAAATAATATTTACATCCGGCTTTTATAAATATGTCAAATGTACAACATTATACACAAAGTACCTTTGACGGTCAGACAATGTGAGAGTGGACACACTGAGACCAAAGCAAAGTACCTCAAAACAAAGACAAATTGAAAACGGGGCCCAAATGTCTTCTCAAGGAGAAAGATATGGCTAGTTATAATAAAGAACAGTGAAGGAGCTGACAGTGCTTCTGTCAACTGATAACACTTCGGACAAGGAGCTTTGGTTCACCTCAGTGTTAGCGTCGAACAACCTGCTCTTACACAGCAGAGCTGATGGTATTTGACAGTCAGGGAGTGTGAACTTCCCCTCCCTCTCAGTGTCCCATAACTGACTGAAATTTGCGCTTGGAATGTGAGAGTAATCTGAGGTGAAGGGCTGGCAAGGGGTGTGACCTTGGCCTGTTCTGAATAGTGAGAATTTAGCCAATTAGCATTGTGGTCTATAGAATTATGATCCATATGAAAACAGCACTGTCCAAACGGCTTAAAGCACAACAGATTCAGCATGTGGACAACTTCAGTGTTTGATCTATAAACCATTTTTTTCATATTTAAACAGTGATAAACACTGTTATTCAGTCTTGGAGACATGACAACCAAACTACATATTCCAACGTTCTAGTAATTCAGTCCACAATTAAATCCACCATTTCAAATCTTTTGTTTGTTGAAAAACACAATGCATCAGTGAACTAGTAATGAAATACATGTTAAAATTTAAAATGAATCATTAACTTAAAGCTGCATAATTGCTCACAGCAGAGCAATGAACCATTATTTATTTATTTTTCTACCAACTTGTAAAAGTGTTTGCACTGTTATCCAGTTAATAAAGGCAGTCGTATAAACAAATTGGGGGGGGGGGGGGTTGTGTCCTGCACATGAATTTATGTAACTTCAACAGTGCCACCAAGGCCATGACATTCATAAGTAATGTGTGTGGAGAAGACTTCTCCTCCTCGTGAAGCTGGACACATTCTCCATATTGTGGGGATCATTACCTGTGGCAAACACTCTGGGAACTGTAAAAATACTACATGGTATAATAGAGAAATATCAACAGGTTTGATTTCAAAGTTTTTTGAACCAAGCAGGCCCAAACGTATCCTGCCGTGCTACTAAGATCCCTCTCTGTTCAGCATATGCGACGCGTGTTGTTTTTGTTTGAAACTATTAAAGGAATCATTTTAAAACAAAAATGCAAACATGGCTAGTATTCAAATGAAAGCCAGAAGATGGTCAATTAGCATAGCGAAGTGGCGCTAATGCTAATTTACTGCTACTAGTGCACATTCATGGTTAACTTTGCCATTTTAGTTGAACTATTTCTTTAAACAGTTCAGGATTGTTGAACTTCCCTCATATTCAGTTAGGGATTATTACTATAGAGGCAACAACCTAGGACAAGCTTCTCTTTTGCTAATAGTTTAGTACCTAAACGGGTGGGAATGAGGCCGTCAGAGGCAAAGATAAGGGAAAGATTACCTACTATATACACAGATCTTTACATCATCCGCAGTAACTGTCCTGAATCTATTTGTAGAATTCTATTGTATATCAGTACAGAATACAAAATGGTCATGTCCTCATCAATGTGTCATCAAGTATGGAGGAGGTAAACAAGCATTCAGACCAACACTCATGCACACACACCCACACACAGAAGCTTATGGCAAATGTTGTTACCTAGTGTGGGGTCGGTGATGTATACCAGTGGACAGGTCTCTCATTCATTTTAAATATAT
>JAOYMR010000007.1:17462173-17475812 GCA_025802075.1 Tenebrosternarchus preto | reverse complement strand
CCCCCCCCCCCCCCCCCCCCCCCCCCCCCCCCGCCCCCCCCCCCCCCCCGACACAACCCCCAGTCGTTTTTGACTGTGTGTTTAAGATGGAGAGATGCTGCTGCATGTCAAAGCTCCCTCTGCCCCTCTCAGCACTTCCACACACAGGTGCCAGACAATTAGACCCTGCCACACAAACACACATCTGCCAACTGCTCATTTAAGACACTTACTCTCCTCTAACACACCATCCTCTCTCTCCCCCTGTCTCCCCCTCTCCCCGTCTCTCTCTCTCTCTCTCTCCCTCCAACATCTTTGGCCACATATGATTTATGACTGCAGACTAATTTATGACACTCACTGAGTAAATCTATCATAACCCTATCAATCTGGTTAAAGGATTACCTGAAGAGCTTCTTGATCGATTGATTCTATTCATCACGATAATAATTATAATGAATTATATTAAAACCTGACATTACAGCAGCTGAGCTGAATTCATTTGCTAGTTTTCATCTCTGAAGGCAAAGGAACAGTTACAACAAGAAGCTAATTAATTGGTATTCATGTCAATAAATATCAAATAATTGTATGGCCAATAATTCACTGACGTTGTAATGTAATCTTTCTGTTACATGACTGTTATGACGTCTGGTCCTTTCATTTCTCAATTTCATTCTGTTCCACAGGAAAATGTTGAAACCAATTTTATCTAATATCTACAACTGCTATACATATAATCCAACCGAAATGTATTGTAGTGTTTGCACATGAATGTATAAGCCAGGAAACCATATACGAGTATATGTGTAAAACATGTTCACATACCATTCAGAATTACATCGGATTAATCCACAATTTAATCTACAGCTTGGTTTTACACAGACGGTGGAGGCTGTCGAGCAACTATGTAATCTAGTCAAGCACCAGATTTAAACTGTAATTCAGACACAGAGGAAGAGACAGGGGTGTCAAGTTGAAAGAGACAAAGAGTCTCCCCAAATGTCTTCTCTGGAAATGCATCACTTAAAAGGACAAATCAGGAAGATGTTCAGTATGTAAGTGATATTTAGCACCACGGTGGAATCCCAGTCGAGGAGCACTGATCCTCGCTCGTACGGCGGTGGATGGTGCAGAGGGACGAGACCTCATGGCAGGACCTGTACACGCTCACCGAGTCATCGAGACAGAAGTCATTTCCGAAACCATGTGAGAACACGTCTTATTGTGTATATAATACCTCATCATTAAATCCTTCTGAAAGGGAAACATCTGCTACACAGAGTACGTATACTCACTGCCTCCCACATCACTCTTAACCCCAGAAGAGGTGGGTGGGGGGGGGGGGTAATTTCACACCATGTATCAATGCCGCTTTATGTAAGGGAAATCAGTTATGATGTTAATGAGATTTTCATTTCTGATGGAGGGAGAGAGGAAGGCAGGCGAGTGAGTGTGAAATGTGTGTGTGTGTGTGTGTGTGTGTGTGATTGTGTGTGTGTGTGTGATTGTGTGTGTGTGTGTGCGTGCGTGTGTGTGTGTGACGGCGGGATGCCCTGAGCCGTCAGAGTCTCGTGACAGTGAAAAACCTTCCCTCCCTCCCTGGGCCGCCAGCCAGACCTGCCGACTGGAGTGTGAGAGGAGAATATCAGCATCAATAATCTTTCATCAAGTCAAAAGCACTCAGTTGCTGCCCAGGATCTATTCAGCAGACAACTGGGAGATAGCAAAAAGGAAAAAGAGAGAGAGAGGGAGAGAGAGGGAGAGAGAGGGAGAGAGAGAGAGAGAGTGAGAGAGAGTGAGAGAGAGTGAGAGAGAGAGAGAGGGAGAGAGAGAGAGGGAGAGAGAGGTAGAAGTGGGGGTACTGACCTTTTTCCACTGAGAGTACGGTACTTTAACATCTCTTTTTAAACACTCACATTGACATTGATAGCAATGTATTAGCGGACATGAACATCCACCTTGTGTTGCAGTGAGCTGAAGTGGTTTGTTGTTACAGTTAAACTACCCAATGCCTAAACTAAAACACGTTTAATTAATCCTCAGACAAATACTCTGCACCTAATTAAATGTGGAATTCGCTTTATTCTGGTTGAAATCTCTCAAAATGACCATGACATAAAAAAATGTCAGAGGAACGAAAAACAGCACATCTATTTCAAATAAATACATGTGCTGTATCTACCACTCGCTTTAAATTTTATTATTTAATATGTATATATACAAAAAACATGCCAAGAATGACAAGCTACCAGCTGTTTGTAGCTGTGTATTACTAGAAGAGCTTTAGGCGACACGTCATACACTTAAATTCAAGAGAGCAGAGTTTATTACCAGTATGTGAATGCTTATTAACAGGAATGGAAACGACCTATGACTGACTGCTATTAAGATGTAGGTCATTATGCATACGACACCACAGTCAAGCTTCTACAAACACCATTACACGAATACACTAAAAACTAGTAGGATTTTTGGGGGTTTTTTTTTGCTCTGCAAAAGCATTTATTCCCTGGCAGCTCCTGCTGTAATAACTGTGGACCGTGTGATGCCCTGATTACCTGGAGCTGTCGGCGCCGGGTTTGCTGTAACCTTCTAGGTCCCCTTCCCACACGCTGTTGGCCATGGTGTTGCCGATAGCCGTCATCACCATACTCAGCTCCACAGGCCAGTCGTCCAGGTCCAGCGATCGGACCCGGGACAGGTGGGTGCCCAGGTTCCGGTGGATCCCTGAGCATTCGATGCAGATCAGCGCGCCGAGGTTCAGGCTGGCCCAGTCGGGATCTACGGGGACAACGAACGCAGCATTAACACCGACGCTGTTCACAGAACTGCTGTTCTCGGAACGAAATGGTTGCAAACGTGTAACATATACTTGATATACGATCATAACCTACGCTCTCCAGCATGGGGTAGATGTCACCGTTTCAGGAAGAGCTGCTTTGGACTTTTATGAGAAAACAAGAATCTTAAAAACTGTGAGTCAGGACACACGTGCTGTAAGATGAAAGCAATATACCGACTGCGTACAAACGTGTGCAGCTGATACTCACTGGGTGCATCGCAGTCCACGCAGAAGCTATTGCCCCTCACGTTCCTGATGGACTGTATGGTCACAGCATCACTCTGGCTCCCTAATCGAGACTTGAGTGGAGAAAGATTAAGTTAGAGATCATCAAAAGGAAGGAGTGCAGGGGGCCTCGCGGCTGAGAGGACGGCAGGTACAAGAGTGTGTCTCTGGGACTGTGCAGCTAGACTCTCTGAGACCTGTCAGCTTTAATATCAGTTTCTTTTCATATCAGAATATGAAAGAAGGGAGAAGAGAAGGGTAGAGAAGAGAAGAGAGAAGTACTGACCAGGCAAAAACTCATGGGAGTGTCACCATCTTTAATTTCCTTTATATTTTGAAATGTAAGGAAAGATACTGTTTAAAATATATTTTTAAGAATTATTTTTGATACAATTCTTGCATGGAAGAATGAATATTATCTCTCCAGAAGATTATACAGTCATATAGTGAATATTTCCTTGTGTTAAGATTTAAAAATATATGTTTTATGTGTTCAGGTGGAGTTTGGTACAACTTTGACTGGGCCCATATGAGAGACCTGAGGAACATCATTCAAATTATATTTTAAATGTTATCCCAAAAGCAACAGAATTCACCACATCAAATAAAAAGCTTGTTTTCCAACACAAGTGTAAATGACGGGTGATTTGTGATCAGTTAAAATGTACCTTATTCTTAGTGCTTTCACATGACTGTAAACTGGCAAATATCTGACTCTCAATGGCTTGAACCCAGAGTTCCCTCTCTTCATACGCTGATGCCTCAAAATGCCACATCTGTCCCGTCAGTGATACAATGATGAATTCAAAAGACTCGTCTTGCTCTGAAACAACAAAACACAAATGGCGTAAAATACAGTAGTGAGTGGTATTCAGCAAATCACTGAAAGAATTTAGCTGCATAATATCTGTGGCATTTTAATCAATATTACTGAAAAAGCACATGAATTTGTTTTCAGTGACCATTGGAGTTGTACCTACTGTTTAAGTTATGAACATGCAAAGGCATTAAATTAATTGATCTTGAATTACTAGATTTCACACCAATTCATGTGATTATACAATTCCCTACATGAATAAAATGAATTGTTACATTTAATATTTATTAAATCTCTCCTTAAACAAATCAGTGAATGTCAGCTCATTAGCTCAACTGGCTTGGTCAAAAACTGAAGCAAATCATATGGAAGAAAACTGACCCCAATCTTGTAGTGTATTTTGCTTCAGCTGACCAAACTGTCAGAGTGGACTGTGCACCTCCCTCTAAACATAACTGTATACTGTGAGACATCACACATTGCACAGACGGTAAAGTTCTAGCTCGAGCTTCAGGACGGGGCTAAAAAGACAACAACGAAGGGCAAATATAGGATCCTGCCATCAATTCCAGTTGCCGTGGAACCTCAGCACCGTAAAAATCAAGCCATTTACAAGGTAAACACATCCATTAGCGCTATTCTCTCATTACCATCCAATCGCATTACATTGCAAGCGCCTAACTGGAATCTAATGCGGGTTAATCATTTGGGTCATGCTAATTTCCACACCACAAGCATGAGACAGAGGGACGCACGTCATCCGCTCCAACGAGGGGCGAGAGGTGAGAAATAAACCATCAGCTCAGTATTCATTTGCTCTATGATCATTTTAAAGCCATGATTACTTTAACATGTTCCTGATGATTAGATGAGGGTTTGGGGAATTTCTTTTGGAGGGGGAGGGTGGGAGGCCAGCTAGATGACCCAGCACTGTGTTTGCCAATTAGGACACTGTGTTAGATCAAAACATTTCCTGATTGATTTTCCATTCACTGCCGTTTACACTACACATTATAGGGCAAATATAGAAAAATCTATTCTGAGAATATGTCATATAATGTCAATGACATTTATTACAGTCACTGTAATACTGGGAGACTCTGTACAAAAACACAATCCTGTAATTAAAGCCAGTACAAATATTGTGTACAGTGCTCTAGTGATTTTGAGCCGATTCTCAGTATGATTAAAACAGGAAATTTGAGGAAACCTAACCCAATACAGTACTGAAATAGCTGTTTATTCAGAGGAAACAGATAAATGACAAAACAACAGTTCTATTTTGAAAATAGAAGACATTACACTTCCCGAGCACATGCTTTGAGTTTTTCAATGATTGATTTACTGCTGTAGATTTCTGATGCACCAGACGATTTGCAAATCACAGAACTATAGTGTATATTTGACTCTTCTTCATACCAATCAAACACTTTGGCTTGATCAATAGCTTTAATGTCCAACCTTTGAAATGCAACCTGGTACAAAGACTGAGCAGAGCAGAAAGAGTAGCTGTACACACACACACACACACACACACACACCCTACACAACCACATGGCCTCGAGCCGAAAACAATAATCCAATTAGCTCTACACTGTCTTCAATTATCAGATTTATTCGTGGGACGTGACTTCAGGCCAGGGATCAATGAAGAAGCAGGGAGGTGGATCTCTAAATCAAAACAAAAGCCTGAGAGGCCACTGCCCCGCCGCTCTGAGTTCTTTGTTTACATTTGGTGCCGTCTGGTGCTTACAGAAGCACTGCTATGAGAACAAATGAACGGAAAGAAACCAGAAATAAATTTGGCTCCAAAGGAGGCATTTTGTCTTGTTCATTCAGGGATCACTAATTACAAGCATAGACATATCTCAATTAACTCGGTTATACTCAGGCAATTAATTTAGTAAAAGAGTTTTCATATTCAGAGTACTGATATTTAAATACATAAGTAGCCGTTGTAAAACACTCTGAATCTGGATTCATCTGTGCTCCCCATGGTTGTGTTCAATTGTGGTGTTGTTCAATTATGTGTTATGTGCATTACCACATAGTAAGTGTGTGTTTGTGAAGTGTGCTCTCTCTCTGATAATACTAAACATGTACACCAACATAATTATCTGGGATTCCACAGAGTCCTATAATTACACACCTATGAATCTGAGCACAGACAATTACTTTGTTGACTGGTCATCTGAAAAATTTGCCATTACAGGTAATTTCCATATGGAAATATAAAAGATCAAGCTTCTAATGCCAATGGTTTGAATCCACAGGAAATAAACTTCAAACCAAGTTCACTAAAGTCACATCCCTGGGCCTTAAGGGAGAATTGCTATTAAAGGGGCATGAAAAACAGTCCTTGGATAAATGATTCAACTATGTTAATGATTCCATAAAGATAGTTCTGAGGTGGCCATGCAGTCACACCAATTTATTCTTTTTTTTTATCCTGAAAATATTCAGCTGGGTTTTCCTGAATAATCATCTGGGTTTTCCCAAATAATCAGCTGGGTTTTCCTGAATTTTCCACCCTGCTGTCATTTTCCTCTTCCGTTCTGCTCTTGTTCTCTTCCTAATGCAAACAAGGACTTCATATAAAACCTAGTGAACAGCCTTCAGGGCTCTCACTGCAACAGTCACAGACGGATACGGCCATCGGTGGGCAGCGCCAACACTCCCACTAACCACACCTCCACGCGGTGGGCAGCGCCAACATTCCCACTAACCACACCTCCACGCGGTGGGCAGTGCCAACACTCCCACTAACCACACCTCCACGCGGTGGGCAGCGCCAACACTCCCACTAACCACACCTCCACGCGGTGGGCAGCGCCAACACTCCCACTAACCACACCTTCCATGTCTTCCATGTAGCAACAAGTACACAGAAATCAACTATGAAGGCAGCGCCTCCCATTAGGACCAGGAGCAGCAAGCAGGCAGGTGTGATCTACCCTCATTAACACCCTGCCATAAAAAAGAGACTGAAGGAGCTAACGAGCACAGGGACACGGGTGTGGGTTCCTCACCGTTTCTGGCTCCTGTTCAGATTACCTTCAGATGACTGAAGGACGGCTTTTTGGTCTGGCTGGCGACGCTGTTACTACAGTGATAAGAAGCTATTAGCAGTTTTAATTGAATGTAATTGCGGTCGTTAACCTTACACGAGCTCACCGGCATTCTGCCATGTGCAAACACAGCAACATCTCGGGACGGCGTGTTGTTCTGGAGACATATGGCAGCAAATCTGTTCACGTGCCATTCAGGTGAAGGAAGAAAGAGTAGGCGAGGGGTGTGGCAGGTCGGTTAGCGCATCAGCAACACATTCACGTGAGCCCCGCCCCCCCACCCCACCCTGCCCCGCCCACCTCACCCCACCCTGCCCTGCCCCGCCCTGCGCCAAGCACCTAGGCCCCTGCCCAGAAAAAGACGAGGGGCTGAACCCTGGCCGGTTAAACGGCAGGCTGTCGTCTTGGAGAGCACCTTTGCGCCCGCGACCTCGACCGTCAGACGTGCGGAACGCGACCTCTGCCACGGGAGGCGCCCCAGCCTCTTGTCGTGAATTAACAGGCAGTTGGGAGGAACCAGAGCTGCCGGCGCCATCTGTAAATGTCAGTGTTGCTGCTAGCTCATTTTACACATCATTAAAGGCAATATTCCTAACCTGTATTAGAGCAATCAGCACAGGATCATTAAGGAGACAAGCCTGAGGGCACAGCAGCCAAACACAGAGAAGGACGCCACCATACAGCCCCACCCACCCCCACCCAAACACACAAATACACTTATAGTAAACACACACACACCCCGCATTCTTATAATGAGCCATACAGACGACTGGATAAGCGTGACTTTCCTTGAACACAAACACTTGCTCGCGCACATCTAACGTCAGCATGCTCGAAGTCCGACCTCTATGCACTTGTGTGTGTGTGTGTGTGTGTGTGTGTGTGTGTGTGTGTGTGGGTGTGTGTGTTTCCTGTGCCATGCGAACAATAATCTTGTGATTTCTTCCTCCACAGCACAGCCCTCTGCAGCTCCTCCGTTAGAGAGGCAGGAGCCCGCGGGAGCGCTTGGGGAAACGGGAGGGGCTTGAAGAACGCCAAAACAAAAGTATTGAGATAAACACTCCCCATTAGGGCAGGCAGTTAAAGGTTCATTTGCTGCCGGCCGCGTGGACTCTCGACGTGGGAGGAGTTAACCCTTCGCACGCTCAAGCCCACATAGCTTTTACATTGAGCAAAAAAGAAGAGAGAGAGAAGCACCTTACTACAGAGCCCCCACACAGACGAGATTATTTAAAGGCCACAGTCTACCTAAACTGTAGATGCTAACACTGACATGTCAGTACAATCCAATAAAAAGCTACTTTATGCTGATTTAATTCCCTATGAGGTAAGTTCTAAGCTTTCCTTGTTTTTCGAGGTACTTTGTAACTACAGAATCTCTCTTTACTTCAACCAACAGCAGAAGTAAACCTGGGATGTGCGTGTCCAGAGTGATTTTTCCTCATGACAAAAGCCTTGAGGTGCTTTCAGTGTAGTGGAGTTCCATAAACTGGGACAGTACAAACAAGTACATATAAGAAACACCAGCATGTACTAGTGATCTAGTTCTTTATATCAACAACATAAAAAAGGGTAGAAATTCACGTTCAGAATATAGCAACATAATACGCTCCAATATTACCCAGAACTACTGCAAACATATTCAAACTGTAAAGAGCAGCAGATACAGTAGAAATGTACATATAAGTGGGTATAATTTCTTTAGTTATATGAGAATTTGAATTAATGTCCTTTTCCCCCTAAATCTCAAGTTAAAAAGAAAAATACAATCTCTGTACATTAATTCAAGACACTTCTCGGAAAACACTGTTCAATACTGCCAGTCAAAGCAGATCAGTCTAGTACACCTTCCCTCCCCTAAACAAACGTCTTAATTGGCCATCGATTCCTCCTGTGTGTAACAGTTACGCATTTGTGAAAACAAATTTAGTGTGTGTGTGTGTGTGAGAGAGAGAGACACAGAGTGCGTGTATGCATGTGAGTGTGTGAGTGCACAGAGGTGTGTGTGTGTGTCGGTCAGTGCATAGATGAGTGTGTGTGCAAGTGTGTGTGTGTGTGTGTGTGTGTGTGTGTGCGTGCGTGCATGTGGCAGGCAGGTCTGCCGCTAGGAAACACATTTGCTGTGAGCCTGTGTGCTGGGAGTCCTTAAACGGACGTGATGTTCGTTGGGAGTCCTGCATCAGGCCCTGTGCAGGGACACTCGTGTGGGTTTTTATAACCAGAAACATTTTCCACTCCTGTCCACTCAGCCCAGCGTCCTGGAGGGTTCGACTCTCATCGTGCATCTTTCTGAGCTAGAGAAAGAGGTTACTTCCCTGTTTACCTTACCTGTGAGGACACTAATCTGTCCGGAAAACGTACAAAAGTACAACCCTATACTGGGTGATGTGAGAAAAGGTTTCAAACGGCAACGTCCTCGCACCGCGCAGGCCAGTGACGCCTTTACTTATGATTATTTCATTCAGCAATGTCAAATCTGCAGATCTTAAATGTAATCGTATTAATCAAAAGGGAGAAATATGAGAAACTCAGCCAGGGGATTATTCCTGATCACAGACCTGGCTGAGTGGGGAAAAGGGGGTTGGTGGGGGGTGGAGTTGCTTCCTCCTTTTAGAAAGATACAGCATGTTTGATTTATGATGCCTCAAAACAACTAAAATTCAATTTCTGCCAACGTTCAGAGGTTCTGATTGCCTCGTAAATGAGATAAACTGATAGCAATTTATTCAAAGATTCAGCCGGCCTGTCTGTCTGTCTCTCTCTCCCTCGCAGAAGCAGTTTGCTGTCTCCAGCTGAGTGCCTCCAATACTTAAGCAGTATGTCTGTATCCTGCTGCTCTCGCTGGGAGAGACACCCGCATGCTAATAGAACCTTTCAGGGCTAAGGCTGGAAAACTGATCTGAGGAGAGCGAGACAGCTCTTGACAGAAAGCAAAAGTTTTTTTTTTTTTTTTTTGGAAAGCTACCCTTCTCTCTTTCGCACGCACGCTCGCAACATGGCTCAGGAACACTCGCGCTCACACCTTCCTCAGGAACACTCGCGCTCACACCTTCCTCAGGAACACTCGCGCTCACACCTTCCTCTGCCACCGCTGTCCCACAAAGCCACAGAGCTCCGGCGGACTCGTGGGTTCGTCGTCATGTTCTTGACGAAACGTCAATTATTCCATGTGTAATGGGACGGACCGGTTGTCGGGCAGGGCTAAACCCTTCCCTAATACAGTGGAACAATGAGAATCCACCAAGCCGGCAATTCCCCAGAGCCCTTAATGTCAGACATCATTCACTCCTAGCCCATTAAAACCCCCTTAACACCCTTCAATCAGTCACCAGACTCCCACTGGCCCTGACCGAGCCATTCTGCTGCCTGCACACACCTCACCGAGGCTCTCTTCAGAGTTACGGCTCTCCGGTGCCTGCCTGAGAGGAGTCCGAAGTGTAATGAAGAATGGGGCCTGGTTTGGCTGCGAGTTGATGTAACGAAATTGACAATGAACGAAATGATCATCGCTACGCTCATGACAACCTTTATGGAGCGCAGCGCACATCAGGCTGATTGATTCGTCCCCTTCAGCAGGAACGGCCCGAGAGAAAGGCTTTTGTTTTCCCAACGCCACCCAATTACGGGTCTCCATTCGTCACTTGGGCCTCGTGCTGATTGCATGGAAGGTGACGAGTTAGTGACATGTTGCCCATCTTGAGCACAAAGGCACAAACTGACGAGGCCTGCTGCTCCTGCAGAAAAGTGAGCCATCAACTGCACTTTGAAATACCCACTAGCTCTACACCCACCGTGGGAAAATCAAGCTTCTGACCACAGGAGAGGTGTGTGTGTGTGTGTGTGTGTGTGCTTTACCTTCGTTGCCCGCTGACAGTCCATCCGGTTTGGAGATGCCTGTGCTCTTTTTCCTCCTGTGTTTCTTGCGGTTGGCGTGAGGTGAAGGGGGGGGCTCCAGCTTGGGACTGGTAGCTCCGCCCATGCCAGGCGCACAACCCAGAGGATCCATCGTCCCATTGGCTAGACAGAGAGACATGTTTGGTTATTACCAAAAACAAAAACAATCATATAATAGTCGCGTGACTAAACCGGGTGTAGCACATGGTGCTTAAGAATTGGACAGTGGAGGACAGTTATCTAGGAGTTTCCTTTCTAAAGCTCCAACACAAATGAAAACTCCAGCATGTTCTCGTAAAAGCAGTTAATTCTCCAGGGATAACCTGTAACAGATGAATGTCTGGACCTGCCTGAGGTCTGTCTGTGCGAGAGGACAGACTGGGAGTCACACTAGGTTAGAAGTAATACAGGTTTGGTTTGGTGTAAGGTGATTTATATAAATGTGATATTAACCTGATGCACTGCAGTGTATGTGGAGGATGGTGTGTGTGTGTGTGTGTGTGTGTGTGTGTACGATGTCAATAGAGACGCTGTGGCCATCCTTCTAAGCCCCTTGACACTTGGACATCACTTTCCTGTCCCCCCAGGATGCCATTACCCACAACCCCTCACCAAGCCCCAGGGCAGAAGACCTTGGCAAAGTGAACCCCATATTGCTAAGACCTCCTACACACACACACACACACACACACACACCCAGACGCACACACACAGACACACACAGCGCGTCAGATGCTGGCAGCTCCTTCTATTGTCTTGGCATCAAAAGCTCATTGTGGTGTTGCAACTCCATTCATCTCCACAGGCCTGGGGTGTGTGTGTGTGTGTGTGTGTGTGTGTGTGTGTGTATGTGGGGACAGTGGTCTGGGAACATCCGAAAACCCGTGGTGCCAAACGCTGCATATTCTAATGGCAGTGGCAGCCATTAGCTAGGGTGGAACATTAGACCTAATTTGGCTGATCCCTTTGGGGAGCGAGACTTAGCATGGTCTCTGAGAGGGGCGGGCACGGGCGGGGGGTAGAGGAGTCTCCAACACCGCTGCACCCGCTGCTCCTGCCTCGGGCTGCTCACGCCGTAGCGCCTGCTAGCGCGGTGGCTAATGTGGGCCGCACCGCCGCCCCCTGACGCCCGGCTGCCTCTGACACGCCCCTCCCCACTTCCTCCACCACGCGTACCTCGCACCAACCGTAAGGCTGAGGACCAGGCTGCTGTACTGCGGGGGGAAAATAGGGAATCGACTGATGATGTAAGTAAAAATAATTCTGTGGAGAACAAATTCGATTCGGACAGCGTTATAATGAATAAATAATGCAACGGTTGAGTTCAGAAATTCTCCGTGGACTTTGACCTTAATTGCACGCGACAAGAGACAATTTACCAATTATGCAGTCATTGCTGTACTATTACAGTTCTCTTCACTGGGACAGTCATTTCAATTCATCACCTCTAACATCTCGGCATCGCAAAACATCAATATCGGTGTCCTCCTCCTATTTAATAAAGACATTTAACGGAGAAACTGCTGAATCAAAAGCTCTCCCAATGTCTCCTCACACACTGTGGTTTCTCCTTTAGCATCTGCTCTTGACTTTTGTGGCCTGATTTGATGCTGCTACTTATATTTCTTAACTAATCAGACTTTCTTCCATTGTGGTGAGAAAAGCGTGAGCAGGTACTGTAATTACTCGCCTGACAGGAGTGCGGAGGGTCCATGAGAGCTGATGCTGCTGTATTCATTGATATTCATGGTTGTGAGGTGGTGTTCAGCCTCTCTCTCGCGCCGAAGCGCAGGGAAGCGCAGCTGCCACACACGAAGCGGCAACGGTGCAAACGTCTGTTTCAATTTCCACACTCCTCATCGCCCAACAGCCCCCCGGGACCGATCATTAGCCGCCGCAGACAGCTGGGGGCAGGGAGGCGCTCCTGAGAGCGCTCGCGCACACACACACACACACACACACACACGTATGCTTGTGCACGTCTGCATGCATGTATGCGCGCACACACACACACACACACACACACACACACACACACACCGTATGGTGCGTGGGGGGGTGAGAGCCCAACCTGTTCAGTGCCAGAGGGCGTATTGTCTGTGTAGCGTGAGGTTAAAGTGGAAGGCTGCCCCTGTCTCTCACCCAGGACCTCTGAAGACCCCTAATTCATTCATACGGTTTTATTCACACAATCAAAGTCAATAAGGAGTAGGGTGGCGACAGGGGTGGTGGTGGATGGGGGTGGGGGTGTGGCCTAGCGTTTCAGCAAACAGTAACACCTATAGTGGCAAGAGGTGAAATACCAGTCATATGAAAACAACTGCACAAGAAAGATATACCTGACTTTAAACCATAAAAGTTTTTTAGGCCCATTAGCCATCACAGTTAATTATGAAAAAACTGATTTTCATCATTAAAATGGCACCAGGAAGCCATTTATATTTAGAAAGGCTACTTTTATATGAACTAGCCGGTCTCCACTTCCATGAAGTGATTTTTGACCTTTTCATGGTGCTGAAGTACTTTCACACTGGGGCCACAGTGATCACCTGCTGCAGGTTCAGTTAAACGCGGTGGAGAGCACAACTCACACCGACAACCATGCCGTAACCACGACGTAACCACGCCGCAGAAAGATGCCTCACACACAGCTTTGGCCAAGTTTTTGGCCACTATCACCTAACATTCTGTTGCTGTATTTTGTGCGCAGTATCAGTTCAGAAAATGCAACTTCCATACTCTCAAGCTACTTCACTCAAATCTTTTTTCCCTAAAATAATGTAGAAAAAGTAAAAATTTAAACATTTTTTG
>JAOYMR010000007.1:17442173-17457173 GCA_025802075.1 Tenebrosternarchus preto | reverse complement strand
CTGGATCAAGGTTTTAAAAAATCTGATCAAGAGAGCCAACGATTCCAGCACCTCTTCATCATGTGAGATACTTAAACCAGATGTAGACAGCGTACATGTTGCAAGTGAAAATGTCCTAACTTCCATGATCAGTAAAACATCTCTGGAATGAAATCACTTTTTGGATCTAAGATTCACCAAGTCTGTTTCCTTAACATGGGTTAATCATCTCAGATAAATGTTGTTCTTTTTTAAATATTGAGCGTTAATGCCTAATTTAACGGGTTTTATAATGACCCACCACCTCTGACACTGCGGGTAGATAAAAGCATCTTTACTGTTCATCGGCGATTGTCGGGAATAAAGACGTGTTGTAAGACGCTGTATCAGGGATCATGGAACGAATTAATTGTACCGCCTTACATCTGTCAAACCACAACTACTAGTCTACCAACATTCAAGAATTACTTAGATAGCTTCGCAGATGGTCTACCAATATAGACCTACATAAGCCGAAAAGAACTTCGAAAACGCGTTATAGCCCATCTGTCTCGTTGCAGTTCACAGTTAACTTGTCTGCATTTTGTCTTTTTTCTCCCTGCCGTTCTCCGGTCCCCTCCCTCCGTCGCTCTGATTTGAGGCATGCTAATTTAGCGAGTGCGCTCCTCAGCGTGAGACAGGAGCTCTCTCGTGCCCTCCCTCCGAGAGACGCTCTTCCCCTACGGGCACCGCGAGATTAATATTCTCGCGCCCAACAAGATAATTACCGATACTAATTAGACATGATTATGTGAATTTGATACACTTATTACTCTCACTAATGGCTAAGGCGCATTAAGCTAACAAGAGCTTGTGCTAGCGAGTTTACTTTACACCAAAGATAAGCGCGAGCAAAAGATGCCTCGACACAATCAGGAGTAATTCGTTAGTAATTGAAAGAATAGAGGGTATTCTTATGTCTGTCAGTTCAGAGACGTGTAATCACATCGGTATTGTTGACGGGACCATTTTATTACTTCTGTCATAATATTGCCCCTGACTGCTTCTCGCGCATCTCTCGCGACATGTTTAAGCGCGAACGGATGAAATTAAATAAGGCTGCTGGGCGATTATTATTACTCGGATAAACGCCGTCTGCTGCTGGATGCCACGCGGTAGATATTGCTGGTAATTACCGCGTTTTTAAAGGAGAGTCTACACGCAGCTTCGTTTCTCTCTTAACTGGGGTAGAAATGGGATATTTCAATGGGTTAATCTCAGTGAATTTAAGAGAGAAAAATCACTTCAGCAAGATAACGAGAAGTTCAGCTGGTGTGATAAAACAAGAAAAGATGGGCCTACAAGGAGTGGAAGAATACTACTAAATTCCTAGTTAATACTAATATTTTATATGTCACCCATTTGAGATGCAACCATGTGTTTCAGTGCGAGGCCAGTAAACTCAATCTGTCATTACATCTAATTACATTTTAGATTACAGAAAACAATTAATTCGATGGATTTTCAGCATTTGTACACAAATTGACATCTGTGGGATTTCTGTAATAAATAAATTGCTGCAAATCAAGTTGTAACAATGGTGGATCTATCTATCTATCTATCTATCTATCTATCTATCCATATATATATATGGATGGTAAAGCTTCTCCTGTCTGCTGCACAAGAGACAGGTGACATTACAGAATACAGTTTTAATTCATTTATTAAATATTAATAATTAATTAATAATAAATAGAGTTGAATAGATTTTAAGTAAAACTAAAATCTAATTTTTGTGTTATAATACATGCAATACTTTGACACTGTCAAAAAAAACCCTTCACAAATAATTGACTAAACCTCACCTCATTTCCATCAAGAATTCAACAATCACCTCTAATTGTCAAATTTGATGCTAATGATTGATGAATTAAACATGTCTCTATCAATTAGTCCCCAGAGAACAATCCTGCATAAAAGGAGAGATAATGTAATTACAAGCAGAGGATAATCAGGGGGAAATGTGGCATAGAGCTCTACACTGTACCACACTGCCACTCCAGAGACGCACCACGAGTGTTATTATAGCACCAGAGCTACTAGTCTGACTGGCATGTGCTAACCCCAGAGCACGTATGGGGCATGGGCAAACGTACGTGAACAAGCATAAATCTACACATACACACACACACACACACACCATTAGTTTATGCCTCAGTACTTTAGTTTAATAGTTGCACGGTATTAGAATACTAAAGTTTTAATCATATGCTAATAATAGCCTGAATTCATGGCACCATTTAATCTATAAGTGATTTATCAAAACATCCAAACATCTTTCACAAGATGGCGAGGGGGTGGTAGTAGCTTGGAGTAGCATGGTAAAGGCTTTGGGGCCATGAGGTGGTGTTTTGGGTTTCACCACCAGCCGCTCCACCCACGCCCCTCCAGTCTCTCAGCAGCCGAGACCTCTGTGCAGAGACCTGACCCCTGCCAGCGTCCTCTTCTATTATGTACAAGTGAGGACGTAATGAGGTGGAAGCAGGAGACGTAGGGCCACGATGGCCTGGAACGGTGTCCAGCCTGGACCAGAGATCAAGGGCCACCTGGACGTTCTGACTCTCCTTGTCCTTGTCTGAGGAAGCATGGTGGGCAGGGTGCACAAGTGTGTGTGCACATGCGTATGTGTGCTTGTGTGTACGTCAGGTGTGAACAACAACAAAAAAAATGCTTAATTCAAATAGTTTCAAATAGTATCTATCTCTCTCTCCCACACACACACACACACACACACATATATACATAGAGAATGTGGCCCACTTGCATACTGCCCACGCAAGCGAACGCCCGGATGTGAAGGCATGCAGGCTGATCCCCCTCCTCCAGCAGCTCTCGGGTGGGTGTCATTGGTTAAGGCTGATGGGCAGAACATTAGCACTCTGATATTACACATCTGTCGGCAGTGACACAAGCGAGCGCTCTCCTGCAGAACCATCATATTTAAAACGGTTCCAGTGAGTACTTAGCAGAAAGATTAGAGCAGGCCTCTTAGAGACAGACTCCTTTTTACTCTTGGACACATGCGTTTATTCATTTACCCTCCTTTGCTCAACCCTCTCTCTCTCCCTCTCTCTACTCTTTCTTTCTTCTTTCTCTATCTTTCTAACCCCCCCAGCCCCACCCCCGAACCGAATCGTCCCTAATGGTCTTCAGTTCGAGGGAACTGAATGAATTACCGGCGAAAGGAAACGACAGGACTCAGCTAGAGTGCCATGAATGAAAAATTACCCCTTTGTTCCTTCGCATCAACTGCATGCCTAATGAAATCAAAATCAGATTGCGTAATCAAGTGTAGGCCTACCACTCGACGAAGGCCCACGATGAAGCCGCACCCTTCTGACTCTCTCTCTCTCTTTCTCTCGAGTGGAAACGCCTGCCATTTCAGCCGGGCCAGAGACGGCGCCCGTGTCAAAACCCTCAGGAGATGTGCAGCAGTTTGGGTCACCACACGCAAAGAGTGGCAAACAGAAGACAAAGAAAGTAAGAAAAAAAACAACAGACAGACAGACAGACAGATCTTGGCTAGTGATGTTAGGAGCCCAGCTTAGGTGCTTCATAAAAGCTTAACACACACACAAACATATAATTGAAGTACAAATTTCTATGAATGCTTATCCTAACTGCTTATCCTATGACTGAATTATATGTTAACAAAATAAAATGTGTGACAGTGACCTTTAAATAAAGCATAACTGAAGGAAGCGTGTTGGAATGTATCTTATAAATGATCAAAACATGAAAAATGATCCACATTCAGAAACAAATTAGCCAGGTCATATGTAAAAAGGCCACATTCAGGAACAAATGCTCAAGCAAATGCTCAAGCTCAGTAACATTCACTTTGAAGGAGAGTCTAAAAAACAAAACCAGCTAAAAATATTACAGTCTATTTTCTTCCTGGGGCCATTTCTGTTCCTCTTGCCTAGAAACTGCCCATTTCTTTTGGCGAAGCACAGTCCAGATGTGCACACTATTTCAGGTCCAAACAGTACCACCCATCTCCTCTACAGTCAGGTGAAGGTTAATCATTACTCAACTCCTTTTCCACAAGCTCTTCACCCTGCCTGGACACATTACAGCTCGTTCCCCTCCTCTTTTTGACTAATTAACTCACCCGTCTTTTGGGCCCAGGACATTGGACTCGATCCAGAGTACCGCATTTCCCAGAAGCCATGGTAGCGCTGCCTTCAATGGCAGAAAAGCAATTAGCCTGGGCTAAACCACAGCAAGGTCCTGGGCGGATCTGCTCTCACAGAAACCACGCCAGACTGCAGAACCCCAACAGGACGGGCCTCGTTTTTATTAATTACTCTTAATGCCAACCTCCTAAATGCAATTACACCTTGGCCTTACCTCCACTCAGTTAGCCCTCGTGAGAGGGACTGGGAGCAAACGCATCTATTTCTACATGGTTCACTGAACGAAAAAAAAACCAAACTTTTGCTGAGGCAGACGGTGTTATTTTTACACAAGCGAATAACTTTTCACATTCATAAATATTTCACCAATGTGTTCTAGTGAAGAGATACTGTGAGATACATTCCAGTGGTCTCTTCAAAAAAGGGGCATAATATTTAACTTTAAATTAGCTTTTTTCCCCCCTCGACATAAGCACTGATGTGAGACTTAATTTATCACCATACAGTACAGTAATCTACATCCATCAGCAAAAGATTACAATACGTTTTTATACAGCTAATAAATTTTCTTCTAAATGACCATTTTTATGGGTTTTATAATAAAATTTGGTTACAAATGGCCTCCCTGTTTGCATCGACTGTTGTTCGGAGCCTCGGTGTGAGCTCAAGCACCCACCGCTGGTGGAGACGCCCAGCTGCAGTGAGCTCCTGTCCTTGGTTAAGCCGTTGGCCTTGGGGCTTGCCGTTGGCGCCACTGTGGTCACCGCTCTGGGAGGCCTCTTCCCCGGCACCTTCACTGTCGTCCGCAGCAAATCGATTTCTTTCCCATGGACGTTCTGCATGTAATCCTGAAACACACCAAACGAGATCGAGAAAGCTGTTTAGCTTCCGGACATTTGGGTGTCTTCTGGAAAGGGGGAGGGTAAATTTTACACATCAAACAGCAAAAAACAAAGATGAGAGATTTTTACATAAATAAAATCCAGACCTCACAAAGAGCCCGTATAATACGTGTGTAGCCTGACACTATTCCGAACAGAAGTTCGGACACGCTCCACCTGGTGACTGTGGTCGCCTTTTTAAGCAAACGCGTCAACCAGCTCCCTGTAGATGCAACATCGACATCAAGCGACCAAAATCACAAACAAAAAACCCACACGGTTAACTTCACCTGCATCTCTGCTTCTGCAGATTCACAGAATTAGCAGTAATGATCGCAAATGGGCTCATTCCCATTTAAATCTGGCCATTCCATTTCAATGGGAGTTTGCACAGCCCAAATGGAGGAAGCCGAGGTGAAAATCGCCCCGATCAGCACAAAAAAAAAACAAAAAAAACACGTGTGGAGATTTTGGCCTCGGAAGCCTCCCACTGACTCTCTTGCATTTTTACTGCGCACCATAAAGCACTAATTTCTTCAAAAGCCTCACTGCTAATTACCCAGTGAGCGCCCTCATTTCACTTTATTGCAGGAATTAACAGCCAGTTCGAGGCGCAGAAAGCTATTAAGATGTGTGATTAAGCCATATTCAATTAGTTTCTACAAACAATTTAATTGATGTAGCAGACAGAATTAACAGAAGGGGATTGTGGGATGCCTCTGCTGGCTGCAATGCAAAATTAAACAGATTCTCTCTCTCTCTTTCTCTGTCTCTAGCTTTCTCTGCCCATCCATCTCCTCCTCTCTCCCAGCACCCTCACTGCAGTTAAATGGTGTGAGTAACTCATGGAAGATCTGAGATGCAAAGCCACAGGTGTCTCACCACTAATAGCTCCAGCACTAAAAGTAACAGCGATGAAGCCAAAAGTTGCCTAGTACGTACAGCACAACACTGCCGCCGTAGTCAAGACGCCGTCATCACGTGAGCTGCTCTAAACACCTCTCGGATTTTTGAGACGAGATTCATTTTTCGCAAAATGTCACAAGGATCCTGCGTACAAGGAACCGAGCAAGAGTAATCGAAAACAGCATCTCTGATCCAAATGGGCCTGTACGGGGAAAAGGAAAACGCAGTGTTCTCTCATTCCACTGCTACATAATGTGATTGTAACAATCCCCACGATACGTTAAAACGTGTTGAACACTCGATGTGTCAGGGTTAAATTATAAAGTTTTTATCACAGACAAAACACTTAGCTGGGATGTCTGTGATTGTACAGGTCTGCACTACATGCAATAAAAACTGTTCTACTAAACAAATCATTTGAGTATATCAGTATCAAAGACTGATATTGCAAAAACAATTTACAAACGATGTATTGTGCTGCCCTACACCCAACGGCTGTTTTCATATTTCATATGCTAAGAACAACCACGGAGTAGAACTGATCCCTGATCAGCAACATGGACGCAGTTGACTGCACAGATGATGTCGTGCCCAAATCCACACAGAGAGAAGAAGACGTAGGAAAAAGACGAGGCAGGGAACGATAGCACGGTCGATAACGAAGGGGAGGAGGGAGCAGGGGCCAACTGAGAGTTGACCGATGAGTGCGGGGGTGTGGGTGGTGGTGGTGGTGTGGGTGGTGGTGGGGGGGGTTCTGACAGAGACGAATGCTTCGAGCACATCAGGCCGCGCTGAACCCGTGGCGACTGCCGTGAGAAACACTTGCTGCCGTGGAAACAAGGACAGGGGCATGGACGGACCCGCCCCGGCCACCGTCCTGCCGTCTGGGTGTTCTGTTGCCACGGCGGCGATTAGCGCCACTGCCGTCCCACCGTGTTACGAAAACGCCATTTTTCTGGATATTTTTCAACAGCCTCCCGTGTCATTTAGTACAACGGCATACGATTAAATCAGTCTAAAAAGAGGTGGTATCAGTCGTTGGTGAGATATCACTGCCTCTAACCAGTAAGTAGTTAACCAGTAAGTCAGAGGTGATGCAGAGTGTGCCACTCGTATGAAGGGCTTGTCACTCACGTGTAAGCTGGGGTGGTACGTGAGGAGGCCATTATCACACAGAGTCACGTACTTCTTTTTCCACTCTTTGTTCAGTGACTTGCCACTCCGTTTGAGCAGAATGCCCTGCAAAAGGATAAAGAAGACGTGCAATAAATCCTTCGCTTCATCACGAGTGGATAGAGTACATGTGGAGTAATACTGAGAGTACATGTGGAGTAATACTGAGAGTACATGTGGAGTAATACTGAGAGTCTGGATGTTGTAATTTAAGTCAATTAATATAAATGTAAGACAAAGTGTACTAAACACACAAACCTTTTTCACAGTATTGTTTCACAACAAACAGACATGTATAGGCTGTGAACACTTGCTTATATGCATGTGTAGAAAAAATATACAGATTTCAGTTGCCACATTTGCACCATATGCATCTCCAGCAGCTGTGGTCCCCAGTATAACCCCCCCCAGCTCTCCTACCCTAGTACCACCCCACAGCTCTCCCACCTGGCTCCCACCCCCTAACTGGGCCGTGATGAGAGAGGAGGCTAAATCCTATTAGTGTGGAAGCCCCCTCTGTATTTGCAGGTCTGTAGCACCGGTGACCTCCGGTAGACCCCGGCCAGGCTGGGATTAGTGCAATGCACGGTGCTTCAAAGTGGCTGTGCGCCGTCCCCTGGTCTCTGCTGTCGCTAAGGGCCTGCAGCACAGGTTCCTCCCTTATCTCCTCAATCCCATCCTGGCCAAACAAAGCAAGGGCCCAAGCAGGAGGGGGCCAAACATGAGGGGCCGTGGAAGAGAGTGAGTGAGTGGGGGGAGTCTGATGCTTAATCAGGGGATTAGGGCAGATTTCTTGTGCTGTTTACCACTTCAAGTAAGGGATTTGCGCATGTGTGTTTGTATGTGTGTGTATGGCAGCTCAGCTGTTTTAACAGGCCAGCCTTCTTCCTGGGGTGGGGGGGGGGTGGGGGGGGTTCTTTCCTGGGAGGGGCTCATTAGAAGATGACCCTGGGTCAACTGGGCATTAGGCTGTTTACCCAACAATCCACGCTAATCCTCAATCCATACTTGAGTTTCCCTCTCCCATCTTCCTGCAGTAAAACACACTAATTACACACATCTGATGCTATGCTAAATAGTCAACCTACATCAGTTTGTTACATCTGTTTTCTCTCACTTGTCTCGTAGCGAAACCAAAAAGCCTAAATATACACCACATTCACTTCTTTTGCACGGAGCAAAGCAGCTCCGATCGATTCGTTCCGACCACCTTCGCTCAAGCCGAAGTCGCTTCAGATCTTTAATTCCGTTTTGCTCTTAGTGTCGCTACTCCTGTGAACCGCGTCGTGCGGGACAGATGAATCGCGGGACATGGGGAACACAGGACAGTGTAGCAAAACGGGACCCTTGAGGACAGCTAACCTTTTAAACAAGGAGACAATTGTAACCTTTTAAAATGGGACCAGACGTTCCACTTAGATTCCACCAAGGTGTTCAGGGTATCGGGTAACACCAGAAACCCATTACATCAAGGGTTGAGGTATTTAGTTTAGGGTTTAAGGTACTTAGTTTTGGGTTTAAGGTACTTAGCTTAGGGTTGGCCCAGAATTTACATGCCCTCTTGGAGAAAGCAAGAGCACTGCATTAAACATAAAGTTAATCTGACTTGTCAGTGCGTCTGTATTGGTTTTTTAATTAAATCAAAGAAATGTCTTTCACGAGGCCTACACTAAGAACCGTGTATGCTTATTGAGTGCTTCCAGATCCATACCCACACCAATAAAATCTCAGACCACAGTCCCATAAAGAAATCAATGCTAAAACTAGAAAAAAATTTGTACAGCGGCTGGTGCATCAATAATTGCACAATTAGAACACATGTTAATCCATTTTTTTTTAACTTGGAAAGAAGGCCTTTGGCAAAACACGTCTTATTCAACTGTTGTATGAAAATTTCACTCAATTAGTTTTGCCGTCAGTCCAACACAGAAAAGCCTTCCTTTCCACTATTCACAAACATTAAGAGAATACATGTAATGAAGACCTATATCACATAAACAAAGGGAGGTATTATTATTAAACCCATGTCCTTCTCCGTCAAGGTCCACCGACTGCACAGAAAACAATTGTTTCCCCATAGTGGCCAAAGAACAAGGGGGAGCAGTGGAGGTGGATGGAGGTGAGGGGGTGGAGGATATACAGGAGACAGGTAGACTTCTCTCTTCTTATAGCCTGACTTAAAGTGTCTATATCCTGTCAGCAGGATGGACCCAACAGCAGTGACCTGGGGGCTGGCGGTGGTGGGGGTCACTGACAGTGGGAGGACAGGAGGGCTCTCACTGCTGATAAGCACAATAGCTCAGTGTTGACAGGCTCTCTGCTCTACCCCTTGCTTTGTTGGCCTGTTTACCATTTTTACAGACTGGGTGGGGCAGGGTTGGGGGTGTTGGGGTAGCAGCCCACACTGTGTAATTTGCCCAGTGGGAGGCAATTATACTCCCATTGGCACTTTGATCTTCCTGATTGTGCATGTGACTGGCCGGCCAATCGGCCCCATTCAAAGGCATCACACCGCAGTCACCAACCTTCTCTCTCATCTGCTCCACTCAATCCCACTGCTTACAATGACACTTCTTAAGAGGGATTATCTTGAAAGACCAAGTGTAATTGATATACAGCTTGTGTGGTGTGTATGTTTGCGTGTGTGTGTGTGGGGGGGGGGGATATGGTTTGAAGGTATGGTAACGGTGGAAAGAGATTCAACTCTTCCAGTCCTGTTGCATCACGGACATGAATCAGGACTATTGCACTTTAAAAATGGTGGGAATTGATTGCACATTTTTTAGGATGGTGGTGATTAAGTACCAACTCACAATGAGTGTACAGATAATAACAACAACAACAACAACAACAATAAAACCAGCAGTAAAGCCTAAATTCTTTTGCATTAGAAGAGTAAACATTTTAAAAATGAAAAATCAGTTATGCAGGAATCTAAGAGGTTAGAGGAGTCTACTGCTTTGTAGCTTGACTACACCCCTGTTCCCTACTTGCAACATTTTTACTTTTTCCCCTAAATTTCCATCTTAATTCCCAATGGGAAGATGCATATGACACAAAAGCAGACAACTGTAACATCAGTAACGAACATCAGTAACGAACATCGTTATTGCAAAATCAATGGCTGATAACCAGTTACTGTTATCACATTATCAGCATTGTCTACACATGCTTTTGCTTGTTATGACATTGCTACATTCATTTTTCATTAAAGGTGCTCCTTAAAAACGAAATCAAGGCCTCTTGCCTCTGGTTGATACACAATATAACGCGTTTACTTTGTTTTCTGTCGGTAAACTGAAGCTTTCCGGCGGCGACTATGCTGTTGCTGTGGTAATGTTATAAACTTGATCGTCTTATACTGCACTGCCATCTAGTGGATATGACACAAACTACCATTCTAGTTCTCTAGATGACTAACTACAGTGTCATACTTACCAGCATAGAGTAAAAGGTGCGGAAGGCACCTACCTGTTTGATGGGAATAGCCCTTCCACTGCCTATGCTGTCCGTTTTACACTCAGAGCTTTTTGCTTGTTCGCTGGCTTTCCGAGACTGCAAAGAAACAAGACAACAAATCAGTCCACAGATCAAACCATACAGACAAGAAGGAGGTGGAGGTGTAGGGCTGCAGGAGTGTGTGTAGGAGGTGTAATATACCCATAACTGTGTGTGATTGCGTGCGTGCGTGCGTGTGTGTGTGTGTGTGTGTGTGTATGTTGTGAGGTTGGATGGGAAGGAAAACCAATAACTTTACAATAAACAAACAAACCAATAAAATAAATAAAATTATATTAAATAATCAAAAAGAAAAAAAAAAATTCTCAAGAGGCCAAAAAAGCACAAGCCAAACAGTGCAACAGACAGCAGTACATGGAGCGTGCAATATAAAATATACATACACACACTGAACAACAGCGGACCAGCACACAAACACACAGAGAACAAAACCCTCACACACGTTGGACCAGTAGACACACTGGAGAAGTCACAACTCCACCCATAAAACCAAACCCTCTTCGAACACTCTGGCACCTTTTGACGACCTCACATGAGAGCGAGGTTTTACCAACCACAGACCCATCAGTCAAAACTAATGAATCTTAGATTAAGAGAACCACAGGTAAAAAAAACACAGTCATGTAGGAATGGAAGGAAAAAGTTAATACAGTAGAAATCGAGGTCAAAAACAACAAGGCCATGTGTCCTTCAGTAAGGCCTCCCTGCAAATGACATTCATGTCTTGCTGCAAACCTTAAAAAAATATATTTTACAGTGTTAGGATTAAATACTCCAAAAGAAGCATTTTGAAGTTAGAGCATCAAAGTCAGGAGAAAAAGGGAGTTATGGGTATTTCTGTGCTGGATACACCGCTGTGTCCCTCAGAGACCCAAGTCACAGCAAACAGGAAGAAGACTGGAAAACAAGCAGGTTAGCACAGCGAATCAGCAACAGTCATTCCCACCCAAACCAATATAAACAAATAAACTAGTTAAATGAAATAAAAAAAAAACAACCAAAACAAACAAAAAACCCAGAAAAAAACCTGAAAAATTTAAGAGGAAAAATATGAAAAAATTAAAAGCGTACACACACGAGCGCGCGCGCACACATACACGCACACACACGTACCTCATAATGGAATCTACACTCACACATCAGACAGACGGTTTATGGTCACACTCAAACTGAAATGGACACTCGCTCGTCAAAGGAGGGTAGAGGGAGAATTTCAAACAGACACAGCGCCGTGATTTTATTTTTCAACATTTTATTTCTCTTTTATATATACTGTATATACAGACACCATACAAATCAAGTCACAGGTTCACTTGGAAAGAATCAGCAAGCTGAACCACACGTTGCAGTTCCGACGGAGGACAACAGAGGCGCTGTTTTAGAGATCTCATATATCTATAGAATATACTTTCTATTGAATACCATTGTAAATAAATTTCAATACAAGATATACGGCAGTCTATGTTTCTCCATTATTCTCATGGTCATAAAAATGTCTCTGTAACAGTTTTTCCTTCCACAGCTTCATGAGCAAACAAGTAATAAATAAACAAATTAAAACCAACAATTTTTTTTTTTTTAAATGGTACTGTGGAACAAACACTACATTCAACAAGTCAGTGCAAACCATGGTTTCCAGACTCAGCTTTTTACCCCCGGAATAAAGAGGTTCTCCTTCTCTGCTCATCTACGTTTATGAAGGCCTTCATAAAACAGTTCACAGTTCACCTCAAGAGACCCTGCTCGCAGTTCTAGGGGAACGACGGCGGCCAGGTCAACAAAACACAGCAGCTTTACAAAGGTTTCGCCGCGGGACGCCAGGCAGGACACGCATGAGGACGGGCGGGGGATGCCGGCGTATCATTGAGCAGCTGAGCTATGGAGCCCTTGCGGGTGCACAACTTCGGGCAGAGCACTCGGCTGTTATGCCGGGTGTCCCCGTAGGGCGTTCGTGCCAGGGGGTCCCGCGGTGAGACCGTCTTGCAGAGGCTGCGGCCTTGTTGATCGAGACTCTCGCTAGCTCCTGGGTGAGCTGCATTCAGAGCTCTTGAGGAGGAGTGTGAAGAATTTCACCTAGCTCCTCCCACTCTCCTAGCTCCTCCCATTATATTAGCTCCTCCCACTCTCCTAGTGCTAACATATGCTTACCTCCTTTCTGATGTATAGTTTAACACAAGGATAGACAAAGGAAACGAAAACAGGTCAAATCAAGAGGAAAAACAAAAAATCCAATAGAAATCAGGGTAGAAAGGGAAACTGAACAAATAAAGTATCTTGGCACATCTTTAGAGTCCTTGTTTGCGGCAGAAAGGCAGTGTGATGTCAGAGTTCAGTCCTTGGGGGTGATTAAACATTGTCCAGGGGAACAGGGGCTGAAGGGTTCATGAGAACGGAAGGGGATGGGGGTGGGTGGAGGGGGGGTGTGAGTCCAAAGCAGTTGAATATGGGTCAGGGGGTGTACCTCCACGAGTCCAATGACAATCATTTTTGATGGAATTAGGGTTATGTAAACTCATGGACTTTTGTGTTTGTTTTTGTTGTTTAGTGTCCCCACCCCTACCCCACCCAACAGTCGAGACCTTCAATATGGCTGGATGGGACATGTGCAAGATGCTATGGTGCATTACTCATAGTGCTTTGGGGACAGACGGAGGAGGGGCCAGGGACTTGGGGTAAAGCAGCATGCTTAGCGTGGCGCGTGTGTGTGTGTGTGTGTGTGTGTGACCCTGCGAGACCCTGTGTTTATAGCTCCTCTCAGAGGGAAGAAGCCCAGAGCTTTGAGCTGCAAACGCCCCACACACTCTGCCATTACGCCGCTAAGGGCTCCACTAAGAGCCCTTTGGTTGAAGAAAGGTTGGAAACAGATGAGCAAATCTGCAAATATCGACAGAAACAGTTCAACACTTTGGTGATGGGACAGACAGACGTAACTTTGTTTACCTTGGGGAAGGAAAACTAAAAATGGAAGGAGATGGTGGGGGGAGGGGCTGCCATGAACAGGTGAGAGAGTGAGAGATGAAAGGGAGGAGGACTACTGGCTCGAGGAGTGAAATGATGGAAAACAAGGGAAAAAAACCCAAAAGATGAGAGCACACATTTGCTCTCCCTCCATTTTCATACACAAACTACAGCTCAACGATAGTAGCTGACAGCACATCATACCAGCGGAAAAATTAACTGCCGCGGTTTCCTCAAGTACCATGGAAGCACTGTGTGACTATTGGTTTGCTGTCCTCTGCTGACATCTAGTGGCATGACGCACACATGCACGCATACACACATGCACGCACGCACACACACGCGCACACACACACACACTCGCGTACAAACGCATGTACGGAGGGGTGCGTAAGGGATGGAAGTGATGCTGCTGATTGGCCAGGCTTATGTTAGTGAAATGCAGCTTCTCTCTAAATCATAGCACTGCCCTCACACTTGTCGGCGAATAAACGCTTAGAAGCTACGTAGAAACAACAACCTGCTTCTAGTCAGTTGAGAAATTGGCCATTTGGCATTTGTTCACATGGTAAAATCTGTATAAGCTTGACAGTAACTGGAGCTTTATGTTTGTGCCCGTTTAGTTTTACGTTCAGCCCAAAGTACTGTTGCTAAAATACAGGCAAATGCAAACTCTAATACTGTAAAACTGTAATACAATTTAAGCTCAAACTGGCCCATCCAGGGGATTTTTTTATGAATTTGAAAGCGCACAAGCATCAAGTAACTGGTGGAATATCAAATTTTGTGCCTTTTCAGACAATCTTCCTCATCTAAATAGTTTGGATGATGAAAAACAATATACTGAAGTTAGATAAATGATAATATACACTTTGACAGCCATTTTGTTTGTTTTTCCTTCAGTTTTTTTGTTTAAATACAAAAGTACTCTAGAGACTGTAAGGCCACTCTTTTAAGTGCAGCTGTGAAAGAACAGCGAACAGAAGACCTCCAAACAAACAAACAAACAAACAAACAAAGTAATGAACTTTGCTGTGCAAAGTAATGAATGAACAGGTAGCATGACATGTTGGTTGGTCTTCCCTATTAAAGCCCACAGCCAAGACCCAGGGGGTTCATACACGGGCGAGAGATCCGGACCATGGCGTCCACCGGCCAGCGACACCGAGGACGGCGGTGTTGGTGGAGCCAGTGGCTTAGCTCCTGTCACGCCATTCTGGCTCTCGTTGTGTCTTCTCCGGTCAGGCTCAGGTGGAATCTTTTTTCATTAACTTTGAGGAAGACCCTGCAGCACTGCGTTTGTCTTGGTTTTATTCCTCTCCCATGGCTCCGCCCCCCCGCGGCCGCCGCGGGGGGGGCCGCGGGGGGGGGGCGCCGCGCGGCCGGGCGGGGGGGGGGGGGGGGGG
>JAOYMR010000007.1:17429765-17440620 GCA_025802075.1 Tenebrosternarchus preto | reverse complement strand
GTGAGTGAGAGAGAGTGTGAGTGAGTGAGTGAGAGAGAGTGTGAGTGAGTGAGTGAGAGAGAGTGTGAGTGAGTGAGAGAGTGAGAGAGTGTGAGTGAGAGAGAGAGAGAGAGAGTGAGAGAGAGAGAGAGTGTGAGAGAGAGAGAGAGAGAGAGTGAGTGAGTGAGAGAGAGAGAGAGTGTGAGTGAGTGAGAGACAGAGTGTGAGTGAGTGAGAGACAGAGTGTGAGTGAGAGAGAGAGAGAGTGAGAGAGTGAGTGAGAGAGAGAGCGAGTGAGTGTGAGAGAGAGAGAGAGTGTGTGTGAGAGAGAGAGAGAGAGTGAGAGAGAGAGAGAGAGAGAGAGAGTGAGAGAGAGAGAGAGAGAGTGTGAGAGGACATACAGTTCCATATGTACGATCAAAAAGCAGGACTGACACCAAGTAAACTTTAAGGATTATTACACAGAATGTTAAATATCAACATTTGGAAAAAAAAATCCTAAATAATTCGCAAGATCACATATAATTTGCAGGTGTCCTTATTTTGTTAAGGTGATCTTTACAAGCAAATTTGTGACTAAAGCCATCCATTATAAACCAGCTCGCTCTTCACTCCTAAATGGATCCATATGTGCTTTTTCATCTGACTCAAGTAAAGAGAGAACGATGGAAATCGTCGAGAGCTCCAGACTTCTGTGGCACAAAACGTCTCTCATAGCCTTCACAAGGTACTGAGAAAACAGTGCTGTCTAGATCCAGTACTGAGAACACAGTTATTTAGATTTGAAGTACTGATAAGCTGCATGAATCCACATGAAGTACTGTGTGTGCAGACCTGTTTACTTAGTGATGATCCATTTACATACATCTTAAGAACTTGTCAGATGCTTTTACCCAGCATGACTTGCATATTTGACATTGCATATTTGCATTTTATGACAGTGTGTGTATCCCTGGTAACTGAACCCACCACCTTGGTGTTGACTGCACGTTGCTCTACCTGCTCGGCCAGGTAAGGCCGAGGGGTCAGGGGTCGCCAGTCTCACCTGGTTGATGTGTACAGAGGGGATGGCAGAAGCGGGTACAGACGAGTGGCTGGGGGAGTTGGGCAAAGACTTGCACGGCCCGATGGCCAACTGCTGTTTCTTCCTCAGTGCCACCACCTTCTGGGCAACTGTGGACACACACCCCAGCAACCAGACATCCCCCACCACACACACACACGCGCACACACAGACACACACAACACGCAAAAGGGAGCATGCATCATTGTGGTGTGAAGAGAAAAGCAATTTGCCCTTTTATGATTTCTTGGTGTTTGGGGGTGTGTGTGTGTGTGCGCGGGTGTGTGTGTTTGTTCAATATTTCATGTTCAGTACATTTTTTGTGGAAATTGAATCTTAGGAATTATAAATGAGGAACTACATGTTATAAATACAATGTTAAATAATATAAAATGTTCAGTGTTAAAGTACTGAAATTATGTGAGTTTCTAACTCCCAAAATCATCTGATAACTATTGGGTTTTGTATTTAACTAATGACAATATATGTTCTGATCTGAAATCAGCTGCCTCCCTGAAGATTACGTAGCAAGCATATTAACAAGTGCGACACAATAAATCATTAAACTGTTATTAATTATTAGAGTTTTGGCCTTTGAAATACTGAAACTGCAGAAGGCTTCCATATGCAAATGAGCCCTTTAACATTTTTTTTGTAAAAGCATCTTGACCAATCTCAGCCATTCCAGATTAGTGGGAGGTCTGATGAATCCAGGCATTTACAAGATCCTACAGAAAAATGATTTTGGTCAAATATAATTCAAATTCTGATACTGCAACACCACTGGAGTAATATAACTGCAGTATTTATATCTGTTCCACAGTCCTGTGTTACAATATGACAAGACTGACACTAATGAGCCTAAGGTGGTGTGCTGCTATAATAAATCCAGCCACCAGGGGGCGAGCAAACCTCAAGCATCATTACATTGCTTCCATTAAGTACTCTGTATAATGCACAGTGCAGCAAATAAACAGCAGGCTTCTCAAGTGGCAGCTGATTCTCCATCTAATGGGCAATGTTTGCTGTAAATAACCATTAACAGCTATTAAAACTGTCAATGACAAAAGCAAAACGAGGTGATCAGCCAATCGGTGGCTCTCGTGGGGGAGATGTGGGCAGCTCTCTGCTCCGTGCGGTTTTATAAATGACACCTTCAAGCCCCCTTCTGTGCTCTGCTCATTAAACAAGACCCTCCAGCGCAAGCTCATTTATCATGGAGAAAGAGTGTCCTGTCGATCTCCACAGATTATGCCGTTTTAAGGCAAGAGGAAAGAAAAACGAGATGAAAAGAGAGAGGCAGAGAAAGAGGTGGGATAAGGGACTGCAAAACTACTGCAGACAGGCAAGAGAAAGACTTCTGCTGTACCAGCGTGTACAGACGAGTCGAACAGGTGCAGAAAGCAGAAATGCAGTTAGAGACAGAGAGAGAGAGAGAGAGAGCGAGAGAGAGGGAGAGAAAGAGAGAGATACACAGAGTGGTAGAGAGACAGAGAGAGAGCGCGAGAGAGAGATGCAGAGAAAGAGAGACAGAGACAGATAGTGAGTGACAGTGTGAAAGAGAGAATGAGACAGAGAGAGTGAGTGTGAGACAGACAGTGAGTGAGAACGTGAAAGAGAGAGAGAGAGAGAGAGAGAGAGAGAGAGAGAGAGAGAGAATACAGGCCAAGCACTATAGAAGAGAGTGAGAGGAAGAGTGAAAAGCACGTGTATCATGCGTCTAAACACTCAGGAGGGACGAAGAGGCGACACAATCGCTCTTTTAATTATTTCAAACGCAGCCCAAGGAGGCAATTAAAAGCAGAGGGGAAATCAGTCTGCCTGCCCTCCTGGTGCCATCGCCGTGGTGATGGGGGAGAGCGAGGAGAGGAGCCCAACGTGCTCGGAGCACAGCAAACAGGCAGCCAAGCAGACACACCAACTCCTCAGAAACCTTCCAACACTGCTAATACAAAACCTGGGCCCCTGAGAATGAAGTGCCTTTCTGGGATCAGGCTTGCTCTGGCTATTAAACCAAATGACTAAGAATGTGAGAGGCCAAACTGATCCAGGACCAGTGTTTTTATTTTCGATAAAAAGAGTGGGTATAGCCAGGCTCTGAATACTACTGGGTTATTAAACAGTATGTCGTTTAGCTGATGCTTCTGCCAACTGCCAAGTAAGAGACTGGCACTGTTCAGATCTACATCCTATATCTAAGAGTCCTAAGACCAGAGGGGGATAATGACCTCTGCTGGATTTGACATCCCAACACTTAATTGCTAGAGTCAACAGGACAGCTACATCTCCTGGTGGTATTAGATCACTACTATATAAGCACACTATTACCATCCAAGGGGAGAAGTGGTTAAGATCCTCGCTACTACCCAGAAGGTTACCAGTTCAAGCCCCGCCTCTGCTAATCTGCACCCTGAGCAAGGCCCTTAACCCTCAGTTACTCAATATTCAGTCATAATTGTAAGTCGCTTCGGATAAAAGTGTCGTAAATGTAAATTGGTGTAACCAGCAGGCCAACACAGCGCAGGATGGAGTTCTGAAGCTCCGTAGTCCAAGGCAAACAGTGTAACCAAGCTTGGAGTGATTGAAGCAGCACTCCAAAAGCACAGCGTAAACACGAGCGTGAGCCTGTAACGTGGAAGAGACCAGAGCTGCGTCTCACCGTCCTGGAAGACTCTCTCCACGTTGAGGCCGTAGGTAGAGCAGGTCTCGTAGTAAGTGCAGCGCTTCAGGTCGTTGGAGAGCTTGCGGGCACGAGCGTCGTCTATCACCCGGGGGTTTGTGGCACTGATGGCATCTTGAGGGGCACAGACAGCATGTAAGGGCTTCTCTAGCACACTGCCATTGCTTGAAAGTGTTTGTGATTTCCTGCATACTAAACTGGTCTGTGTTGGCCATGTATTTCATTATAAGATTCACTTTACATAATAAGATGTAAACATGATGAATTGTAAGTGTAAAAAAGAAAAGGATTATATTTGAACTTTGAACTGAGTTCATTCTTTGGGCAGAGTAACGTGTTTACTTGAGGTGACAACTTGAGAAATAAAACAGTCTGAAAAGAAACCTGATGAAAATTCATTTGGTGTTTTGGGTGTTGGAAGATATTCCAGCCTCTTCTCTTTCATGCATTTTATTATGGGATATTTGCAAAGGTACATGCTAAAGAACTCTTGCTCAGTGAATGCAAGTTCTAAATGAATTTATAAATGTATTTTTTTAAATACAAATAGATGAATATCATTATGAACATCTTTGTCAACTCATGGGTACATACCACTGTATCTCATACAGTAGTAGCAAAGTTCATAGTGGTATTTCTAGTATAATATTGAGAATATAGGGTCTACAGGATGTATTTAAATAGAAAAGAATTGGTGCTTGTCAAGTAGTAATGAGACAGTTGGTGATGTATGCGGAAAGTTCTTCTTAAGGTGTGGGAATAAAACTGGGTGCTGGAGATCTGATGTAAAGAGGCAGATCGGTGGTGTTGTGAGATGCTGGTGCTCGGCATGCCATGATGAAGGAAGCAAAGTGTCCCTGTGACCCACCCTGAGTCCCCACCAGCACCATGGGCACCTCCGCCGTGTTCCTGTAGCTGGACAGCCGAAGGAAGTAGTTGTAGACGGTCTGGAAGCTGATCTCATCCTCCAGACTGAAGACGAACACCACTGCATCCACCCACGCTGCGAACTGAGCAAACAGGTGAGAACACGCAGTCTTAAGTGCCCACCAGAGATGATCTGGCTAAAAACATCCGTCCCCGGGGTTTCACCCACTCTCCAGCGTCCCTCCCTGGGGTTCCCCCACTCTCCAGAGTCCCTCCCCGGGGTTCACCCACTCTCCAGCATGCCCTCGTTTCCGAGGCTTGCGTAATGGCTGATGTGACTCACATTCAGTCAGTGGAGGGGTTAGTGTTTTCGACCATCTGGACATCTTCACCTCTGAAGGGGAGCAGATCTCTTGTACATCCGATCGTTCGAGGGCTACTGTTAGCCGTGCTCCTTGTGGGCACCCAGCATCTTCTGGAAAAGTTCGGAATCGATCCAGTCCCATTCCTTATGACTGATCCTTAACTTTGCCAGTGATCGCTGGGAGCCAGTAGGGAGCTTTTTTTTATTTTTATTTTTAGCTTCTCCCAACCAGTATTACAGTTTACACACCTCTGAATTCCTCTCCTAGTGCAGGAGCACCATCTGTTTCACAGTATGTTAGGTAGCTTCTACTCCTACATGATTCTCTACAGGATTCCCATGTCGGCAAATGCATTCCATGCTAATCTCCCCGCTCGTTTGCATAATGCTAGCATAATGGAGGAGTGGCCAGGAGAAGGAGTGGGAGTGAAATCAGTCTGGGGCGTCGCCAGGAGTAACCCTCACGGGAAGGGTTCCAGTGCCGCCCTCCTGCCTGCTGTGCACAAGTGCAGCTCGCTCAACTGGAGGTCTTCAAGAGCCTCGTCAGTGCATAATTACAGCGAGCTGTAGCAGGCCTAGGAAAAACGTGGGGGGGGGTGCAGGGTTGGGCATGCCAAGCCCGGCCCAAAGAGAAAATAAGAGGGAAGCTGGAAGAAACACCAGTCATCAGTCACTCCGCAGCAGAAGCACCCTCCTCGCTGCCGGCAGGGCCGCGCCCACACGCCCTCACGGCGGTGGTTACTGCACGCCGCTGCTTCTCCGCATTTGGGCAGACTGGGTTTTCACCCAGATTAGCGCCGAGAGCTACATAAGAGGGATGGTTCCTCCCAACAACCGCAGCATGAGCAGCTTCGATGAAGTTTTGTTTCCCTCTGGACAAATACGTTTTACACATTCATGTCCTTTGGATATTTTAAAGAAACCCACAAATTTGGGGTGAGATGGAATCAGAAAGATCTGAAGTGTTCTAGGCTTAAAATACCAATGTATGGAATGGCTTTCTCAAAAGGGCACAATGTTACAATCATGTGTTACAATCACAAGAACTGTTGGAAGAAGCACTCCCATCCATTTTAAGATGACCTTATCATTACAGTGGTTTCAGGAGAATCACCCCCAATCCAACAGACATGTGGATAGACAGTGATTTATGGATTGCAGCCATACCTGAAGCTCAGGAGGTCCTCCCTCGTCTCGGATCAGCAGAAGATAGCTTTGCCCATCCACCACCATTTCTTTTTTAAAGCGGCCTCCTGTGAGAGAGCAAAAACGGTCCAGGTCGATGAGCACCACAGAGATACTAGCGACTCACAGCTGAATTACGAGGGCCAAAAAAGCTAAATCACAGTTCAGTGAACTTTCACTTAGCCCCCAAATTCTTACTCCCACAACCACTATGATTGTGGCGTCTCTTAAACACACACCTGCCAATGTAACACCACATCCATGAGAAAACTGCAAGGGAGCTTTTAAGACCATGTGAAACCCTGACGGAGATACGTCATGAGTACATAGTCTCATGTCATAAAATAATTGGATATAAATGGCAGAGCAGTCTCAACAAACAAACAAACAAAACCAGGCACCTGCGGATATGTTTGCATATCTAGCTGTGAGAAATAAAAATTCAAAGAAAGCAAACATTTCCAAAAACACACATTTAACGACTACCAACTTGCTACTTTGGACACATTTGGGAGTTCAAAAATAACTGTGTTTTGTAAGATACAAAATAACATCATAATGTAAATCCCACCTTTTTTTCACCTGTATATATAATAACCTGATATAATCTTTGAGAACAGAATTGGATCAGAAGGGAAGACAACAAGAAAAATGAAAAAAGTGAACTGAATCCAAAGTCACTGCTGGCCTGGGTCACGGCCAAGAGAAGATGAGATGTTTGCAGCTCTGATTTCTTTTCTCTCTCGTCAACAGATGTCGGTTCCCCTCCCGAGCCACTAGCTATAAAAACTGATGGAACATGGAAGCCTATGGGAATACCTTGAATTAAATTTCTCACATATCAGAAGAACACGAACAAGATTTGGCTGTGGTTAAAGCAATGCACAAACCACATAATGTGTTAGCACCACTGAGAGAAATGGGAACACATTATAAACTGAAGGGCCCTTAAAAGTAAGGAGAAGTTTAACTGTGGGGAAAGTGGAAAATATACAATTCTGTGTATAGAAGTCTTTTCACTCATATTTAGCAGAGAATTTTAATAATCAAAATGTTATATGGACCTACTAACAGAGACTGTTTAAATACATTAGCTGAGATGTAAATGAAGCAAATACAAGGAACATCTTAATAAATCACCTTTTGACAAGGTTTTCAAAGGTTGCGCAGGATTTTGAGGAGTTTGAGATTCTTGACAGCATGTGAGAAATGAATGTAGTCCAGGGTCTTGAGAACAGTTTCACTCTAGTCTACTGAAGCTTGCTTCATGAATCATGAATCCCTGCTTTTACCCACATCATTTCTCGACAAGAGAGGTGCTCTTTGTCATCTCAAAAAGACCGGATGGAACGACTAGAACATTATGATCTGAGAAGTCTGAGAAATGTCTTGGAATCATCCTTTCCAAGCCAGAACCTTTCTTCAGCTAGAACCCAGGAGAATCCTAATCAGGAATAACACCAGAACCAACAGTTTGAAATGACATCACTACTTGCTGGAATGGAATCTCACAGTCTGATCCGATCGCATTTCTGATGTCTGATGTCTTCCACATAGAAACCCAAATGGCACCAAGATTCCAGATATACAGCAGCTCAGGATGGGTATTTGGTAATGTGCTGAACCTATTACACCAGATCTGGGCTCAGACACAGGCAACTCTCACTAGACAATTAATCATAAGAAAAGGCAAATTTACTCTTTAAGGACCCTTAAAGTAAGAGGAAACTGAACTCAACGACCCAAAGCTATTCTTACAGTGATGGCTGTGATGGTACCTTTAAGATTATTAACTGAAGATTATAAACTGTAAGTGTAAGGTAAGCCAAAAAAAAAATACAATAAAATACCACATTTCACTACAATTATTAAAGTTTGAAGAGCAGGAATAGAAAGGACTGGATGATTAAATGCCGGTTTTCGAACAGTGAACATCTTTTGTTGTCATTAATAGTAGTTTGGTATAATTGCTGTCTTGTATGCTACTGAGCAGAGAGAGCGCCTTAACAGATAGCAGATAATTATGATGTAGCAGACAGGGCAGGTCCCAACATGCCATCAGTGACTGATGAGGGCGAACCTACAGATTCAGATCTTACTCACTAGCATATATTTAACTGAAGGCAAGGCTCCCCCCACATGATCCCTAATACAGATATTAATGCCTTTGCTCACAATTTTATGCTGACTAATGGAATTTCACATTAAACTCTGTTTGAATGTTACTTGTGTGGAGCTTTTTACGCACTGTCTGCCTTTTCTTGGTCCCCGCATGTTGGACCTTGACACAGCAAAACAGCCCACAACACGAGCCCGGCCCTCTGTTGCTATGGCAACACCTGAACTATCCAGTTGCCAATCAGAATGCTGGCAGTGCTTCAGGAAATCCACTGAAACGGGATAATATCGATATATTAAGGGCCATTTGTTAATCAATCAATTGCTGTCAGAGCAACATTAAAACAGATTGAAGTATTCGGCGAGGAGCACACTGCTGTTTTGCATGAACTGAGGAAGTACTGTGGAAAAAGTCATTTATATTCAGATGAACAAAACTAACAGTTCATTCCCCCTTTCAGTATTCAGAAACGAAAAGAGACATTTAATATCATAAATTCATTTTACATTTATGAGGGTCCTTAAAACATTTAGCCTAGTAAATTCTACTTGGCTTCCAGAAGAGTAGTCATGTGAATTAAGGTACAGATCCAAACAAAACACCTTTTACATCACAATGAACCAAGCTAAGGTTTTGTTTAGAGGAAACTATAGATTTATGTTTAGATATATTTAATAATACTGCAGCACAAGGGACTGAATTTGACTTTTGCAAAGGACTGAAGCAACGGGCTTCACAACCAAATAAAGACGGTTTCAGGAACTGTTCTGTCCTTTATGTGCAATTCAGAAAACGTGGTGTTTGTTCTTACAAAGCCTGTGCTTCTCTACACCAAAGAACAGGGTACACCAGGCAAGGTGTCAGCATTCATGTGTGAGAAACTCTCTCTTTAAACTCAGAGACTGCAAAGAATATGGTGGCAGCAGTATATAGCCAATATTTTAGAAATCAACTGAAAATCCGGTAGGGAATGAACTGCAGTCAGAGAGAGACTACGAGCAACAGTGCATGGAGGAGAGAGAAACTGAACTGGGGCTTTTAAGAAAACCACTCATGAAGGAAAAGCTCATCATCAGGAAATCCAGAGTCGCAGACAGCAAACTAAACGCGTGAGGACCAGGAATGCAAAAATCATTTGACTGCTGGAGGAGACTGGTGTTCATGAAAATTAAACTGCTGAGAAAAAGAAGAACTACATCACAATTATAATGAAGTGAAGGAAGGTCTGAAGAAACAACATTGAACTCCACTTTGCTGGAAGCAACACTAACTTTTTAAAATTGCATATGATTTAATTTCAAGCCATCACAATAGCACTTAACACAAAATATAACACTCTCAGCTAACTGCTGCTTAAAACTGATTAATGCTTAATCAAAAATACCCTCCTTTAGCTGTAATGCCATTATTGGAGACATCCTTCTATGCAGGTTTAATGCTGGTTTCACAAATGGGTCCAAGCTGAAGTACCCCCTTGCTGATTTTTCCTGTCTAAAACCATGGGTTTAAATGGTGTTCTGACCTGTTAACCTACTGCAGTTCCATCCAATTGCTCAGTCTGAAAAATTACTGTTCGCTTTCAGACTTCTGGCCTGTAATGTGCATTCACCTCTGCAAAAAAATCTATGACGCATTTTAACAGAAAATCGTTTGTGTGTGCGCGTGTGTGTTCTTTTGCAGATTAACTTTTCTGACAGATTTCTCCTACATTAAAATGTGTTGACCTTCTGTGTTCTCTCTGGAAGACCCGTACGGCCATTAATAATCACACACAGCAGAAACATATGAGACGCACAGTGTAGCACTCAGCAGTCTGGTTGGGTCACGACCCCCACCCCCACCCTGTCCCTTACCCTCCGGAGACTCCTCCTGGACATATGTTCCCGTCAGGTACCGGTGCACCAGGGCCGACTTCCCGCTGGACAAGTTACCCACGATGCCCTGCAAAACAACGCAGAAACGACAGTGAGGTCACGCAGCTTTAACACACCACGGAGGACACAGTGCACTCAGATGAGAGCAGAGCCTCATCAATTCAGCTCAGTGGTTTTCTAGTCTTTTCTCCACAAAACACAGCAACTTGATTTTGTTAAGAACAGTAGATCATACAAACGTAAGAAGAGCGAGGAGATTCTGACGGCCCCTGTAACAATTCAGAACAAACAGCATGGCAGTTTCCCATCATTTCTAACTACTTTCAGTGCCTCTGCACATATTAACCAGCATTTTTTATGTAATATTCACTCATCTAATCATTAGGTGCAAGATGAGTTTAATACGCCTTCAGAAAGATCCCTAAACGCTGCTGAATTCACTGCGCACACTGCATGCAGAGCAGGGTTGAATTCACTGCGCACACTGCATGCAGAGCAGGGTTGAATTCACTGCGCACACTGCATGCAGAGCAGGGTTGAAAGCATTTTTCTTTCTGCTGTGACAAACGTCCTCGACTGCTCAAGCCTCCGAAGTCTGCAGAGTATTGGGCCTCTCCACAGGGAGCCCCAGCTCAAACCTGGGGTGGGGGCCTCTCCACAGGGAGCCCCAGCTCAAACCTGGGGTGGGGGCCTCTCCACAGGGAGCCCCAGCTCAAACCTGGGG
>JAOYMR010000007.1:17382381-17393024 GCA_025802075.1 Tenebrosternarchus preto | reverse complement strand
ATATATATAAAAAGATAATTTCTGCATACAGCCCATAGCTTCCAACCTCCCACTAACAGGAAAGGATTTAACTCTAAATATTATTAGAACTCACAAATGTTGAAACACTATAAATGAACATTTTTCTACCCACATTTACCCAAATGTCAGCTTTAAACTTTGAAGGGGCTTCTACAGCTGCTTTTCCATGGTTTTTCCGAGACAAATTAGACAAACACATTTGTTTTTTCTTAAAGCCACTTGTATTGTTTTTTTCTTTTTGAGGGGCACCTGCTGCATGGATTAAATAGTGCATTAAAACAGGAAATGCATCAGCTTCACACTGTTAAAGAAGAAATCGTTCATAAAAGTGTATTTATGATATATTGCCATATCAATGTAGTGTACACACACACACACACACACACACACACACCAGGGGAAAACAGCTGTGCATTACAGAGTAAGGAAGGAATCCTTCAGCAACACAGCAACATCTAAAATGGGCTTTTCTCAGTGGATGAGATCCCTGATCACACCGTGTGTGTGTCTCAGTGGATGAGATCCCTGATCACACCGTGTGTGTCTCAGTGGATGAGATCCCTGATCACACCGTGTGTGTCTCAGTGGATGAGATCCTTGATCACACCGTGTGTGTCTCAGTGGATGAGATCCCTGATCACACCGTGTGTGTCTCAGTGGATGAGATCCCTGATCACACTGTGTGTGTTTCTGTGTGCATCTGTGAGCGTGTCCTGTGCACCTACACAGCCATTTTATCACAAGTGGACCTTCAACCAAACTGGAAAAAGCTTTGCTATATCCAAAATAAAGTTCTTTCCTTCCTGAGAGTACATTCTTATGACAGAGGTAGGAACAGAGTGAATCTGCTTTATTATTGCTCTTAGATGGCTTTTTCTAAGATTCACTTTACTTCAGCACTTAAATATCTACCTCAGTAGTTCAACTTACACTTCACTAAACCATGAAGAATTCCCCAATATAGGGAACGCGATTAGCATCTAATTGTATAAATTCATACTTGTTAACTTAGTAGGACTTGAGTACCTGTGTTTTTTTTAGTTCAAATACATGATTTGAGTACATTCACCACTATCTAATATATAAAATTATCACTCATTTTTCTTTTTTGTGATTATATGGGTTTGTTGTGTGCATGTTCAATCTGTAAACAATAAATATGTATCCTTGCCAACAAGATTAACCACAATTTTGAAAGATTACTTTAATTTAACATAGAAGTACAGAAAAAAATCCACAATGGGTTCCACTTCTTTCACAGATAGAGCTGACATAGCACTCTCAAACACTGTGCACACACACACACACCCAACATGGCAGTTCTAGTTAATCACTCTACACAGATCCAGAGTGATCTCATTAAAGCAGCGTCAGTAAGTGTTGTGTAGTAGAAACCTCAACCAGACCATCTCAGTTCCTCTGCACCGTCTCAGAACAGCTGCAGACGATGGTGAAGACCCAGGCGTGACGTTAGCGCTGCGCTAGCTCCCTCGGCCTGAACTCTAATCGAGCCTTTACCACAGTGCATCGCCAGGGACTCCCTCTGGCCCCCTGTTGTATGCCTGCAGCTCGACGCTACAGTACATTACGCAAAACCATTACGCAAAGCCAGCCTGCAATTTGGTGTTCCAGTGGGGAACAATGTGCATGACTAGTGAGAAATCCCCATTTATGCCTGGATATATAAATCAGTGGTGTTCCTATAATATGATGGACTTGGTGAGCCTTGATATTGGCTGAGACAAATTCTGAAAGGTTCCATAATGTTACACAGAAGTACAATGTGCGTGTGAAGAGGCCCACATTTTGTCCAGTCAAATAGAATTACCTCAAATTTTCTTTACTCTGGGTTAAAAGAAAGGTCTTTTGAGTTAAATAAAAGCATCTAGATACCCCCCCCCCCCCCCCATTTATCCTGCATCAATCATTCTGCAAGTTTTCCGCCCTCAGGACACTCTGACGAGACTCAGGGTGTCAGGGTGTCGGAGCCAGGATGGCCTCAGACATACAGGTGCATCCCCTTGATCCAGGCTCGACTCTGCCCTCGAGTGTCTCGTTTCAGGACACAGGCATCCTCTCCAGATGGCGGACAGACAAAGACGTGGGGGGGGGAGAGGGGGGGGCTTGGACGAGCGACGGCTCGTCACCGGCCGCGTGCGGCCACCTCCGTCCAAGTCTCTCCCGGGGAGCAGCTGCCAGGGCAGGATGTGGCAGTGAGCAGCGAGCAACGTCACGGCCGTGCGCACGGATCTCCTGCGGCCGCAGAGCCGGCCAACGCTGCCAGCTACAGAGGGCCAAGCGCATCGCCCACCATTCCAACAGAACGGTGGGGAAACCGCACATGCTCTACATGCTAGAAGGTTCTGTGTGTTCGGAGGCAAGTTTAAAACGCGCTTGGGATAGTCATATATATTCAGTTTGTGATTTTAAGGAAATTCTATTAGTAATCTCTCTAATGCTATTCTTGATTTTATTATTAGTGATATTCAGAATTTCAGAATATTAGTGAATGATTGTCAGAAAAGGCATCGATATCAACAGGTTTAAGAAAACAGACAACCCTCTTTATGGGAATTAGGGAGGTAAAATTGTGTGCTAGGTGTGTGTGTGTGTGGTTACGTCTATACGTTTGTGTATATGTGTATATATATGTGTACATACGTGTGTGTGTGTATGTGTGTGTGTATATGTGTGTGTGTGTGTGTGTGTTTTAAAAGAGCTCGAGCACTTACACTGTGTTGAGTGAAACAGCAGTGCAGAAACGTCGGCCCATAACAAGCGTGGAAAGAATAGCGTCAGATCCGAGGTTTGGCTCACGTCCAAGAGATGTTCCAGGCCAAACCTCACTACATGACCTCGCGACACAGCCCAGCTCACAGAGAACTGCACGCAAACACAGCTGAACAAAAAACGCCATTCATCAAAAGGCTCAGTAAAAACACTGCACACTGTCGTTACTTTGTGCTAATGAAGGACCCTTGGCTGCATGCATTCATTTCAGTTTTATCCGCATGTGGAAATGCATTATGGGTGATAAAATGTTTTTGTTTGTTTTTTAAAGTCGTCACTCGAATGGAAAAACAGCTCTGCTCAATAAGTCCATTCGAGGAATTCGATCCTGCATTAGTTCTAAATGCTGAACCGTGGCACTATAACGTTCTCCCTCGAACCACGATGCTACAACGCTGTTTACTGACAACAGGTGCTCGTGTGGCCAAAAAACACCACTTCTGCAAGTTTGGGTCCATATATGTCAAGACCCAATGGGGAAATGATTTTGCCAAACATTTTCTTTATTTAAGTTGGCAACAAAAGGAATGAGGTAGACACCATCCTTTAATAATCTACTTATCTCTGTACTTTCCAACCCCATTACCGTGACAAAGATGTTAGAGAGAGAGCACAAGATGGTGAGAGTGAGAGAGAAATCACGTTAGTGAGAGGGAGAGAGAGAGAGAGAGAGAGAGAGAGAGAGAGAGAACCTCTTACAGGCCATAAGAGGATCTAATGTACTCTTGTGGAAACATATGCAGGCCTGATCTGTGGTCTCACAAACCTCCATTACACCACTCACCTGCCGAACCTGTTATCCAGTGCCTCTGCGCTTCCTTACCTTCCAGCCCTCAGCAGTGCCATATCAGCCTGAATGGTTCACCCCGCCCAGCCTCGGTTTTAAAAGCTAGCGGCCAAGACCGTCAGAGCCAAAATGGCCGGCCGCGCGTAATTGTCAGAAGGCAGTCAAAGTCGGATGGGGGAAAGATGAAAGGTAATATCATTGAGGAGCCGAATCTCAAATTGCTTGTAATGGCCTTCGACAAAAAAATCCCCTTGATGCGCAAAAATGGCTGATCAGATGTGGCAGAGCCTCGTTGAGGGTGAAATAAAAGCTACCTTCAACTAAGAAGGAGACGCTCTACCATAAAGGAAGAATGCGTTTACCAATCCAGGTACACACCCAGCCGTGGTGGACGTGAACACTGCTCTTTAACGGTGATGATGTTCGTACGTGATTCTTTAGGCCTTTGCTCACCTCACTGCAAGGCCAAACACAGCATAACCGTTACACTGATACAGCCGCTGTTGTTTCAACGGAAGTGTGGCACAATTAAAGCATAATTAAGTGTGATGAGACAAACTCCACTTGTGTGAAGTTCGGCATCCACAGATGTGTGTGTTCATGTGTGTGTGCACAGATCAGGACGTGTGTGAGAGACAGACAGCGGCTTTCGGTGGGTAATCGGTGCGTCAGCTTCGAGTGGCAAGACTGGTGACAGTCTCTGTGCTCACCACACACACACACACACACATACACATACACACACACACAAACCAGTAATTACATTCCTCCTCAATCTACAGAAGGAGGACAGAGGGGATGAGCTGACTGGTGAAAATCTAGTGATCTGAGGAGAATGATCTGAGCTGGAGAGCACGAGTGAGGTGTGCCTGGGCGTCGAGCTCGGAAGGTCAGCAGCAATCTCTACCAACTGCAGAGACTCTTCTCCCTTTTCAATCTGGCAAGCCATCCTGTGGAAAGCTCCAACACCCAAATCTTCTACAGGAGTTACACCCTGTATACAGTCACCAAGGGCAAACTGTCCCAACCAAACGTACATCAGATAGTAAAAAAAGAAACATATCTCCACTGGTACATCAGCTATTCTCCAAAAAGTTATTTTCCTGGTCCCTTGTGTAGAGACTCTGGAGGGTTATGACATGGCACAAACTGTCATTCATTTCAAAGATCAATAGCAGCTGTAACTTAAAAGAAACCCTGAGGTGCACAGAGTCTGAATACAAGGCCATGTTAAAATACAAGGCCATGTTAAAAGCAGGAAACAGCAGTATTAGTTACAGTAAAGAACTACATCTTTGCAATAAACAAAACCACCAATTACGTCTCTTCCAGTATATTCATAATTTGTGTCTTCTGAAATGTCACAGTAATAATAGCAGTAAACCATTCAAATGTAGAGGAGCTTCAAAGTCATTAACATTTAAATAAAGTCTGTTAATTTCTAATGAATATTCAGCATTTACACTAAAGTATTACAGATAGATTTAAATGTCTTTCAGCCTGAAGTGTGTTGAAGTGGGTGTTAACCCAAGCCAACATGTTAATGGCCACCGATTTCAATCACACACCTGTGAGGATTTCATGATTGATACGATTCTGACTTGCTTGGATTGTCTGGAGCCCCAAATCAGAATCGCCATGCCAACGCCAGATCCACTTGGACACAAGTTGACTTTCACAGAGCACGCGATTTGCGTGAGCACACGCTGTGGTGGTGAATGAGAGTCTCGTCCGTAAGACGAAGCTTCGTTATGCAGAACCTACGCTGGCTTGTCACACTAACAGCAATTCCTGGCTGGGTATCAGACAAGGAAACACTGTATTCTTTATAGCATGTATCTTGGAAAGAGATTCAACCCAGTAAAAGTTTGTTTATAAAAGAACAGGAAGCCTCACCTGTAAGGTGGATGTCTATAGGTGATGTTTCCAGGTGTTTCAATGGAGGCACACAGTACATAGAGGGGTAAACATGAAACGACTAATTCATTCTAAGCATTTCGGCTTCTGGCACAGTAGGTGCACTAGCATGTGTTCTTAACCTTGCAGTCAGGAGAATGCATGTAAAGATTAATGATGAGTCTATGCAAGACCTGTCTATTAATGACGAGTCTATGCAAGACCTGTCTATTAATGACGAGTCTATGCAAGACCTGTCTATTAATGACGAGTCTATGCAAGACCCGTCTATTAATGACGAGTCTATGCAAGACCCGTCTATTAATGACGAGTCTATGCAAGACCTGTCTATGAGACACGCAGCATAAAATTACAGTGTCATCGCCGATTGCTCTGTTTATCAGCGGAAACCTAGCATGAGTAGGTGTACAATACTGTATAACACTCCAGTTAAGTCAATCTGTATGTGTTTGTATAGGAAAGTCTAGAGGTCAAGAAATATACCATTCTAAAGATGGTTAAGAACACCCCATACACTAATTTAAATCATTTCTTCAAACCAACACAGCAGCTGAAACCGAGTGTTCAGTCCCAAAGGTGAACTATTTAGCATTGCCCAGATTAAGTCAGGCTAATGGCTGGTTTGAAAAACTATCATGAAATACACAAGCATTCCCTTTAAAGCAGGAGTTTCCACACTCCCCATGGTCCCCTTTCAAACTGTTTCAACATATGGTCATTTTCAACAGAAGATTCTTTCTAAACAGTTAAAAATCCCATTATTATTTGTGAACTCCTTTACCAGACTTTGTCACAATTTCAGTCAAAGCATTTTTCTCCATACTATATCCATTACATGAAATGGGCCATTTGAAATTAATGGAAATGTTTACTCTTTAGCTCTTAACACAGCTTGATGCGGTAAGCAAGAATAGCAAAAACTTTGATAGGTGTAGGTGCTTCAGGTAGCTGAAATCTTACAAATACATCCTGTACATTGGAGAAAAGAGGCTCATCAGAAAAGAGCCATGGATATTGATGTCCAGGGTATTCAGATTTCCTGACATACATTAACATGTATAGAGCTCATTCTTCAGAAGAATTCAGCTACTCGATCTCTCTCCATCTGTGCGTTTGTGTGTCTCTCTTTGTGTGTGCATCTCTCTCTCTCTCTCTCTGCTGAAGTTTACCATAGCAGGCCACTTTCTCTGTGTTGCATAACACTCACCCTCCTACCCACCCACGGATCTGCCGCATCTCTCAATGGAGCACGTCGCCCGCCCGCACGCTCAAACATGCTCACGCACGCTCACACGCGTGTGCAAGCACGCACACACACACAAACACAAATTTGCACATGTACACATATGCAACATAACACAACCTATGTGACAATATGCAAAATAGGCTAAAGATATTCTCTAGTCCTGATTGGTGCTGATCAGTAAAGGTTTGCTGCAGCTGTACAGTGTGTTGTGGGGTGCCAGGGTGTCCAGGGCTCTGCTCCAGGTGAGTAATGGACATACGCTTAGCCCTCGCTGGGCTCCCACTTTCTCTTCCATCTCTCTGCTCCCTCTCACCAGCTCTCTGGAGACAAATTTGAAGAGAACGCCAACGTAGAGCTCCCAATTCTCTTCTCTACCGCCGACCCACTCCACCCACCCACATACACACATTTTAGAGAAGGCTAACACACACACACACACACACACATATTAGAGAAGACTGATTCCCACATCTCGCTGAACGATCTTTCTCAAGTTCTCAGATTTGATCCAAGAAAGAATGTAAGGGAGTAACACTCCTATTGTTTCATTTGACTAGTGAAAGCTTCTCCTGTTTGACTCCTTGAACTCGAGTCCATTTGCTTCCCAAATTTTCGTGAGAACAAACACACTCCCTCTACTCATTCTTTCTGCAAACATTAAAGGAAAATGAACATTATGCATTTAATTTTATTAGCAAAGAACAAGCTATATGAGCTTAATGCTTCATTAGTGAGGCCTTACAGTATTTAACTGGGCTGACTAATCAATACACAAAAATAGCAATGTACTACTATGACCCAAGTCATCGTCAAAACCCTAACAAAACTACCTTAAACACCTTAAACTACCTTAAACACTCCCACAATCACATCAAGTTTAAAAAAATAAAAACAGGCTTTCTACTCTAGAGAACAATGTCTGCACTAAGCTTTGTAAAACTTAATTATAAGAAAAACAGCTACTATGATGTAAAAGCCACTTGTTACTATGCGCTACTGTATAATAACAAATCTCTTTCATGTGTGACCATACATGGTCAGTAGAGGCTTATTCTGACACCCTGTGTACAGAATTATCACAATAAACAACCCACCCTGTTTATTCTCATAAAGTTTCAGTACACGCTCCTGCCACAGACACCAACTGTACTGCTTGTGTTTGTACCAATACTAACAATTACAACCTGAACTGGCTAATATTAGTCAAAATTATATAAATATACCTATATGAACTGAATATGAACTGAATCATCATGCTATACTTAGTAGCTGAACTATATATTACAGACGCAACTTTAAGTACGGGATGACAGAACTCTTCATCCATTTCACTGGTTTAGTGCAGTCGCGTGAGTTCACTGGTTTAGCGCAGTCACGTGAGTTCACTGGTTTAGTGCAGTCACGTGAATTCACTGCACGACGGTTTGGCTTATGAGGTCTACTACAGCAATCTACTAAACTGTGGTCTACTACAGCAATCTACTAAACTATGGTCTTCATAGCGTCATTTCTACTACAGCAATCTACTAAACTGTGGTCTACTATAGCAATTTACTAAACTGTGGTCTTCCTAGTGTCATTTCATTTAGATGTGTACATTTACTCTGTGGTGTTTTAGTAGAGTAGCCTGAAAGTAGATTAATCTGATTCTTTCAAACTTTGAAATAACCACAGATGGGAATGATTCAATTAAGGGAATGGTCAACTTACTGAGAGGTCAACAAAGTCAAGAAAATGCTGCCTTTAACAAAACAAAACCATCTAAAAGAGACGAGGCAGACCAACAAACAAAAGGTCTATGTACCAAAATTAAAACGATCACAACATATATGCATCAGTTCTCGACTCAAAGCCAACTAGCACTTTGTCTCATCTTACAGTGATGAGACGTGCAACCTCTGCAAAAACCCTCCACACTGCATTTAAGCTCATGAAACACAACGGCTCCTGTTCCATCACCAGGCAATAACTGTTAAGAAAAGCCTCGTTTATATGTGAATGAGCCCCAAATGGAGAAAACCGCCTGTGAATCAAGCCGATAACAAAGCTCAAGGAGCGAAGATAAACATGTCACAAGAAGATGATGCCGATATCAAATGAAATCCCTCAGCATGCTCTAAGTGTCCTCACGTTTTTTTGATGAGATGGTGGTTGGGGGAGGTCTCAGAAAAGAACGCGATTTTGCTGATGACGGCACTTTGGCCACCAGCGTGAGCTGGTAGCCTCCAGAGCCGGTGGGGCCCCTGACATCGCCCGCTAGGACCTCGGCCTACTCTCCTTCCTCACGCTCATCGGGGACGTCAGAGAGGAAGGAGGCCAGGCCGATACGAGTGCTCCCGTGTTTTGGAGTTGCCCTGTCTGGAATCGATTGGGCGGGAGAGCCGCCTGTCAGCTAGCTGGAACCGCCAGGCGGGACGACGGCGCGTTGCCTGCTGACGCGGGGGAACGTCCAATCTGAACGATGTTGGTTCCATCAGTCGTTTCTCCTTAATTTAATGGGCAGAAGAGCAAACGCAGGGGAAAAAACGTTTGCAGAAACCTTTTATCTGATGCCAACCAGACTGATCTTGGGTTGTTTGTTATTTAGAACCCCGCAAAACACACCCCCCCCCCCCCCGCCCTCTATTTACGCGAAAACCCCAGCTGACCGGAACCTGACAGTTTTCTGAGAGCGCCTCAGTTCCAGCAAGTACCAGTAAAAGGGCATCCCAGCATACCAAGCACACTAGTTAATGTCTCCTGGGACAGAGGTGGGCAGAGAGGAATTGAGAAAAGGTACTGAGAATTCACTGCATACTTCCAGAATCTGACGAGCTAAAAGGTTTTAATAGGAAACAGACTTATCTCTTTTGGGGTATTTTTTTTAAAAAGATACCAGTTTACAAAGGTAATTATAAACCATAAGCCTTGTTCGTCCACAAGCTGTTGCTGCATACTAGGACAGATCTGTTATGACAGATCATTTTCAGATGAAAATGATTCTCAGCAGCAAACCATCCTCACTTTTCAAAGTGCTCAGTCCATAAGACTGTATTCCATGTAACCGCGCCGAAACGTCTGGCCCAGCAGAGCCGAGAGCTACGTGCTAGCAGCCCAGCGCGGCCTTTCTGCGCCCGGGACGCGAGCACATCCGAGCTGAGCTCGCCGAGGCAACGCCACGTGACTCACGGAAAGAGCGAGACTGACTGTGTTTACAGTGCATCTACGCGGACGCTGCTGTGTTCTGGTGTCCTTCGTCGCCCAGCGTCACCATAGTAACCATGCTCTTCAACTAGAGAGGGAAAGGAAACGTGTGCTTTTCTTACAAATCTGAAGGATCTCAGAACAGGTCAAACGCCTCTTTCCCATTTGACCTAAAAGTAGTCATGGTCTGACCAAGGCTTGATGTCTTAATTAAAAAAACAGTGGAGGTTCTTAAAAAATGAAATGATGGTGTTTATTGCATTTAGAGCCATATGAAGCTGCTAGAAGGGAGGTACAGCTGTACACCCTTTCTTTCTTACATCTAATGAAACAAGTTCCTAACACAAAAGCCTTTTTTATTGGATTTTTTTTTTTTTTGCGCAGGGAAATATGACCCAGCCATAGTGGGTAATCAGTGACTACACTGGCCTCCATCAAGTGTCTCAGTTATCTTGATGCTACTGATGGTCCACAGGAGCCTCAATTCTAATTTGGGACTGCAGTCTCCCTTGTGTATAAATAGTATTTCATTGTACCCACAGATACTCTATACTTTGGGCTACCTGGGGGAACTTCCTGCAGTGGGACGTGGGGAGGGACACTTCTTGCAGCTCATTGCATTGATCTGTATAAAACTCCAGCCACAAAGACAGACCATCAGGCACTGTATGGAAGAGCCTCTAACCTTCCTGCCTAAAG
>JAOYMR010000007.1:17367421-17382281 GCA_025802075.1 Tenebrosternarchus preto | reverse complement strand
CCCCCCCCCCCCCCCCCCCCCCCCCCCCCCCCCCCCCCCCCCCCCCCCCCCCCCCCCCCCCCCCCCCACCAACACCAGGAAAACTAATATTTTTTTTTTTGCCATGGGCTCAGGCACCCCCTGTCTCTCTGCTGTACTTCTGAGGAGCACAGGAAGTTGCGAAGTAAACAGAAATATCACATTTCAGGCCCACGCCATGAGTGCCTCTTTTATACTCATCAGCTTCATGAGCCTTATTAAAGATACCCGTGGCACTGATCCCAGAACAGTAATAATCAACGGACACTGCCTCCTGCCCAGCTCTACCAGTTCCTCTGCTACTGCCACTGTGGCAAACAGCATCTAAGACCTATAAATATAGATCCACTGCAGAACGCTGGAGAGTGACCCTGAGAGTCCATGCGAGAACCTCTGTCCTTGTACATAAATTGTGCTAGCTGAGCTAGTTGTAGGGACATATGCCTGTGTAACACAGTGACACAGTTTAAATTAGAAGGGATACAAATACACGACCTTTACAAAAAAAGAAACAAAACAAAAAGTACCACCCCCCCAAAAAAAATGCATCTGCCAGGCATTCTGCACACGCTGTGCTATACTCCACACAATGCTAGCTGGGATACTGGGAGCCCAAAGAAACCTTTTGTGCATGCTGCGGTCACACCATTACAGGAGAACAAAGCAAGGGCTGGAGTGAGAAAGATCGCAGTGAGGTGCCAAACACGAGCAAGTGTTTCTCCAGCTGCCTCCGCAAGTGCACCGAAGAGGAGGGGATAACGAGGAGGGGCGGGGTCAAACATGCTCTTGTTTCGCTAAAAGGGGTGGGGCCAAGAAGAAAAGCAGAGGCAAGTCATCTGACCGAAAGGGAGGTGCTAACGGGGGAGGTGGAGGCAAGCGCAGAGGAGCCAGCTGTAGCAGGCTGCAAAACTACAATTAGCACCAAGCCACCCCCTAATCACCTCCCAAACGGGTTCCCTCCAGGAGCAGCACACGCCGTCACATGGCAACTGTGCAGTTCCAGCGCTCGGAAAGCGCAAATGCCTGGAAAAACGCCTAACCTGACTTCTCCGAGCCGTATTATATCACACCGTGGGCTGCTGAGCGGTGTGGTGCTGAGGGCAGACGCCCACGAGCATCACAAAGATCCACGAAGCGCACAGTCCACACTCCACCCCCACCAGATGCCCACACAACAGTTCAAGTGCTTTTAGGATTCACATTACTCCTAATTCATTAAACTGAAGACCAGTTCAAAGAAAACACAAAATACAAAGAACGTACAGGGTGTAAAGATGTGATGCTAGTTGGTTATTTTCAGGATATTTGGACATTTTACCTTTAGAAAATGAATCAGTTACTTGAGTTCAGTTCCTGTTTCGAAAACTGTTCTGTACCTGCCAGCCAAGGTAAATATTAAGACCTGAACAATATTAGCAGCACATATCTACCAATAACAGACATCTGTTAATTTTTTTTTAAAGGGCACCCGTTAATTAACAGGCACCTGTTTACAACATGTATTGGTAAGTTTTCAGTACTAATATTTAATGCTGATATAAAGACTAAACTGGTTCAGGTTGCAGATCAGCAGATGTACTCATGGATATGCTCAGACATGCCTTTTTAACATGTAGCTAAAATGAGTCGCATGCACAAAATGTTGATGTTCTCAGCAGAGCTGCAGAACCTGTTTGTTATCCATCCATCATTGCAAGTAAAGCTAATAAAAAAAGCTCTTGCACAGACGTTGGTTGGCCTATGCAGAAAACATCATGAAACACGTAAAAACCGGTTTTGTCCCAATACACCGAATGTAACAAATAAAGTTAAAAACTCAATATTTTCATAAAAATCTGCTCATTCACTCATCCGCTGATGATCTAGGCCACTTTCAGATGGGGACCGCGAGGGTACTAACTCAAAGGAAAAGCAGCGTTTGTGACAGGAAGCCAAGAGGGACAGCAGAACACTCCACATGCATTCTAAACACATTAATCACATCCAGAATAAAAAAAACACCCAACATACACAGCTCAACATACCTTCTCTGCTCCTCAAGGAACCCACCAATAGAACGTCAGGACACTGAAGTCAAAAGGACGTCCTTGAAAGTTGAAGTAACCCAAAAAAAAGTGTTATATAGCCCTGTTCTATAATTATGATTAAGAAATTTAATTTTTACAGGCTCAAAGTCCCTAAATAGAGCATGTGACTCCAATTATCTTGTTGGAGAAGTCTCTGGCTCACGACTGTCATACACGTATCCTACACCCACAGTCCCACTCCATTCCTCCAGGACTATACCATCAGTGGGGGGTTAGGGTGATATCCAGCCAGAAGAAGATCCATAAGAACCAACCCCATCATCCCAAGTAATTTCCAGAATAGGCCTTGTTGTTGTATTAGTACCATGAGGTTTCATGACTAGGTCCATGGAGTGAACTTCATTTGGATGCACCATCCATTATTCACAATGCTATCCAACCTGGATCAGCCCCTCAGCCCTTGAACTCACTCAGCCAAAGGCTTGGTATGCAGGCGTTTACACATGCACTCAGAGAAAGAGAAAGAACTAGAGAGAAAGAGAGACAGAGAAAAAGAGAGAAAGAAAAATGTGCAGATCTCCATGCCGAGGAGAACCAGGGTTCCTGGCAGGTTTCAGTCCCAGCCTTGCTAAGCCTCCTCTCATGTCACAGGCCATCTGTTGCTCAGCAGCCCTGCAGGCACTAAAGATGAGCTCCAGCACGCTGGTCCAGATGCCTATCCGGCATTTCTCTCCAAGCACCAACACACTGCCTGTCATAAACTCCTCCCTAAACTCCAACATGCTGGTCAAATGCCTACTGGCCAATGTACAGTTCCGGTGAATTCGTATAGAGGAGACAGACATTCTTCATTTCATTACCCATTAAAATTACTTTTCGTTTCATGTTTTACAGTATGCATTATTGTATGTTGTACTTTAATTTAAAAACCACAATGCTTTAAGCATTCAAAAAGAATCAAACATCATTACCCTATGGATAATTGCAAGAGGAACAATATACTGTATAAACCGTGAGTGGAGGACATGGATCAAAACACAGAGCCTATAGAAGTGTCCAAAGCTTCATCAGCTTTAGTATCATTAGGAAACATTTAGAAAACTGCTACTGGCTCCACTTAATACCAGCAACACTTAGATCCTCACTTCACCACAGATTCCAACCCCTTCACTGACTGCAAAAGAACACGCGTGCTCTCTCAAGATTGGGTGGAGGGGGGTACACAACACTGGCCTGTCAAACAAGTAAAGAGAGAGTTCTTTTGTTTTGCCAGAACAATGGCCTACTTTCTCTTATTCAGATAAGGCATAGCATCACATTTTCATTGCCATGGCGGCAAGCTATAGAAAGAACCGCCTCCCAAGTGCGACGACTGACCCTGCAACCTTCCACACTTGTGGCCTTTCCTTGGCACCACCTCTCCCAGCACTCCAGAAATGAGCTTAGACCAAAGGTCAGGGGCAAAGCCGTGCTAATTAGCCTGATCGTGCTTGTGGCAAGAGGACCCATCTGAACAAAGGGCCTTTTGAGAGCAAAACATATGCATAACTGCACCACTGTCCAACACGGGCCTAAAGGAGACCAGAGGAGACCAACTGAACGAAGCAGAGCGAAGCATGCTGGGACCTTTCTGGCTCACGCTTCTGCATTCCAGGCACAATTCGCATTTAATAATTACGCAAATTAAAAGCCTCTACATAAGAGCAGATCACTGCCAGTCAAATGATTCCTGATTGCCTGTAAACAACCGTTGTGATATTACTTTACGCGCTGTAGTCTGTGGACAATCACAGTCCCACTTTGTGATTACAGTGCTACAAGCCAGAAGTAAGACATTATAAAAGTACTGAAGAAGCCTTAATTTGTCACTGTTCAGGACTGCACTGCATTATACTGAACACAATTATTCATACTTGCTGGATCACGTAAATGCTGTGATTCATTAAAAACACCCACAGAACACTCATCTGGAACAGCAGACTCATCAGGGTGCTCACTGCAAACAGGTAAAATATATTTTAAAAAAGTGTTTATTTGTGGGAAAAATTTGCGTTTTTCAGGATCTTATTATATTGGTACTATATATATATATATATATATATATATAGTGCAGAACAGATGAGTTAAATCAATGAAAAAATATATATTCTTATGTTTTTCTGTGATTACCATGTTAGTCAAGACATGACTTGTCAGATATTTAAAGATAATAGGGTATATATTATAACATATTACAGAAAGATTATCACAACACAGCATTTGACAGACATTTTGAAACACTATGATATCCCTTACAGTTTCAAATATTATAGTACTCCATTTGTGAGGTATGTTTTAGGAAGAATTTTATGGAAACCGCCATAAGTAGGGTTACATTAATCATTCCACTCCATGCTGTGGTAATGTAGTGCCTCTTTCAGGCCTGCCCACCCTGATTCAGCAGGTCTATGGCAAAGTGAAATTAGTTCCGCTACAGACTGAGATAGCATGTGAAAACCAACTGCATCTAAATAAAATGCTGAGATGTATAGTACAGTTAAGCAGACCAAATGCACTGGGAATGTGCTCAAACATTTGCCCATAAAGTGTCCAGAGCATATTCAGTTCATTCAGAATTTCACTGTGATCCCACAATGGAAATGTAAAAGTGTCTGAGTTGCTACTGGGGAGCCAGTGAATTTTACTTCTAGCGTGTAGCATTTTCATTAAGAAGAAATGCTTTCTGTTCAGCTTTTCTCCTCCAAGCAGACATCACAAGTGCTGAGCTCCATTTAAAGCTGCATAAGAAAGGCACCCTGCTACCTCTCCCACACAATGGGAGAACTGGCTAACTGTTGTCTCACAGACCCCCAGCACAGATGGCGTGTGGCACAGCTGGTCTCGAACCTTCTCAACATAAAATGTTTACAACATGAAATGTATTATTCGCTTGTTTCACCTGTGCCATCACAGTTAACATGCAAGTAAACTGAAGAGCAAAGAAAGGAAGCCCTCACTACTAACACAGCTTTCACAGGCTTATTGCATAACAGCAGTCTTACACACAAGCGCAGACATACTTTATACAAATGACAAAAGACCCAGTTATCCAGTTCTAAGCAATTCTAGGTAATTCTCTATATCATTAAAAGAATACAGAGTTTAATGCAGTTCATTCAGGGGCTGGTACAGGGGGGTGTTCGATTACAGTACGTCAGAGTTTACTGCATGAACATCAACGTGGTAAATGATAAACCCACTGGACAAAAGAATTGGGGGGGAAAGACCCAGATGTTCAAGCAAGAGGAGAGAAAATAAAACAGCCCAATCAGGGCAGAGTTGTTCTCCTTCTTCCCTTTTTTTAACTCCTGTTCTCTTCTGATCTTCAGCAAAACTATGAGCCTCTGGTTCCTAAGCAACAGGCACTCTGCTTTAAAGCAGAACCACGGCAAAAGTCTGCAGTCCAGGCACACACACACACCCCACTGTTTCTCCCTATAACAATCACACACACACACACACACACACACACAACCACACACACCCCACTGTTTCTCCCTATAACAACCACACACACCCCCACACACCCCACTGTTTCTCCCTATAACAACCACACAAACACACACACACACAACCACACACCCGTTTCTTCCTATAACAACCACACACACACACACACACACACCCCACTGTTTCTCCCTGTAACAGCCACACACACTTTGCTGCAGTGAAGAGTGCTGCATAGATTCTATCTTGTACTGACGCATTAAAAGGCAATTCCCAGCCACACCGGGGAGCAGCAGTAGAGTGTTTGGGATCCAGATCAGTAACACTCCACTATATTCATTAATTTCAAAAATGCTAATTAAATATGGCTGTCACAAACAAAGCCATGTGTAATCTCTGAAATCTTCATTCACCTCACAGATGGTTCTTTTTCACAATAAAGCACAGGGGTGTGAACATGAAAAATTTGTAACTTGTCAAAAACATTCATTTGGAGGCATGCCAGGAATTACTTTCCACATCAGACATTGTACACCAAAAAAAAAAAAAAAACTAATGGAAAAAACTAATTAGGAAACAAACAAATTGCGCATAATGATTCGTGCTCACTTATGACAACACAAAGAATATGCAAATTCCTCAGGCACCAATTTCCTTTTCAGTCAACCTGTTTCAAAAAGCTGTGCTTTCAGTGTCGAAGAAGCAAACAATTTGCACAAAAGCCATAAATAAACAAGCTAAACAGTGAATAAAAACATCTATGATTGTCCTGTAATGACAGGACAATTATAGACATTTTTATTCTTTTGTTTTTATTTTATTATGCTGAAAACACTGCAAACCTAAAGTAATTTAGATCATAATGTAAGGCAGAAATGTCTCCTCATAATGATTATGGTAACAAACACAGCTATTTATTGCATATCAAAAGAACACTGGTTTTGATTTTTATTGTGTATGCTTCAATTAAAACTCCCTCTCCTGTAGTAGGGCAAAAGGCACCACTGGTGTCACTTTGAGCCAGGACTCATTAACATACTAATAACATGCTAACGAGCTAGGCAGGGTCCAGCAAACAGAATTACTGGAGACACCAGCTAAATATCTAGAAAGACATGTTCATCATCGTGTGTTTAAGAACAGCACATGTGGCTATGGACACAAAACTGTTCAACATGCAATGGATCAGTCAAATGCCAATCATGACCTCCTTGCATTCTATACCTTCTTTGCATATTCATTATGTAAATGATAACATCCATTGGCTTCCAATCCATTAACATGAAAAACGTGCCAGACTATGAAATTCCGTGTAAAGACTGCAGCCGTAGGGTGCAGAGGACAAAACCCACAGTTAGATAACTCCAGTCTAACTGACAATAGAAAAGGTTCCCTTTTCTAATAGACAGTGCAAAGACTTTAATATGACAGTTGCTCCATAGCAAACATGTGACAATATTTAACCCGTGGAACAAATCTTGTCAGGAAAGTGTTCACTGACACTGATATTTTAAACCAGCTTTACACCATCATGGACACCAAAAACTGAGCCATTAAAAAAAACAGTGTTTTCTGGGGCAATTCATCAGGTCCTTTGATGGATTATGTGCTTGTATGACTAACGCAGGTCCAGACGTTCATGCAGATCAGCTTCTTCCATTGTATTCTCCAGCACGTAGGTCAGTGAAGTTACAAAGTTACTATATGTGAATTTTCAATGTTGACTTGACTCAGCATCTAATGATGGTAGTTGCTAATGTTCAGACGACCTCAAGAGCTGCGAATATTAAATTCTGGTCTGATTGAAAGAAAACCTCCAGATCTTGTAGCTTCACTGGGAGAGAGTGGCAGTGGTGTTGGTGGTAGTGATGTGGGATGTTGGGGTTGTAGTATCAGTTATACAGTGTGATTAAAAAAAAAAACTCATGGTGAAAATTGCAAGCACTTCCAGATTGTAACTCTGACTCCTTTGAGGAGTGTGAATTACAAGCCAGGCAGCCTTGCTCAAACCCCCTGAATGAAGCCGTTTCACCACTAAATGAAGACATGTAAAAGCAACCCTCATGTCAAATAAGTTCTCAAAAGCAAATGTTGATGACACTGGTGATTAATTAGCATGTAGCGTAAGGAAAGACTGCGGGGAACAGCTTTTGCCTAGTGCAAGAAGAATTAAGATTTTCAAAGGCAAATCATTCCTGGCAGTGTAACTGAATTTGAGACCGTGTACATGTCTGGCCACTGAAGGAATAAACTATAGTTCCAAGCTTACATGTACAAACTCACAGGTTGTCCACAATCCAAACAAACTTACAAGGCAAATAGTTTTGGGGAGGTTCTTGCAGGAAGCTGGGTTCTCTGTATACTGTACAAAGGGTTTGACATGCACAGCAAAGTCCACTAGCTGATCAAACTGAATAAACATAAACCATCCACAGTGATCAAAAGGCCATAGCTGCGACTCAGTAAGACTTAACGCATACCATCTACTTCTAACAAGGACAAAAAACAACCACAGCCTGTTTCCGCTTTGGACCAACTAACGCTATCCATAGTGCACCGAGATGCAAAATCAAACATCTCTCTTTTCACTAACCGCTGACGGTGACCGATAGAATTACGCATAACAAAAGCAATTTCTTAATTATGCCCTGCCTACATAATTACAAATTGCAGTACGTCTTCCCAACCGTTGTAGGTTGACCAATATGTAGACTGTATTCCAAATTCCAATAAATGAACATTAAGACTTATAGAGATACACGTATAAAACCACGCGACAGTGACGGCATATATATTAATTTAATAGTTCAAATTATGTAAATCTCTGTGAGTAATTTATATATACACACTGTTTATATATATATATGTGTGTGTGTGTGTTTGTATATATATATATATGTGTGTGTGTGTGTGTGTGTTTGTATATATATATATATAAACACACAAACAATTCAGTCAGATTGTACACCTCTTCCAAAGCGTCACATAAGTCTGTTATACAGAACTAAGCAATTGTCATCTTAATACATTGTGAATTGTGAATCTTAATACCGATTTTTTTAAAAACGGCGCTACATTTGCTCTTTAATGAGCCTCTGTCGTAGATCTTCAAGCATGTCCGCTTGTCCTTCAGCAGCCTACCCTATAATGTCAGCAATACAAGTAACAGTACAAGAGTTGAATATCAAAGGATTGTGCTTATTACTCCACTTTTCCCTCTCTGTCACGGAGATGGTGCATGGATAACAGGCACGACAGTCACTTTGTGATTATTGTCCCTCATGTAACGACAATGAACTGTTGGCGCCTGGTTCCAATTAATTGCGGCGGTTGAGACGACCCAACCCCCTCCCCCTCCACGTACACAATGCTTACCTTCAATGGAGATGACGTGCTCCCGTATTTGGTTCTGAAGAGCCAGGTCATCGATGCGTTCGATCAAGTCGTAGATTGCATAAATGTTCGGGTGGACGGACTCGAACCTATGGATTTCGGCCCTGATGGCTGCTGAGTTGGACAAAACAAACTGTGAGCCCGGCGGCCCGGGCTGAGCTGCAGGGCCCGATACGGTCCCAGATCCAAACTGTCCTGCCCCGGAACTCCCGGACGATCCGGAACCGAACTGGGGTGGAATGGGCTGGGGTACTGGGACCGGAGCGGGTACCGTGCCTGGGGTGGGCATGGCTGGCTGAGACTGCTGAGAGATACCAGACACTGACACCGACACCGGGACGCTCGACTGGAAATTCATCGTTGTGGCTCAGGGAGACGAGAAACTACTCTGATAAAAGAAAGCCGTTAAGCGTTTGGGAATAACAAGACAAGTCGCTCAAAAGGAATCCGCAGCGCTCTGATCTGACAAAAACGGTGTAATATGTTGATGCATCAATACTCAGTGTCCGTCTGAAGCAATCCGCGCCTCTTGTTCATATTACCAAAACTTGATTGTGGTGCATTGTTCCTCTGTGACGGGGTCTTTTGCCGTGTCTTGTCCTTCTTACACTGGATGTCTACCAACCGGACACACCTTTTCGGGCTATCCGCGCTGTTGTGTTACGAACCGAATAGCTTTCTTTTTGCTTCTCTGACAGAAGCACACAATGAGTGCGGTTATCGCAGTGCGCCCGCGTCCATTGACTGAATGCGACGTTTCTTCTCTCCCTAAAGTCATAAACCCGTTTGAATTCTCTTTGGTTCGAGAAGTCCCTCCCAGGCCCCCACCTCCGTATGCTGCAACGTCACATACCACGTAACCGAGCTCGAAATGGGGGAGGGTGTAATTCGATTGGATATCTACAGAAGGTTTAAAACAACGTGCACGTAATTTTAATTTTTGAACATTATGCAACCAAATATTATTTTCTGTTTTGTTAATGCTTCCAACCACACACACAAAGGACACACTGGGGAACAAGCCAGAGATGAGCATATTGTGGCCCAGCAGCTAAGGTCAGAGGTAACGAATTAGTCACTTTGTAGATTGTATTCCACCTCTTTTAAAATACTCATAATTAAAGGGAAGGCTCAGGTCTCCATAGCATAGCTACACATTCCTCTACAGCAGCATCACCAGAAGGGATTTTTATACTTTGCGTATTTGCAGAGTCTTTATTCCTAATCGCCTTCTCACACTGTATCATCTTATATAAAACACTTCATGATTACAAAAAGATTATTCACTGATTTAGGTGCGCAGGGTGTGCACACATGCCTGAGAAAAAAACCTTTGTTTCTTAAACATTAGCCACTACCTCAGAAATCCACTGACACGTTCTTTCCGTAACTGGATGTGATTGGCAACGATACAGAGTTTAGCACTGGCTTTGCCTCCCGAGCTTTAACTTGTTTTGGGGGCGTGGTCTGGGCATAGTGCCCCTCCCCCAGTTCTGTTTTACAGTAACTATATCACTGTTTGTGGTTATTTTATGTCTGCTCTTGTGCAGTATGTATGCTAATAAGATGCTGCAAATAAAGTGTTAGCTTATGTTTTTATGTTAACAGCCTGAAATGCAGGACATAAAGTATTTTTACACTCAAATACTAATTAGTAGGAATCTTTCATTAAAAACATCAGTGTAGCAATTTGATAAAGTCCTGTTTATTTAAGTGGTGTATAACAGCTCTAAATTGTAAATTACATAAGATTGGCCTTTAACCAAGTCAAGTCAAAAGTGAACATTTATTTATATAGTGCTTTTTACAACAATTGTTTTCTCAAAGCAGCTTTACAGAGTCCAAGTGAGCAAGACAAGGTCAACAGTGGAAAACAAAAACTTCCTGAGAGTAAGAGGAAGGAACCTTGAGAGGAACCAAGACTCAAAAGGAGACTCAAAAAATTCTATCCTCCTCTGGCCGAACATCAGGCACCACAATAACAATAGTACAAAGTACTACAAAGTGCTTTAGTACGTAACATTTGTCCGCTGTGAATGCATAAGGAAGCCCTGAATAACTACCACTCAGAACCAATTTGGACTAAGAAAAAAAACCACATCAGAAGTTTGATGTTTGAAGTTTGTGCAGACTTTTTTGTGGTAAATACTGTAGTGTAACGGAAGAAGACTGGGTATGAAACATACCATCTGCCATGATAATGATCTACAGAGCCCACAGATGGTTGAGCAGTGAGAGAACATCTTTAAACTTCAGTTGAGGAGCTGACACTCTGGAGATCCTGGGCTGGACAACTGTATCCACTTCTGATAACCTACAATAATATGAAAGGTCACACATTTCAGTGTAAAACCAGACTTGGCTTTGGATAATGCAGGTCAACAGTGCCATACTGTTACACAATATGTTCCCGAGCAGAGCCTGAAGGGGTGTTCTCTCACTGCGTCTGTGAAGACGCTGGAATAATCTCTAACACTGCTAGGCTGTAAGGAAACCTCAGCTAGCAAATTAACCTCCAATACTAAAATTCCCCAATACAATTTAATACAATATTTCCTCTCTAAAATGAGCATTTGCCTCATTTCATGAGCACATCTTAAACTATGACTGCAGGAGAAATTGAACTATGAACAACCTCTGATATTGTTGATTCAGTTCTACTTAACTGGTTCAGGCTTGTTGTAGCTTGATGCAGTCTTAAATCCCAAATGGCGTCTTAAAGACTCGATGAAAATAAAGAGCTTTGGAGATTCTGTTGTGCCTGAAACATATACTGGCCTTACAATTATAAAACAAAAATGAGAGAAAAGCAGCTTATTATTGTACTATTGCATGGGTTCAGTGTATGTTTGCCTGTAACCATTCTACTTTTTGCATGTAACTTTTTGCCTTCTCTTTACGTGGATATATATTTGTGTGTGAAAGTGTTCAATCCAAACATACATGTTAATCTTATGGGAAGCAGGTCTCGCTAAAAGCATCATAATTGATTTGGATGATCTGTTTTTTATTTAAAGTGTTTTGTTTCCATCTGCTGGTGACAATTGGAGTTACATTATATTTATCCCAAAATACTAAAACAAATCTGTCTGTGCATAAGCACTACCTTTCTCCCATGTCCTCTTTGGATAACGGATACGTTTTCAGTGTGTCACTGTAGGATAAATATGTGCTTTAGTATACTGGCATTGTGAAATATCAAAACAGATTTGGTTTTATCCTTCCTGTTTTACTCTGTTAAAATAGGAGGTTCAAGGGATAAATGTAACCAGACATGTTTTGCCATTTTAAATTAATATTGAAAGAAACCACATGGACCATTCTTTGAATAATAAATATGCCCTCATATACACAATATGGTTTTCTAACAAATTAATTATGTATCATTTCATGTAATTCATAATTTAAAGAATACTTATAAAATTTCAGAAAGGCTCTTTTTTTGGTGTTATACAGCCAGATTTGTTCAAAAGGAGTTGTGAATAAATATGCATGGAAAAGTTTAGTCTGTGAGTTCCAGTACAGTAGATTGCTGGGCTATCCCTTTGACTAAGAGGAAAAATTACATGTGTGACCTTATCCGATTCACATAGATATGCTGTAATGTACAGTTAGTGTGTGTATGTGTGTGTGTGTGTGTACCTTAGCCTCTATTTTATAGTCCATTTTTATCCTAACAGATGGTGCCTTTGGCATTTGTCTGTGGGAGGGAAGGCCCCCTGGGTGTGAGGGGGAAATATACAGTCGGCAGGGTTTTCCTATTGGCACTGAGTGTATATCTAACCAGCTGCTTGCTGTACAACCTTTCTCAAAAGTGTTCTCTCCTTCCATTTCTCTCTCTCTCTCTCTCTCTCTCTGTGTTCACTCTCTTACTGTTCTTCTCTGCATTTATGCTCTCTTTCTATGTTCACTGTTCTCTCTATCTGTGTTAACTTCTCTCTTTCTATTTTCTCTCACTCTCTTTGTCTCTGACTCTGTGACTTATTGTAGCGCTGCAGAGAGGGAGTGCCAAACAATGTACATTATCAACTGAAAAAAAAAACATTACGTACACATTGGTTTGAAAAATCATACCCAGTCCTCACCAAGGCACAACGAGTTTTAACTGTACCAGAGGATTCTGAGACACAGTAAATGGAAGGTTAAGTTTGTAATTATAGATGTACATTTTACACATTTTTTCTATAATATCAGTAGAGGCATAAAAGTGGATGCCCTTCAAGGTTGTCTACTGGTAAATGAACCCTGTTTTTGGTCTATTGTTAATAGAGGCTTTTGGTTACATGCAGTACCCTTCTAAAAACACACTACACATAAGTAGCCCATGTAAATTAAATTCAGTTATATTTGTATGAAGGGTTTATAGTAAGCATGGGCTATTTATGGCAATATTAAGGACAAACTTGCTGAGAAGGCAAGAAGAAGAAACCTTGAAAGTCTCATGGGGGAGCCCATCCTCAGCTGGGTGGCACCACACAGTAAAGTCATAGGCACAAGAGACAGAGATGAACTACACATTAGCAAGACTAAAAATAGATGTATTTAGAGAAAATATCTGTGGGAGAAACCAGCAACCCCTGTTTAAGTTGTCAGGGGACTACTGATCCAGTGGATAGGAAAGGCACTAGTTAGGGGTGGTAGGCTAAGGGTTCTGTAAGTGAGTTAGGAAGTTAGGTGCTCAGGAGGAAGATTATGTCTACAGCTAAGCACACTGGTTGAGGTCTTTGTGCAAGGAGAAAGGACAGCGCATGCAAAATGGCAAAAAACATTTAGACTGTGCCTTTGGAAAAGAACTGGAGCACTAGATGTATGACGACGAGATTCCACACAAGTGTTATATCAGGCAGTGCTTCGGCGGTGATGGATAAGGTAGTCTGAGTGGATGCAAGAGCTCATACACAGATTGAATGGTAGGTATGTTTGGAGCACATGTACGTGGTAGGTACAGTGACTCTGAAAGGCCTAGCTGTAGCAAATCAACAGGAACAACAAAGCAGTCCAATCACAAGGCTGCACTGAAACATATCAGTCCAATAGATGACTCAAGTGGTAACAGCACATCCATTTTCTGTCTCAAAAGCCCCGAGTAAAATATTTCAAGGATTTGGCGTTCAAAGTAACAAGAGAAAGACAAAGTAAGTAGACAAAAACTGTTTGAAGCTACATGTGAATGTTTCTCGCCTCATGGTCTCTCCATGCTGGATGCCAAACGGCACTGCCAATGTCCTAATAACTCCTGGCTTCCACCATGGTCAAAACATCCTATATCTCAGTCCTGAAGCCTCCTGACTTGTGGATCTGCCATAAATATTACAGAACATTTTTTGTTATTTAGGAATCTGCTAAAAAAAAAAAAAAAAACAGGACCAGCATTCATTAAAATCTATTTAAAAAGTTTTCCTTTTCCAGTAGAGCCCTTGATTTCAAATGAGAAAGTGGTGTTCCTATTTGTGTTCTCTGTGACAAAATGGCAAAATGCATAATTTATGGTAATCAAAATATGTGACAACAAAAACCAAGTTTGCTTCAGCATTGTTTAAACATCTTTAGAGAGTCATAAATCACACTGCAGTTGGTTTGATCAGCTATGTGTATTAGTTGCCCAGTAAAAGACAAGCAATTACTCCATTTCATTATATTGTTCTTCTCCTTTCATTTAAGCCAATAGATGTGCAATATGTCCAGAGCCTTTCAGCATCAGGGCTTCTTTACCTAGGAGTAAACTCCGTGTCTCACCTACTCCACCCATGCAAATATACCAGGAAATGATTCCAGTTAAGACCTATGTGGTCTGGTAGGTCAACTGTCTATTAAAATATTGGCCTATTAAGATATTTATTAACCTGCCAAATTTATTGCCATTCTAAGCTCTCTAAGTTTTGGTTGTAACATGAAATAAGTGTATACCTATACAGATTCTGTACTACTGCTGGGCC
>JAOYMR010000007.1:17345492-17358570 GCA_025802075.1 Tenebrosternarchus preto | reverse complement strand
TACAGGCCTCTCTCATCTTTTTAAGTGGGAGAACTTGCACAATTGGTGACTGACTAAATACTTTTTCCCCCACTGTATCATGGAGAGTATCCCATTGTACATGGAGGTTATACCATGGCACCAAGTTTATTTTAGAATTGACAGTATTGCCATGGTAACTTAATGTCTAACCAGTTTAAGCACTAGAGCAGTTAACTCTTCAAAATCTGGGAAATCAGCGTTGTTTTGAAAATTCATTCCTTGTGCTGATGTTGCTTTCAGAAGCATGTTTGAACGCTCTTGTGAGTGATACAACAGAGGCTAAACCGTTTGCTTCCACACTTGGTTGCACTGCTCTGTGAGTTTACATAGCCTCCTGCTTTGTGGTACAATTATTGTAGCTCCTAGACGCTTCCGTTCGGTTTCCAATAATAACATTCGACCAGGGCAGATCTGGCAGGACAGATGTTTCATAAAGTGGTTTGTGGCATAGGGGGTATCCAAGTTCTTCATTATGACCCAGTTTACTGTGAGTGTTTCTCTATGGTATTAAATGGCTTTGTGCTTGTTTTTGTAGCTCTGTGGTGAACATAATATGTCCAAAGTATTAGCAAATAGCTGTTCTCCCTGGCAATTAAACATTACTGAGTATAGATTGTAAAAAAGTAATGGTGTCCTCACACTTGTGGTGGGCAGTGTAGTCTGATAATTTGGTCCAGACATCTTGAGTGTTTTTTCTTTCTCCCTATAAGTTTCAATAAATGTATGAAATAGCATTATAAAAAGAAGGTTGAGTGGTTTAATGTGTACAATGCGAATCATACTTTTTGATCTGCAGGGTAAGAAAAATGCAGCAAGAACATGCGTTTTATTTGCAGTTTTTGATTCCACAGGGATTTCTAGCCAATCAGAAGAGGGCTGAAAATCTGAAGGACACCTCAGTGCTACCGGACTTGTGTCTGAGTCATGCCAACCAGCTGATGATCATGTTGACCAATCACAGGAAGCTGCTGGACATCAAGCAGAAGTGCACCACTGCCAAACAGGAACTTGCCAACAACCTGCAAGTCCGTCTCAAGTAGGTTGAGCCTTTTATCCGCTTGGAGATTATTTTTACCTTTGTAAGTGACACATTTCTAAAAATTACAATTTCTGAAAGGTGTCTTGGTTGGGTGCTGTAAATCATCTGCAAGAACTTTACAGGACGCATTCATTATTTTATGAAGCATTCATTATTCAATTGGTGTTTTTCTTAGCAAACTTTACAAAACAACAAGATTGTCAATGTGATTTCTTTTCCATAAATGTTACTGATGACTAAATATTGTCATAAATTACTGATGACTAGATATTAAGTCTGCAATAAGGGCAGCAGGACCTTTTGTTCTATTGTAACTTAGACCATTTAGTTAATTCATTTTAGCAGTGTGATTATGAATGGCAGTGAAATGGCAAGGAACAGTTGTAATAATAACAATGAATAGCTATAATAATAACACATGCAGAGATGTACCATTCATCCAGTTCTTCTTGGTAATGTGAGTATTGAGGATGTTGTAGATGTTTGAACAAGATCATGGTTCTTCCTGACTGGTATGTTGATCATGGCACTGGGTGGTTCCAGATGGTGCTGCTATGTGATGCTCCACGCTGACCAAGACGGCGAGAAACTGCAGGCCCTCCTCCGCCTGCTGATTGAGTTGTTGGAGCGGGTGCGTGTCGTGGAGGCCCTCAGCACTGTCCCGCAGGTGTACTGCCTGGCTGTGGTGGAGGTCGTACGGAGGAAAATGTTCATCAAGCACTACAGAGAGGTGAGACAGAGTTCCCAAGCACGCAGCCGAGCTGTAGCGGTGTTCTTGCTGAAGTTCACTCGGGCTCGCCAGTGGCGTCTTACCCATTTGAACAATGTTGTTACATGTGTCTAATGTTTAAACCTCAGGGAGTCCTCAGAGGACTTTCATCTCCAAGTGAACACATTGTCATGTGTCTTTAGAGTTTACAGGAGGTAGTATTTATAGGATGTCACATCAGCATCTATATTCATTCGCCTAGCATTCTCTGCTCTATTTTTGTCCGCTCATTCATGGCGTTCTTCCTTGCTTGTGTTTCCACAGTGGGCGAGTGCTCTGGTTAAAGATGGGAAGAAACTCTATGAAGCAGAGAAGGCCAAAAGGGAGACATTTGGCAAGCTGTTCAGTGAGTATGAACTTATACTTTGTGTTCACAAAACAGCAACTCTCTGTATGTAAAATGCAGACATTGTGGAGTGTTTTTGAAGCCCTTGTTTAGAAAACCTGTCTTTGATGTGCATTGTAGGAAAGTCGTTCCTTAGAAACCGGTTGTTTAGAGGACTTGATTCGTGGCCTCCCTCATCATTTTGTGTAAGTATTTGAACTTGTTGATACAGTACAACTATTTTCACGTTTTTGGTTCTACTAGTTGTTCTGTTTTCCTGTGCTGATCTCATTCTTTTTCTCTGAATTTTAGACGAGGAAACCTCGCAAGTTTGACTTTGAGCTTCCAGACATCTCTCTAAATGACCTGCAGTACCTTAAGAGCTGTTGTCCTGCTGAAGTGCAGCCTTTTCTCAGGTAAAATATAATTATTCTATAGGCTACAACCACCATATGAGAGGGCACCAGATCAAATCTCTGTAGTTTGATTGAAATGTTGTGTCTGTTCTTTAAAGTGTTGTGTACTAGGGTGCCTGACTTTTTTTTTTTTTTTTTTTTTTTTTCTTTTTCTTGAGAAGCACCAGATTGAGGCCAATTTAATCTGCCACCTTCCAGTCTTATGGGAATTGTGTGTATGTGACAGTACTAATCATGAAATTGCTTGGTGTAACGTGTTATGCCGTGGGACCTTTTGGAGATGTGTCGAGTGTGAAATCAAACAGCAGGCATAAAATGTTTAGTTATATGGTGTGTTAAAAGACAAGGCAAGATTATTTATTTTATTACCTGTCATTCAGCGGGGGCAAAATGGTACGCATTTGAAAAGGCTGGAATTAAGGGGAGTAATTGTTAATTTGGTAATTAAATTAGATTGTGCTGACATATTCAGATGCAGACAAAAAAGATTTTAGCAGAATTCTGAACATCTCACTGCATTAAGATGATCAAACCTCATCAGAGCATACTCGTATATCTTTTTAGGATTTTTACTCTAACTGCATGTTTTCCCTCAGGGTCCCATCACTGTGTGACTTTGAACCTCTTCACCACCATGTGGAGGCCCTTCATCAGCTGGTGCAGGCAGCTCAAAGTGTAGATGAGATGTCTCAAACCATGACAGACTTACTGAGTGAACTGAAGGTAACTGCATAACTGCTTTTCATTCAAGATGCTTTTCCATCAGCTTCAATTTTTAAGATGCTTCTGCCACATATGTACAGTGTACAGATGTTTATGGAACACCAACAATAATGTGTGAAATGATTTTGTGTTACAGAGAAATTATTTTGTATTACAGTGTAATTCAAATTTGTTGCCAATTATTTGCTTTTGCAGGTTTCCGGAAATGCCATGAGACCCAGCACTTTAAGCCCCAGATCTGAAAGCAGAGCAGAGACCACTCCTACCTCCTCTAAAACCCCACCCACCCTCAGCCTGCAGTCTCTGCCCTGCCAACCACTGCCCCTCCCAGCTCCCTTAGAAGACCTGTCTCCTGACAGTATAGATGCACACACCTTTGACTTCGAAACCATCGGGCACCCAAATATGGATCCTGTACTCCAGCAAGGTTCCTTGGACCTGGACTCCCTGGCAGAGAGCCCAGAGTCAGACTTCATGTCAGCGGTCAATGAGTTTGTGATCGAAGAGAATGTAATATCACCCAACCCGATCAGTGACCCTACAAGCCCTGAGATGATGGTAGAGTCCCTTTACTCTTCGGTCATTAATGCCATCGACAGCAGACGTATCCAGGACACCACCACGCTGGAGAGGGAGAACTCCCGCGTCACTGCCCTCCGGGTGACTGCGGACAGGTATCGCATGGCTGCTGAGGAGTCCCAGAGCAACCTAAGGAAGGTGAAGGATGACCTCTGCCACTTGCGTAGCATCGTTTTAAAGGAGCAGCGAGATTTCGGTCTTGTCTTGAAAAAGATGAGCATCGATGTACACGGCGTAGTGAACAGCCTCAGCTACTGTCAAGAGGGGGAGCTGAAGGAGGTGCACCAGCAGGAACTGAGGAGCCTTAAGGAGGACCGCGACAAGCAGATTTTAGGGCTCACCGAGGAACTTGAGGGGAACCGAGGCATTGTGCGAGATGTACAGCGTGCCATGCTTGAGCTGGAGGGCCTGCTGGAGCGGAAGGAGAAGGAGCTGGCACAGCTGGAGGTGGAGAGGGAGCGATTGCTGGAGGAGGTGCGCATCGGGCACCAACAGGTGGTGCAGGAGCTGGAGAGGAGGCTCTCGGAGCAGAGCGAGGCACTACGAGATACTGAGCGCTCCAGGGACGCCCTCACCAGCCAGCTGGAGGGCTTGCATGGTGAGATAGAGCGTGGCCGGGAGAAACTGCGGCAGGAGATGGAGAGCGCCGAGAACAGTCGTCTCCAGGAGTTGGAGGCGCGTCTGAAAGAGGAGCAGAACGCCCAGCTGGAGGCCTTGAAAGGGGATAAGCAGAATGTGCTGAACGCTGCTGCTCGGGAGAACGAGGCCAAGATTTTGGAGCTGAAGGAAGCTCACGCCGCAGAGTGCAAGAAGCATGAGGACCGATTCAGAGACTGTGAAGCCCGTGTGGTCGAGCTCGCCAGCGCTTGCTGCAAACTGGAGGTGGAGCTGGCTCTGAAGGAGTCTGAGAGCGAAGAGCTTCGCCTGAAGCACGAGGAGGCCCTGTCTCAGCTGGAGGAGACGCTGCAGGCAGAGATGGCGTCGAGCACAGGCGCCCTGCAGGAGCAAGTGGAGACTCTGACCCAACAGCTGCAGAAGAGGAACGAAGAGCACGAGCTGGGTCTGGCGGAGCTGCGTGCGCTCATGCGCCTAGAGAAGGACCACTGCATCTCAGAGCTGGTGGACCGGCACGAGGAAGAGAGCACGCTCCTCCGCCATGAGTTCTCCGCGCTCAAGCAGAAGTCTCAGGACACAGAGCGGGACTGTGAGGAACGCCTGCTGAGGCTCCAGCTTGAGCAGGATGATCGGCAAACTGCCATGCGGGAGGAGCAGGACCAGGAAAAGAGAGCATTCCAGGACAAAGAACGGGACTTGCAGGCCACCATCAGCGACCTGCAGGCAGAGATCACTGTCCTGTCTGGAAGGCTGGAGGAGGACAGGGAGGCAGCTAAAGTGGCACTAAACAGTGCCTTAAGGGACTCTGAGCTCCACACAGGGGAACTTTTAGAAAAAATTAAACTGCTAGAAACCCAACTTGAAGGACAATTCCCTGACAAGTAAGTAAATTTGCTGGTACCTGTTTTTTGTTTGTTTGTTTGTTTTTACATAATAGTCCACACAATCTCACAAATTTAAGCTGTTCTTATACTTTCTTATAATTACAAGCCTAAAATCTCCCCTCAAATTTAATAGGAGGTATTAAAAATCGGATCATTTGATCATATCAACTTACTGTTTGAATGAATGTAACGTCTTGAGTTGTAAAATGTATCTAGAATAATTGTCACAATATTAGATTAACAGTTTGTCATAAGTATTTCCAAAAATGTTACTTTATGTGGCACAAAAAGGGAATAAAATCACTATAAATTACTATCAATTACTTGCAATCATATCTTGTACCTTATAAATGATTTACATCGGCCCATTTATCATGAATTGTCACAATATAAACAGAAGCTATTATGTTAAAAATGTTTGCAGATCTAACCAAAAACTAAATTGCTACTTTTTGCTTTTAAAAGCAAGAATGGTGCTGTTTTGTTCTCATTGTGAATGATGTGTGTTGACTGTGGTGTATTTTATTCAGCATGCATTCTCAGGCATTCAAAAACTGCACATTTCTTGACTGATGTGTTCCCTCCCCGTTATCATATTCATGATATACGTGTTATTAGGTCTAAAGTTATGGGTTATTAGATAAGCTACACTTGCCACCTTATTTAAAACACTGTTATTATCTTAGTTTTCAAAGTACAGCCAAGTCTTAGACTTCTTTTGCTGGGACTGGTTTGCATGTCTCTCTCCTTGCTCTCTGTTTTGTAAGTACCTAATCAAACTCAAACTAATCAAAAAGTTTTGTTTTTCTGCCTGGTTGTGTTTCTAATATAACTTGATTACAACTCCAAGTGAAACACAATTTATTAACATACCAAGGGAGGCATTTTTGGACATGTTTTGGTGCTGCATTGTCTGTATAATCAACTGTAGCAGACAGTGATTGACCCTCCATGTTGACTTTCCAGGTAGAGTCTGCCCTTTGCTTCCAGCCCAGTACTAGTGCTTTCTGGTCATCTCCAAGTATTTTACCATCATTAGACAAAATGGAGCCAAGCTCAGATAAGAGTACCTAACGTACTTCTCCCAGCAGTACTCACATGTGGCTGTGCTGTTGGCAGAACGGCGGTGGCTAAGCAGGACGAGGTGACGTTGGAGGCCGGGTTGTCTCTAGACAATGCCCTGCAACAGAGGCTGGAAGAGGAGAAGGCATCACTCCTGGCCAGGCTGGAGCTCCTGGAGAAGCAGAAGAATGAGGAGCTGCAGAATGTGAAGACGTCGCTGATTGCCGAGCAGCAGGTGGCTCGTGTTTGGATAGCATGCTTTGAATGACTGACATGATTTATGTACGTTACTGTTTCCAGTCCTGGTGCTGGAGCCACTTTTCTACTTTTAACACCATCAATTCAGCACCGTAGTCACTTATCAAGGTGTTTCTGAGCCAGCTGTGTTACGATTATGAAAACACTAAAGTGTGTCTGACAGGTGCTCCACAAACAAGAGTAGGAAACACACACTTCTTCACAACTGAGATTAAACTTTTATCAGAATAATTATCAGAATTTAAATTGGAATGTGAAAGGAGCAGTCCTGGGAGAATGTGTGTTACTGTGTGCTATTTATTTATTAATTATTTACTCCCTCTCCAGACAAATTTCAACACTGTCCTCACGCGGGAAAAGCTGAAGAAGGAGCAGATCATCAACGAACTGAGTGAGAAGCTTAAGAAAGTGACACAACAGCAGGAGAGGGACAAAGGTAAGACAGATGGTGTGGTTATAGTCATCACACAGGACCTGTTTAAACATTTATTTTGGGGAAAAGAAATACAAATGGATGTTTCCACTTGTAACAGTTAGGTAGTCTATATTGCTCTGGTAATTGTTGAGTGAAATCAGTTTTGCTTGAGCAGGGAAATCACTAAACTGTGCAAATTATGCTGGACTATGACCCTCTAAGACTGGGGGTAGGACACCCCTAATGTAGAATATTAGCTTTTGTGCTAGCATGGGAAAACATGACAAATTCCAACATGCATGAGTGCATAAAAACTTATGATGATTAACACATAAAGTTGTTGTTTCAATTAATGATTAATGACTCACTGGTAATTACACTGCACACATTTTTGGTGTAACTGATGCCACTTGAAGGCAGCAGAAATGGAGAAAATAGCAACAGCACCTATTTTAATTTGCCACTGCCGTGAGATGACTTCAATCACTGGTATCTTAGATAACTTGAATATCCACTGTTCTTGGGTCAGCTACTTTTTAGCATTCTTCAGCAGTGGTGCGAAACATCTCTGCTGGTTTCTTTCTCCAGGCCTGATCGAGACTCTCTCAGAAGACCGTGCCTCCATCCTTCGAGAAAAAAAGCAGCTGGAGGAGGAACTAAACCGTCTCAGATGTACGGCACTTGTATCCTCTTCCTTTTTCACGCCCAATCCCGTCCCTGTCGGCATGGAGACGCCTGGCGCCTGTGGCTCTACCCCCGCTGAAGCCCCTGCTTTACTCGGACTCGACTCAGAAAGGGTAGCGGCCATGGCTGCACTACGAGATGATGACAGAGTCGACTCTGCTGTAGAGGCCAGCATGATGACCGTGCAGTAAGCTTTGTGCCTCACCCACACATGATGACTGTGCAGTGAGTGTTATTGTGCACCACACCCACACATGATGACTGTGCAGTGAGGCTGTACCACACCCAGATGCGAGGACCATGGAACCTGTTTTAAGCCACACCCACTCAAATAAACCTCAAATAAAATACAGTACGAACTTCTGGGATGAGGTGTTTCTTGTGCTTTAATATGATGTTTCGTTACATTAATTATCAGGATTATCAGTGCTTGCTTAAAACCTTTGGATAAAAAATTTAATTATTAATGGTTCAAAAAAAGCATTCAGTGTTAAGGGATGCACTGTAACTTCTGTGACGAAACATTTTAGGCATTTAAATATAGACTTGTATCTTTCATTTTTGTCAAATAAATTGGTAAATATTGGTGTCCTAAATGAATACCAGTTGCTGGACAACAAAGTGGAGTAGACAGATAAGAGGAGAATTACTGGAGGAATTACTTGTGGTGCCTCATATTCCAAGCAGTAGTCAGACTTTTGTCCAAACTGTGGAACATCAGGAGATCAGACAGAGCTCAGACACAGAAACAGAGAGAGGCAATGTTTGAGAGTAAGTGACCAATTTCATTTTTAAACTGTTGTAGAAATCTCACCTTTCGGCTATGAAGTTAGCTTTTATACATTTTATCTAGGAAGCTTCTGTATATAACTATAAGCCTACATTATGAGCTTCTTAGGTTGCGATTTACTTCTAGACAGCGCTTCTCAGAAATCACCTTCCACATGTACTCTTGGTCTGTTTCTGCACATTGTTAACTTCAGAGAAATATATTCTTAGTATTGTCATAAAAAATGACAGTTCTAAATATTTCACACACAGTATTGGCCGTATCACAAAGTGATCTTATAAATGACTGTTTTGGTTTCACTGTAGTGATCACACGCTGATGCTCTCAGAGGAGAAGCAGCGCATACTCATGCTGGAAAGGGTGAGTGGATCGTTGTCTGTAGTTCAAGCTTCCTGCACACTACCTGGAACACTGTAGTTGAATAGATCAAACGTGAGCAGGTATTTGTCTGGATTTCTATGGGTTTGGATTTCCTATTGTGCTTGACTCTGTTACAGACGTTACACATGAAGGAAGAGGAGAACAAGAGACTCAGCCAAAGACTGGTATGTGTAACACTGTAACTACACACTTCAGCAACTGCGTTTTTACAACTCATGTTAGTCTTTCTAGACTGAATATAACACTTGAAGCTATAAGCAAATATAATCATTCACTAATATGTAGTATATAGTAAATATGACCAATGAAATAGTTTTACATTTTTTAAAATCTTTATTTAGTGTCAAGAGTTGTTTTTCCCTTAAAAAGACCTAGTGGAGAAATTGAACCGTTTACTTTGCAGTGGTTAACATCATCTACATGGAAGCAGGAAATAGACAAATAATGCAGGTGGCACAAGGGACAGCTTTTGTTTGTGCTTAACTGCGTTGTAGAGCTGCAGTTCAGGTGGCAAGAGGTATATTATCAGTTGTTAATTAGAACATGGGTCTCTTTAATTTGATTGAATTAACTTTCCCACAGGGCCATTTCTGCAAACAGGGTTAATCTTTTTATGAAAATTGTAACACAGCTGTACTGAGAGCAAGGCCCAGAGGAATGTCTTCTCCATTACCTGCTAGGAGAGCAATACGCTCAAGAAATGACATAAAAATCACTGTTATTTTGCAGCTGATTAAGCATGTTTATCTTTGAGACGTGTACATAACTATCACACATAACATGTGGTATACTTTTCAGCTATGTCTGTGAGGTATAGTAACTGCTTGAAATTGAAATCTTGCCTTTGTTTTTGCTCATTAACTCCCATCAGTTCAAGGTTTTCTAATAGGTTAAAATTTTACTTATATATTGTACTTCCCACTTTACCTGACTAAGCAGCATTTGCTGTTGCAATATGTACTTTTGGCTTCAAATTTGTGTATGGTATCATTATTTAGCCACAGCCTTTACAGCACTTCCATGTGGTCATAATAGGATGTAAAAAGCTTGCAATGCAGCTGATTACCACTAGGTGGCAGAATAAGCAAGAGAGACTGAAGTGATGGTCTTGGTTGTGTTAAACACAGAACACACAGTCCAAGCTGGTAGTTATTTGAACCATAAAGTACTACAAGGGTAGACCAGATTTCCATATGAATGCACTATGTAAAAAGGATGCTCGTCAAATTATATTTCAACAAGCAGATTAATTTTTAATTTAATTTGATAGTAATACATTTACTCTTAAAATGTGGAATGCAGATCGGTTTTTGTATTTCTGCAGCTGTATGAGGCAAACGAACCAAATGGTGAAAGAGAATAAACAGTTGGGTGCACAAATTGCAGGTTTGCCAGTCACAGAAGCAAAAGGAAATTTTAATGTGTCAAGAAAGACCATGGGATCCAAAATAGTATATTCCAGATTAGGAACACTGCCTCGCAAAGAAAGAGCAGCAGACTAGTTAAAGTAGGTAGATATTATTATTACTGTAATTGTTTTTAAGGCCTCCAAACTGACTACTGAATTCAGTTCAAATTTTATCATGAACCTCAGAAATGACTGCCTTTCAGAAACTGCTTATTACCAGAGCCAGTGTTAGAAAACACTGCTGGTGTAACTGATGCATAATTGTGTCTTTGTGGTGGAGGAAGCATTGTCTGATGCCTAAGTTTTTCAGCATCCGGTTGTTGTTTTTTTTTTTTTTCTGCTGATGAATGTGAGGATTTAACTCACATTGCAAGATTGCAGCAGTTAATTCTAATGATGGCCCTGTTCTTCCGCTGGATATGATTCAAAATCTATAGAACAAGAAAACAAAGGAAAATTGTCATGTATTCGTTGTATCTATATTTGGTCAGCAATTATTAGTGTACGGGGAAGCTATTGTGTCCTAGCTTGTCATCTGCTGAATATTTTCTGATTGTGTTCTGTTCAGATGTCACAGAGTATGTCCTCTGTATCCTCGAGGCATTCGGAGAAGATCGCTATTAGGGAGTAAGCATCTCTTACTCTCAGCCATCATTAATGTTTTTCAGACATTATCTTGTTTTTTCTTTCCTGAATTTGTCTTCAAAGCCTTTTTTGTTTGTGCTTGTCTTTTTTTATTCTAGTTTTCAGGTTGGAGATTTGGTCCTCATCATTCTAGACGAGAGGCATGATAACTATGTGCTTTTCACGGTCGCACCCACTCTATACTTTCTGCATTCAGAGTCACTCTCTGCCCTGGACCTCAAGCCAGGTCTGTCTCTCTAAACCTGCTCCAACTTACCCAGTGACTGGGTTGGCGTACAATGGGGTGGGAGAAAATGCATGTAATTTTGGCTGCTGTGGAGTTAAATAGCTAAACTGAGCTTAAAGGTTGAATGTCCTAGAATCAGTATTTTGTAATACCAAAAATATAAATTATGTGTAATTCAGTGCATGTATGTAATTCCATTATATATAGCATTAAATGTGTTGCTCTTTATTTATTTTTTAAATGTTAAAATATGTTTAAATATTTCTCTCTCTAGCAGTTGGAGCCACAAGGAGACCATGGGTCCTTGGGAAGGTCATGGAGAAAGAATATTGCCAGGCAAAAAAGGTGACTGGTTAACATCATTTATAATTTTTTACTTTGTTTACAGTTTTTTGTTAGACCTAACAGTAATGTGTCAAATTTATTCTTAATTCTTCATAATTTTTTTAGAAAGGTGTTCAACACAACTGAAATTGTACCCTGAGGGCTTAAATACTGTCATTAACAGCAATTACCGCTATTTAATTGTAATTATTTGTGTGTGTGTGTGTGTGTGTGTGTGTGCGCGTGCGCTTGTTTGTGTGTGTGTGTGTGTGTGTGTTTTGGTGAACAACCTTTTTCTTCAGGCCCAAAATCGGTTCAAAGTTCCCCTGGGCACCAAATTCTATAGGGTAAAAGCCGTGCCATGGAATAAGAAAATGTAAAATTGTAATAACACTCTAGAATGTTTATATTGCATTTTTTCAAAGATCTTACTGCATTCATAACTGTCTCATCAACAAAGCAGAAGACGAATGTTATCTTTCCCCCCCCCTTTTTTTTTAAGGCCCTCTGTGTTTTTAAGGCCTCCATGTTTCCTCTGTTTATTCAGAGGGTTTGTAAATGTGGACCAAATAATATTACTTTATTGGGGTATACCCTGTGCATACTGGCTCCTAAGCCGTTGTAATAAGTCTGTAAAATGAACAAAAGCTATTTGGATGTTGTATATTAGTTCATCATTATTATTGACATTTTGTCCATTTGGGGTGGGAGGCACACTGTATCATCAAATAATTTGCTTCACAAGGTTCTAAAAATAAAGATTTATTGTAAATGTTTATGGGGGAATGTTCATGGCATGCACAGATATATTTTCTTTAACTCTCTGGATGTGTGTTGTAGTTGGAAATGTAGGTTAAACATGCCGTTTGTCACACAACAACAAAGTATGGCCCTCATGTTCATAATGTACTTTGGGATGGCCCAGGCAATTCCAGGCCTCGCAATCTTTGAAATGCACTTTCGCAGACACAATGCTTTTGTTTATTCAGAGGGGAAGCAATGGTGCTGTTGGAGAACAAGCTCGCAGTGAAACTATGAAGCAGCACATATCTTCCTGCTACTATAGAACATTTACATGTAGAAAGAAATACTTCCTGTTTGTTGTGTCCTTATTGAATTACATCATGACATTGTATATTATTCATTAAATCACACAAGTAACAAAAAAGACTGTATTGTTAAAGAGTTTAGAGTTTTCAAACAATAAAGGTTTGACCCCAGATGACTTGGAGTGGAATTCTTAACATCCATCCATCCATCTATAATGTACCCCACACATCCATCCATCCATCCATCCATGTAGTATACTCCACACATCCATCCATCCATGTAGTATACTCCACACATCCATCCATCCATGTAGTATACTCCACACATACATCCATCCATGTAGTATACTCCACACATCCATTCATTCATGTAGTGTACCCCACCCACACATCCATCCATGTAGTATACTCCACACATCCATTCATTCATGTAGTGTACCCCACCCACACATCCATCCATGTAGT